>OW240917.1:255231174-255297986 GCA_933207985.1 Pelobates cultripes | reverse complement strand
GGGGTGCAGTGAATGCTGTGTGGGTATATTGGGGTGCAGTGCATGCTGTGTGGGCAGTATATTGGGGTGCAGTGAATGCTGTGTGGGTATATTGGGGTGCAGTGAATGCTGTGTGGGTATATTGGGTTCATTGAATGCTGTGTGGGTATATTGGGTTCATTGAATGCTATGTGGGTATACTGGGGTGCAGTGCATGCTGTGTGGGCAGTATTTGGGGTGCAGTGCATGCTGTGTGGGCAGTATTTGGGGTGCAGTGCATGCTATGTGGGTATATTGGGGTGCAGTGCATGCTGTGTGGGCAGTATTTGGGGTGCAGTGCATGCTGTGTGGGTATATTGGGGTGCAGTGAATGCTGTGTTGGTATATTGGGGTGCAGTGCATGCTGTGTGGGCAGTATTTGGGGTGCAGTGCATGCTGTGGGTATATTGGGGTGCAGTGCATGCTGTGTGGGCAGTATTTGGGGTGCAGTGAATGCTATGTGGGTATATTGGGGTGCAGTGAATGCTGTGTGGGTATATTGGGGTGCAGTGCATGCTGTGTGCGCAGTATTTGGGGTGCAGTGCATGCTATGTGGGTATATTGGGGTGCAGTGAATGCTGTGTGGGCAGTATTTGGGGTCTGAGAGGATTCCCTGATGAATGAGACTTGCTTTGTTTGTATTAATAAAGTTATTGTTGTTGAGAGGCGGCCCTGGCATTGCTCACTGTGTGCTGTCCTCCCATTGGATGACGCGTGCATTGTGTCGCGCTCTGTGATTGGTGGAGCGGGATTAACGCTGTCTTTGTAGTGGGTGTGGCTCTTTCTGAGTTCTGATTGGCTGCCGCTGCTCGTGGTTCTGTTTCCGGTTTCCTTGGCCTGACCTTCCTGTCAGTCAGTCAGTGCGGTGTCTGCAATCATGGTGGCTTACTGGAGACAAGCCGGGCTCAGGTAGGAACCCCAACTCTGTGTGACCCCCAACACCCGCACAGGGGAACCCCAACCTGTGTGACCCCCCAAACCGCCACAGGGAACCCCCAACCTGACCCCAAACTGCCACAGGGGAACCTCCCAACCTGTGTGACTCCCCCAACCGTGCCACAGGGGAACCCCAACTCTGTGTGACCCCCTGAACCCACCCCCCCAACTCTGTGTGACCCCCAACTGCCACAGGGAACCCCAACCTGTGTGACCCCCAACTGCCACACAGGGGAACCCCAACTCTGTGTGACCCCCAAACTGCCCACAGGGGAACCCCCAACCTGTGTGTGACCCAACCATTGCCACAGGGGAACCCCAACTCTGTGTGACCCCCAACCGCCACAGGGGAACCCCAACCTGTGTGACCCCCAACTGCCACAGGGGAACCCCAACCTGTGACCCCCAAACTGCCACAGGGGAACCCCCAACTCCTGTGTGTGACCCCCCAACCGCCACAGGGGGAACCCCAACCCCAAACTGCCACAGGGGAACCCCAACCTGTGTGACCCCCCCAAACTGCCACAGGGGAACCCCAACTCTGTGTGACCCCCAACCCCCCCAAACCCTGCCACAGGGAACCCCAACTCTGTGTGACCCCCCAAACTGCCACATAGGGAACCCCCTCTGTGTGACCCCCCCAACTGCCACAGGGAATCCCAACTCTGTGTGACCCAATTATATACTGACCCCCCAACTCTGTGTATGAGATACATATCTGACATGATCACTTTATATTTCAGCTACATCAGGTACTCTCAGATCTGTGCAACTGCAGTGAGAGCCGCTCTAAAGCCACAGTATAAGGCAGAGGCAGACAAGGCAGCGTTGGCTAATGTGAGGATCGCAAAACCGAAGAAAGAATGAGACTGTGGAGATTCCACCAGCCGTGTAAGTAAGTTTTCATTCTATCCTAAAGGTTGTAATTCTGGATGCCCGAATCATGTCCCCATTGCAATATCTTTTAACAAACTTCTGAAATATGTTCGAATTACCTCAGAACATGAGTGGAATCGGTGCCCAAGATATCTCCTAGCCGCAGGCAAGATGAGATTTACGGACTTTAAGGATCTCAATGCTGTTTGAAAACCGCAGTTAATTTAACAATGGACGCCTAGCAGATAATCTGTGAGGGTCAGTGGTGGGGCTAGTTTTTAAATGGCCACTTTTAGCTCCAAAGAGAGCTCTCGTCAGAGTACTGCAAATGCTGCATTATAACGCTTGCATAGC
This sequence comes from Pelobates cultripes, assembly GCA_933207985.1. NCBI lineage: Eukaryota > Metazoa > Chordata > Amphibia > Anura > Pelobatidae > Pelobates > Pelobates cultripes. The sequence continues at coordinate 255,295,802 of OW240917.1, read as the reverse complement.
TCCCAGGCAAACTAACAGAATTGCAAGTAAGTTCCTCTCTCCTCCTGATACGTGTAGATGTGAATTGACAGTTAAATTAACACTGTAGCATTTTTAATGCTTTAGAGCCCTGATTTACAAGTCGATTGTAGGTCTGCTTTCTTAACATCGCACTGTCAAATAAAATAAAAAAAGGCAATATGTTTACAGTGCAGGGTTAAAGGGCACAGGTCATGCCCAAAACAACTTGTGCTAATTAGATTGAGCATTCGATTTTATTTATACATTGTGCTAGCAGGTGTGTTGATTAGGAGTAACTTATTTAAAATATTTTTTTCCTAGCATATCGTGACAGTACATAAATGGGTTGTGCTGGGACAAGAAGTCTGAAACAAATAAAAAAAAATATATATTTTTTTCCGTATATTTGCTCCTCCCACTTACCCTATATAGTCAAACGAGCCATTAGCCCACTACTTTCTTGTCCCAGCATGGGACAAACATGTAGTCTTAGTTTTTGTGAGGCACACTGGATGTTAGGGGGGAAAAGGCCGCTAGTTCAGCGGACAGAGAGCTGAGTGGAAAGGAGTTATGGAGCAGCCTAAAAGGTTTGCCTTTAATGCCAAGGGTTTTCCCCGCAACTTTTCTCCCAGCTGTGTCCGTCAATACCTTACCGAGGCATTGACTGATACATGAAGAGGAGAAAAGGCCTCCCACAGGAGATCCCTCTACTCTCCACATATAGCAACCTCAGGGCATGCACTACGGTTGCTATGTAAACTCCGCTTGCGTTTCCAGTCACTCAGTGTACCAACATCACTGATGAGATCTGCCCTGCTTAGGGACGAATCGCCAAATTCGAGAACAAAGGTGGGGCTCAGGGAAGGCAGAGGACAGCCAGGAGGTGGGTGCTACACGACGAGCAACACCCACAAACAGGCACTGGAACAGAGGAAACGTTGAGTAAATCTTTATAATTTACATTGAATACACTATGTATATTGTATACTCCATGTATATAGGAGAGATTGCAGGTAAATTACATTATTTATACCAGGTTCACTTTAAAACTAAATGAGATGACGTGGTCTTGGTGAGTGTTCCTTTAAAAAGGGTAGGCAGTCATTTCGTATAGGCCCCCTAATGCCATTATTATTATTATTATTATTATTATTATTATGCCATCAATGCTGTTCCTATTTTATTTTTCTATACTCTTTAACCTTTATTGTTCTGGCCAAGAGCACAAATATGGAGGCCACAGGCAGCTGTGCAACGTATTGAACCCCGATATTATGAACTACTTAGGGTTTTACAATCCCGGTGCTCTATAATCAGGTTTATTGGTGCACACAGGATACAACAGAAAGTAAATGTGACATTTCGACCTACATGGCCTTAGTCGTGCATGTCATATACAGCACAGAGTGGCTGTGCATACATGGCCTTAGTCTTACATCTCATGTACCGCACAGAATCCGCACATATCAGACTGGTCCCACCCATACGGGCAGTCCAGATCCGAAATGCCAGCAAGTTCCCTCTGCACGAGAGACACAGCAACCCCAGACGATCGTTTCAGCCTTGTTAGGCATCATCAGTGAGGCATAGCTAATATCTCCTAACAAGGCTGAAAAGATCGTCTGGGGTTGCTGTATCTCTCGTGCAGAGGGAACTTGCTGGCATATCGGATCTGGACTGCCCGTATGGGTGGGACCAGTCTGATATGCTTCAGAGATGTTCTCTCTATAATGGCACAAGATGAGCTAAAACCAGCTTGAGTTCTGAGCGGGGACCCACTGAAGGGCAGGCTATTTCAGCTGCTGTCCGTCCTCAGTGCACTCTTGCGACTTGTTTTTTTGCTCTCCAATAATAGTAAGTGGGCTACCTAGCTCAGCCTTCCTACTGGGCATTGCTATAAGGAAGGTTAAAAAATAGAAAAAAGGACCATCAAAAAACAGAGTATAGACCACCATGAAAATCTACTCCCTCAATGTTAGAGGGTTAAATCTGCCGGTCAAACGACACCAACTACACAGGGAACTCCAGAGGCTAGATGCAGACATCATTTGTCTCCAGGAGACGCATTACAAAACTGATAATTTCATCCTGCCGTCCAAGACGGCATACCCCCACCAATTCCATGCGACGTCCTCCACCAAATCCAAGGGGACGTCCATACTGATATCTGGGAAAGTAGCGTTCACCCTGACTTCTACAGAGGTGGATGAAAACGGGAGGTATATAATTGTAAAATGTACTATCAACAGCATGAAATACACACTAACGAGTATTTACTCCCCTAACACGAAACAAAGCCAGTTCTTGAGGCATGTACTCCAAAAACTCCTACCTCTACAGGAGGGGATATCCATTATCTGTGGGGACTTCAACCATGTTTGGGATCCGAAACTAGATACTAACATCTCACGACATAGCCAGAGATACAGAATATTGAATAGGCAGTGCAAACAGATACAAAAACTCCTTAGTATACACCATTACTATGATACGTGGAGGATATTCAATACTTTAGAGAAGGCATACACACACTTCTCACAGATCCATAATACATACTCGAGGATAGACGGAATCCTCATTCAGGGCCAGGGACTGAACCAAATAATAAGATGTGACATAGGACAGATTACCTGGACAGATCACACCCCGGTTATACTGACAATTAGGGACCAATACGACTATAAACAGCGGAGCCCTTGGAGGCTGAATGCTTCCTTGATCACGGAACCCACATTTAAAAGTGAGGTAGAGGAGGCATTAAATAAATACTTTAAGGAAAATACCACCGAAGGGATGTCCCAGAGCATAATATGGGCTGCCCACAAAGCAGTGATTAGGGGGATATTTATAAAACGAGCGGCATACCTGCGCAAGCAGGCCATGGCCCAAACCACCCAATGGAGAAAAGAACTCCACCTGTTGAACACCCGTGACCAAATAACACCGACCCCTGAATTAAAAAGGCAAATTTCCAATATCACTCACAAGCTACATCAACAAGCATTAGAACAAACGGCCTACATGCTCCAGAGATTAAAGGCGAGACACTATACACAGGGGAACAAGGCTAGCAAACTTTTGGCTAAGAGGCTGCAGGAACAAAGGGCGAACCAAAAAATAGCCTACCTTATGTCCCCATCAGGGGAGAAAAAAATGATCCCTAGGGACATATGCAACGAATTTGCAACGTACTATGCCACCCTGTACAATCTGAACACAGACAAAGCCACATTTCAACCCACACGAGAACATATTAACGCGTATTTGGATAAGATAGATCTACCGATACTCACACCCCAACAAGCCGACGACCTCATTAAACCCATAACCAGTGAGGAACTCCAAACAATAATAAATAACTTGCCGAGGGGCAAAGTGCCAGGCCCAGATGGGCTGGACAACACCTACTACAAACAATTCCAACACATCCTGGCACCCCACCTGGCACTCACATACACGGAAGCGACAAGGGCGCAGGCACTACCACGAGATACACTATTAGCTCATATCATCACAATTCCGAAACCAGGGAAACCACCCACACACACACAAAACTTCAGACCCATATCCCTGCTCAATACAGACGCGAAGATATTCGCCAAAGTATTCGCAACCAGACTGAGCACCATTCTCCCGAAGTTAATTCATACCGACCAGGTCGGGTTTGTGTCAGGGAAACAAGGAGCGGAAAACACACGAAAAGTACTAGACATACTGCATAGCTTGCCCAAACTACACAAAGGGGGGGGACTGATTGTGGCCCTGGACGCAGAGAAAGCCTTTGACCGTCTGCACTGGACATTCCTAGAAATGGTCATGACCAAATTTGGCATGCCGGAAGGGTTCAGGTCAGCGGTCAAGGCGATGTATAGCGATCCAACCGCCCAGGTCCTCAACGCAGGCTTCCTATCTGAGCCCTTCCGCATCTCTAATGGGACAAGACAGGGGTGCCCACTGTCACCCCTGCTGTACGTCATGGCATTAGAACCACTAGCAGCCAGGATCAGACAACACGAATCTATCCACGGGGTGAGAATATAAGTCTAACTTGTTCGCAGACGATGTGCTGCTGACCTTGACCCAACCACTGATCTCCATGCCGAACCTTCTAAAGGTGATAAAAGAATACGGGGACAGCTCGTATTACAAACTGAACGTGTCAAAAACCCAGGCCCTAGGAATAGGGATCCCCAGTACCATAATGCAAGTGCTGCAGGGACAGTTTGAGCTTGATTGGAGGACAGACGATGTCACATTTTTGGGAATTAAATTGACGAAGTCAATGGGCAGCCTGTTTAAGACAAACTATGAGACCCTATACAGGGAACTAGCTACCAGATTGAACGGATGGGGAGACAAATATGTCTCATGGCTGGGGAGGATGGCGGCGGTTAAAATGTCTCTCCTCCCCAGACTACAATATCTCTTTCGGACATTGCAGATAGACGTACTGAATTCCTACCTACACAAGACTCAGACACTGCTCTCACACTTCATATGGGCCAACAAAAGAGTGAGAGTAGCGGCAAAATTCCTCTACAGGTCAACCCAAGAAGGGGGTCTGTCGCTCCCGAATGTTAGGTCCCACTAACAGGTGACAATACTGGCGCCAGTGGTGGATATGCAAACAAGAGACTCCCCACCGCAGTGGATAGACATAGAGGACTATTGGATACAGGGAACCACACTCAGACAGCTACTTTGGGTGCCCAAACAGTTGAGACCAAAACAACCCGACATGTTACAAACCACAAAAACCATGCTGAGAACATGGGACAGAACTAGAGGTGTACTGACATCCCTGACCCCGTGGTCGCCAGCAGCACCGCTGTTTAGCCTATCAGTAATCAACGACACCTTGGCACATAAGGAATGGTCTCAGAGGGGCTGCACACACATAAAACACCTAGTAGAAGCGCATAATATACTGCCATTCCCTGCGCTCCAAGACAAGTTTCATCTACCCCCTAAACTCATATTCCCATACCTACAACTTAAATCCATGCTTGGAACCCAATCAGCCACTAACGGAGACCCGAGCACACTCACAAAGTTTGAGCACACATGTCTGAATCCCAGACATAAGAAAGGTACAATCGGGGGGCGGGGCTTGACCGCCATGCTGGCCGGTCGCATGGCACAGCAGCTCCAGCAACTTTCAAAGCATCAATCTATAACAAGAAACTTTTTGCCCTACCCGACGACCTACAGAGGTGGGCCGGCACATGGGAGACTCTGGAACCGGGGAGAGGCTTGCGACTAACGTTTTAGTCCCCCGGAGAGATACGCACCGCTCCTTCTGGATGAGGCCTACTCAGGCGGTGAGCGAGACGGACGGCCGCCGCCCGCTATCCTGCCCGATGCTGTCTGGCCAGACTCCCTTAGCTGAGCGGACCGGGCCCTGTTCCCCCCCCCCCTGGGCCGGCGGGGGTGATCCCGGCCCACACCCTATACGCTCTGCAGCCTCTGCTACCACGAAGCACCCGGGGCCCTGAAGGACTGCCAACACGCAGACCAGGCCACGAGCCATATCTAAAATGGCGGCGCAGTGACCCTGCTGGCTCCCACAGATACCTGCGGCTCCCGGGGGGATGCAATCTACACAAGCCCTGTGAGTCTGATCTAATAGACAACCCCCCGGGCATGCTCGGCCGGCCGGCACAGAAGGCACATCACCTCCACAACGGCACAGCGACACCTAACTACCAAACCGCAAGGAGAAGACACCAAACGGCTGGAGGAAAGCAGCTGCGACAAAATCAGGGGGACTTACCAACCTTCAGCAGCCACAAAACAGAACCCGGGCAGCAGGACTTGAGGAACCAGCATGAGTTTCAAAGCCTGTCCAACGTCCCTCCGGGGAGCAGGAATACCTAACTGCACGACGGCGAAGCTGTGGGGTGCTCATACAAGCGACTACTCTCAGGACTCTAAGTATATGCTAAACTATGTTTCAAACAATCGCAACCGCAAAAGCAGGATAGAATACCCTAGCAAAGTTAACCCACGAGTAATCAGGCACTTAAAACGGGTGCAAGTATCACCTAGTACCTTTACCCTGTATATTCACATTTTAAGCTATACCTGTATTGACACAGCATAAAAACCTTATGTCTAACTAGTACAGCGATGTTACTTTGTTACAAGAAGATTTAGCGAAGTTCACCTAGCATGTTAACCCATAGGTTACAGGATTAACCAGTTCACTAAATGGCCAAACGATGAGAATAGCAGATTTCCCGTGTAACCAGGTTCTGTAACTAACAAAAAAAAAAAAAAAGTGCTATGTACGAATGCCATGATATTGTGAAATGTAAAACATGTACTACTTCATTGGCTTGGACTAGCTATTGTGGCTTGACAAGCGTGTGTGTAAAACCTAAGCACTGCAAAAATAAAGAATTTAAAAAAAAAAGGTACAATCTCAATATGTTACTCACTCCTAATGGAAAACACTACGGCCCAACCGGATAGGTTCAGAGTAGCCTGGCAGGCAGACCTGGGGAAAGAGTTTGACGCAAAACAATGGGCACAAGCGCTCACAGCATACAGAGGGAGGTCTACCTGCACATCGCATTTAGAACTGATGAGGAAGGTGTACTATAGGTGGTACATGGTACCGACCAGGCTAGCAAAAATATACCCGGGAACATCTACCCAATGCTGGCGCTGTGGGGAGGAGGTGGGAACAATGTACCATATATGGTGGGCATGCAAGGAGATTAGACCTTACTGGGACGAGGTGGGAAACATTATCAAAACGACAGTAGACAATAGCACCACGATAACCCCAGAACTATGTCTCCTATTCATGAACATGGGATCCCGACGCAACAGTGAGTCAACCCTGACATACCACATCCTCATAGCAGCACTGACACTCCTAGCCAGGGAATGGAAGTCGACAACAGCCCCGACAATACCCACCCTGAAGAGACAAATCTATACTAACTTGCGGTATGAGGCGGTGACCAGACAAACACAAGGCAGCAACCAGAGATTCAGGGACGCTGTAACTAGATGGGAAACTCACCATAATGAGGAGCTGTAGAGTGGATGCCCCAAGCACACTTCTCAAGATAGGTCCGAATCACACGACAGAAGAGGGCCACAGGAAAAAAACACAGGAGTAAGACACCCATGGGAAGGATAGGGGACCCAGACTTGTGGGATGTAACTGGCCAACAATTGGGGATTCCTCCCTGTAGAATACAGACATGCAACCACACGGAAATATCAAATGTAGCAAAACCTTGACCGGCAGATGGACAGGACATGGAAAACTCGCTCTCCCTCCCCCCCTAGACCCCCCCACAATCCTGGGTTTACCTCCTATCCCACCGCAGAAGAGTGCAGTAGGGCACAAACAAACAAACAAACACACCAGGGACCGCGACCGTAACCGCAGGGCATACACCACCCAAGAATAGCGGATCAGCTGGGGGCAATGAGTGCGTATAAACACACATAGGCTGGGTTCTCGTACCCACAAGCCCAGGCGACATGGAAGGCTACAGGGACTAGCTAAACAAGAGAGAGTATATATTGTGAGCAATACCATGCCTACCTTGCAATTGTCAGGACGAAAGTGTGATTTGTGTTGAATATTCATTGTAACCCTTCCCTGCTCTCTTCTGTACCCCAAGCTTTACTTTATAAAACAATAAAAATTGTCAAATTGAAAAAAAAAATAGAAAAAAGGAAGGGAAAAAAAGGTGGGGAGGGGAATTGAGGAGGGGAGATGACGCACAGATGAGAAATCATTTTATGAGCAAACAGAGAAATCGTCTGAATATCACCGAGAGAGGAGACCTTCGTTTGTTACTTACGAAAATCAAACCAGATATCAAATATTTAGTCTCGCAGCATCAGCCTCAAGGATCTCATTAGTCACTAGTAAAGGTAATTTCAATTTACTTTATTGCTTCCTCATTAAACTTTATAAAGTTAAAAACATTATAAACATGCATAAAGTAGAAATAAAAAGATAAATGTACGTACATTTATTTTTTTTAAAAACTCCTTCCTTTCTAAAAAATAGTCTGCACTTGCGTGAAAACTGGTGGGCGGTAAGGAAATTTTTCCATCAAGAAAGATGCATTAGTGCGCGGTAGGTAGAAAAATGTTGACTACCACTGGCTTAGATTGTTCCAATAGTATGGACCATTTTTGGTCCTTAGATTTTATGCGAGCTACTTTAACACTTTATCAGCCGACCTGGGACTGTCTGACCTCTTCTCTCTCTCTCTCTCTCTCTCTCTTTCAGGATCTGATCGCCTGGCCAGAGAAAATGCATTCCTGAATGCTGTAGATTTTGCTGACCTATAACCATGTGATCGGATTGAAATGTTCTATTTGTTTCTAAATTAAATATTAAGAGTAAATAATTCATGTTTCTGTTCACTTTGCACACGTATGGCGAGTTGCATACATGGCCTTAGTCGTACACGTCATATACCGCACAGAGCGGCCGTGCATACATGGCCTTAGTCGTACACGTCATATACCGCACAGAGCGGCCGTGCATACATGGCCTTAGTCGTACACGTCATATACCGCACAGAGCGGCCGTGCATACATGGCCTTAGTCGTACACGTCATATACCGCACAGAGCGGCCGTGCATACATGGCCTTAGTTGTACCGCACAGACACTTTGCACACATATTATTATTATTATCATCATTTATATAGCGCCAACAGATTCCATAGCGCTTTACAATATTTTGAGAGGGGGATGTAACAATAAATAGGACAATTACAAGAAAACTTACAGGAACAATAGGTTGAAGAGGACCCTGCTCAAATAAGCTTACAGACTATAGGAGGTGGGGTATTAGAAACATTAGGACAAAAAATATCAATTAGGAGTGAAGCAGAGCTGGAGGAGAGAGCAAAGCACTGTCCCATAGGAGAGAGCAGGAGACGGGTATGTAAGGTAGAGATTACTCTGGGAGGCCATAAGCTTTCCTGAAGAGATGGGTTTTAAGGCCCTTCTTAAATGATTGAAGACTAGGGGAGAGTCTGATGGCAGTAGGCAAGCTATGCCATAGGAGAGGAGCCACCTGCGAGAGGTCCTGCAAGCGCGAGTTGGCCGTACGGGTGCCAGCAGCGGTCAGGAGGTGGTCACGGGCAGAGCGGAGGGTACGAGGAGGGGCATATCTATGGATTAGTGAAGAGATATGAGGGGCTAGAATTGTTCAGTGCTTTAAATGTGTGGGTTAGCACTTTGAATTGACTCCTATAGCATACAGGGAGCCAATGTAAGGACCGGCAGAGGGGTGAGGTGTGAGAGGACCGACTAGAGAGGAAGATCAGTCTAGCTGCAGCATTCATGACAGACTGTAGCGGGGCAATACGGCTTTTGGGGAGACCAATCAGGAGAGGGTTACAGTAATCCATGCGGGAAATTACTAGAGCATGGACAAGCTCCTTGGTAGCATCTTGCGTAAGAAAGGGGCGAATGCGGGCTATGTTTTTGAGTTGGAACCTACAGGACTTGGCAACAAACTGGATGTGAGGCTCAAAGGTGAGACCAGAGTCAAGTATGACGCCAAGACAGCGCGCTTGCAGGGATGGACTTATGTGGATATCACTGAGTTGAAGGGAGAGCGAGAGAGGAGGATCAGTATTAGGAGGAGGAAAGACAAGGAGTTCAGTTTTAGAGAGGTAAAGTTTCAGAAAGCGTGAGGACATCCAGTCAGAGATGGAAGAAAGGCAAGCAGTGACACGTTGCAGGACGGCAGGAGAGAGGTCCGGGGAGGAGAGGTATATCTGAGTGTCATCAGCATACAGGTGGTAGTGGAATCCAAAAGAGGCAATAAGTTTACCTAGAGAGGCAGTATAAAGAGAAAATAGGAGGGGACCAAGGATGGAGCCTTGGGGAACTCCAACCGAGACAGGGTGAGGGGAGGAGGTATCCTTGGAAAAGGAGACACTGAATGAGCGTTGGGAGAGATAGGAGGAAAACCAGGAGAGGACAGAGTCACAGAGACCGAGCGATTGAAGAGTTTGAAGGAGGAGAGCATGATCAACGGTGTCAAAGGCAGCAGAGAGGTCAAGGAGAATTAATATGGAGTAGTGACCTTTGGATTTAGCGGAGATTAGGTCATTAGTCACTTTGATAAGAGCAGTCTCAGTAGAGTGGAGAGGGCGGAAGCCAGACTGAAGAGGGTCAAGGAATTAAGGAAGCGGGACACACGGGTAAAGACAAGTCTTTCCAAAAGCTTTGATGAGAAAGGGAGCAGGGATATGGGACAATAGTTAGAAGGGGAGGATGGGTCAAGAGATGTTTTTTTCAGGATAGGTATTACAGTGGCATGTTTAAGGTCAGCAGGAACAGTGCCAGAAGAGAGAGAGCAGTTAAAGATGTGTGTTAGGGTAGGCACAAGACAAGGGGAGAGAGATCTGATGAGGTGAGATGGGACAGGATCGAGCGGGCAAGTGGTGGGGCGAGAGGAATGGAGAAGCGCAGCCACCTCTTGTTCAGTAGCCGGGTAGAAAGTCTGGAGGGTAGGGAAAGCAGGATTTACATGTGGTTGAAAAAGAGAACGGCAAGGAGGGGAGAATTGTTTCCTTAGCTGTTCAATCTTGTCGGTAAAGTAGCATGCAAAGCTATCAGCTGTAAGGTTAGTTTGGGGGGTGGCCACAGCAGGGCGGAGAAGGGAATTAAAGGTGTCAAAGAGACGTCTGGGATTGCGGGAGCATGAACTAATGAGAGAGGAAAAGTATGACTGTTTGGCGAGGGTGAGGCCTGCGCTGTATGAAAGCAACATGAATCTATAATGCAGAAAGTCTGCCTGGGCCTGCCATATGGCGAGTTAGTATGTGTATTAGAAGTCTCTGTCTTCCCATGGTAAATTTCTCCCCATCAGAGCTGGCTTCTCATGGTTGCTGAACAAGTTATATTGTTGTATCGAGGAACATTTAAGGATTGCATTTGGAACAGCTCAGCTCTAGGGCAAGGCTGCTGCCATATTGCACATGCATTCTTTATTGGATTGAAGGATGTTGGGATTTGTAGTCCAGCTTCTTTACATTGCAGATTTCTGCTAGTTGTATTAGAGGTGATGGATTGACTTTAGCTTGTGGTCGCCAGCTGCTTTGTACTCTCCAGAAATCATTTGATCTGTGGCTGAAGATCATTTCATTCACTGAGCTGCTATATGTAAAGGGGAAGAGCCTGCGCTGTGGGGGCTCTGTATCGGACAGGCCGACTGCAACTTCCCCTTCCAAGCAAGGAGCAGCTCTTACCAGTTCTGTATTTCTACAACCCCTCCATGCAAGCTTTGTGTCTGTAGGGGGAGGGGAGGTGTGGGAGCTGGCTGATATTTTGGCTCTATACACAGCAGAGTTTTAGCACTCATTGGGATGCAATACAGCGTGTATCTCAGAAGGAATCTCTCGAGCTCATACTCTGTCATATGTACTATTTACATTGTTCCACTAGTACAGGGGTTGGCAGCACTCGACACTCAAGAAGGACTACATTTCCACTGATGCTTTGCCAAAAACATCTTTAGTGCCAAAGGCTGCCTAGCAGTTGTTTACTATGACAAAGCTGAAGGCTAATAATTTAGCATTTTGAGTTTTTTAAAGGAACAGAGTAACTTCTATTGCACCAAGGCTGCAGGCAGACTCCACTCCCGGGACAGTTAATAAACCATTAGTGGATAATGGTGGTGGAGCTAAATGACCGGTGAACCAATCACTGAAAATAATTTGCACACAAATGCCATAGTAACTCAAAAGAAAAAAAATAGCGCAGACATAATACATTCAAATTATCCTCATTTGGTTTGTGACGTGTTTGTGTAAAGTAAATATATTATATATATTTAAAATCTGCCACGTAGTGGCGGATACACGTTTGCAAGGCGTACATGCAGATAATACGAATGTCGCTATCACGAGGGAGTATCGGGAAAAACGCAACTAAATTACAATTTATATGAATGCTGACTATTAAAGGAGAGCGAAAACAACAAAGGAATAATTATGTGAATGAACTTAGGACGGCGGTATAAAAAGGGGGAGTATACTATGTATTTATGTACCTGGAAGAAGACGAACGTCAAGCCGCATTGTGCTTAGGTGGTGGATTTTCAACTTATGCGTAAGATATTTACCTTCTTAGTAAGCGGTGTATACTTACCTTTAATTGGCTGTGATTTGCGTTCCATTGACTGCATTGGAGGGTTTGGGACATACAGAGGGTTTATATCGGTGGTGAAACCTGTGTATTCATACAACCACTATCAAATAGAGCCGATATTTCTGGCTATCTAATGAGTGAGTCTAACCGTGAAGTGTGAACATACAATGGTGGAATAATATATAATAACACTATGAGAAGTTCTTGTGTCGGATAAAGACTATATATTAAAAAACTTACCGCTCCTCACAAATCAAAGGATTGTAGTTTATATGCAGATTGTGTTCGTTTTCACTTTTTCTGTTGGGTTACTCCTAGGACCGTTATTCCAGAGCTGCTGTTGATGTATGTTAGAGGAATCAAACTCCGTCCACATTACTCCGGCTGCGTAGATGTTCAATTTAGAGAGGCACGGGCAAGTGATTTGAAGTGGTCATGGTGCTTGGAGTCTCTCTGCGCGGCCATGAAACACGGCACATACATAGTTTAACCCCTCTGCTCCCTTTGGGCTGCCAATGACACTGCATGCTGGTGACAATCAACATCCCCCTTTCCCCTATAAAACCCTTTAATAAAGTCAAGGGATACTTTAACCAAAAACTGTTTAATGATAGGTGGAGTAACTCTTTAAACCGGATTTGATTTCTGTATAATTCATAAAGATCAATGCCCCCCCCCCCTTTAGGACCGCTCTTCCCACATAGAGTCCGTTTATCCATAGCCTTCTCCCCCAGCTACCCGTCATGTGGGCATATCACCTCTGTTGGTGATGATAAAATATGCAGAATTGCTTTTAACCTTTATTTTTTCATGGGGACCCAGATTATATTGTAATGTTTCACAAAATAAATTCTGGAAACCCTTTTAATCACCCTCTTCGTACTGTCAGAGGGTCTCTGTGTGCAGCAAGGCTGGGACACTAGAGCGCAGGTATCTGAGAAAAGATTGTGGTCTGCTTGTTCCAACCATTAAACCGGAGCGGGAACCACATTAGGCCCTGACTCTGGGAATGAATCAGGAGTCTAGATTCTTCTTATTTATAGATCTTTCACGCTCAGCCTGGTCTGCGCCAGATTGACATCATTTCCTGCTTCTTCAAAAGACTGCTGTCACCTCGGGTCAGACAATGTTTGAACATCGACAGTTAGTCTCTATGGTCTTTTCTGTTTCTGTGCTGAGAGTGAAGCTGGACGGACCATAGAGACTAACTGGTTTTCAAACACTGTCTGACGCAAGGTGTGTGCATATGGCTTTTCTTTAATAAACTTTAATTTAAAAAGAAGCTATTTCCTTTCAATACTTGATGAAAGGATTATTATATTAAAATGCTCTAGGGTAAGCCCAATAATTTGGGGGTAAAGCCCTCAAATTGCAGATTTCCATGTGAGATAATGCTGATTAAATCATGTGACAAAGCTCCTGAAATCATGTGAGCGCTCTCTTTCTGAGCTAGAATATGGACATGTTTAAGGAACTGAAACAAACACGATGTTTAATGGTGACAAATGCTTTGGTCCTTATGATCTTATACAAAGAAGAAGAAAAAAGGGTTTGGTTAAAACAGGTTTAATATTTCGAGAGCTCTGCGGTAGCCGCGTTTGGCTGCCCAATGTTTCCTCTCTTAGGCTGCCAAAGGTTCTAGAGCAGAGTCTATGCCTTTTCCAGATGAGATCCCCGCATTAAGCAGTAGAAGTTCGCCGAGCTCACGGACATCGAATCCTCTTCCAGTACAATGAGGATTTTAAATTAGGAAGTCTTTTTGTTTGAATCTGTTTTATATCTGTTTTCTATATTTATCCATCAGTTTGGGAATGTAGTCCATTTATCAGGTAAACATACACAGCATTTGATATATAATTAAATCACACCACATTGCTTTTTTTTTTTTTTTTTACCACACATGCTAAATTACATTTGCAGGTCTAAAATGTTATTCTTAATAGTTCTAAATAAAAAAAACTAAAAAATAAATCCACAAATATTGAGTGGGCTTTAAGATGCTGTTCCACCTACAGCTCTGAATATCATTATTTCTATTATTAACCTCCCTGTAGAGTTAAGGGGGATAGTTAGGTGGGCCAGGGGTACTTCTACATAATAACTGTCCGATAAAAATAGTGGGGCAGGTGGATAGCTCTACTGAGGGTTGTGAAGCAGTAGCTAGACGGAGTAGCAGTATTGTTTTATAAAAAAATAGCGGAGGTGGGGGCTTATAGGAAGCTAGTACGTGAGGTAAGTGTATCATTATGAAATTATTGCTCCATGGGGCAGGTTGCTGGGGTGAGGGTATTTCTGTTGAATAGCTGCCCTGAAGGATTAGAAGTTGCAGGTAGATGGGGATAAGGTTTTTGTTTTTTTTATACAGAATAGCTGCCCTGTGGGGTAAGAGGGTTTTTATATTAATAATAAAAAAGTAGCTTCATTGTGCATTTAGATGGGGCAGCAATGTCCTTTCTCTGACTATGGTCCATTGCTTTTCCTTGAGATCTAAAACACTCTTTCTACAGTTTCTGTAATGTGGGCTTCCTCCTCTTCATCAAAATACTCCTCCACTTCAGCCGTGGCCTCCTGGTATTGCTGGTATTCGGCAATCAGGTCGTGAGTATTGCATTCAGCCTCTGTAAACTCCATTTCATCCATGCCCTCCCCTGTGTACCAGTGCAGGAAGGCTTTTCTCCGGTACATAGCCGAAAACTGCTCTGCAATGCGCTTGAAGATCTCTTGGATTGCTGTATTATTACCTATAAACGTGCACGATAATTTGAGGCCACGAGGTGGGATGTCGCAAACTGCCACTTTGACGTTGTTAGGAATCCATTCAACGAAATAAGCACTATTTTTAGACTGGACGGCCAACATCTGCTCATCCACTTCCTTGGTGGACATTCGGCCACGAAAGATTCCGGCCACTGTTAAGTAGCGGCCATGGTGAGGGTCGCAGGCAGTCATCATGGTACGAGAGTCAAACATCTGCTGTGTGAGTTCGGGAACGGTTAGGGCTGTGTATTGCTGGCTCCTGCGGGAGGTGAGTGGGGAGAAACCAGTCATAAAGAAATGGAGACGGGGAAACGGCACCATGTTGACTGCCAGTTTCCGCAGGTCAGCATTCAGTTGCCCTGGAAACCTCAGGGATGTGGTCACTCCACTCATCGTCATTGAGACCAGGTGGTTGAGGTCACCGTAGGTGGGGTTTGAAAGCTTCAAAGTGCGGAAGCAGATGTCATACAAGGCCTCGTTGTCAATGCAGAACGTTTCATCCGTATTCTCGATCAGCTGATGGATGGAAAGGATTGCGTTGTATGGCTCTACCACCGTGTCCGACACCTTGGGTGAGGGCATGATGCTGAATGTGTTCATTATCCTGTCTGGATACTCTTCTCGGATCTTGTTAATGAGAAGGGTTCCCATGCCGGATCCTGTCCCTCCACCAAGTGAATGCACCAACTGAAACCCTTGGAGACAATCACAGCTCTCGCTTTCCGCTCTCACCACATCCATCACCGACTCAATCAGCTCCGCGCCCTCTGTGTAGTGGCCCTTGGCCCAGTTGTTGCCGGCACCGGAATTTCCTATAACCATATAAAACACGTAGATCCATTTTATTTTTTTCTACAGAACACAAGGTACTAGCAGTGCTGATATACAGAGGGAACATTTACCGTGAATAAAGCTGTCTGGACGAAACAGGGGTCCGATGGAGCTGGATCGCAGACTGTCCATGGTTCCTGGTTCCAGATCCACAAGCACCGCTCTCGGAACATATTTATGGGCTATGACAAAGAAGAATCAATGTTACTATACAAAATATACCATATATCGTTACTGTGTAGAACACAAGCAGAGGCACTATATTGTATGAACCATGGTAAATTCCACTACAGAGACAAGAAATGCCCCCCATGCTTGAACTCTTAGCTTTGTCACCGTATTACTCACAATGAGCCTCGTTGAAGTAAACATTAATCCTCTCGAGTTGAGACTCAGAATCTCCGCAGTAACTTCCATTCACATCAATTCCATGTTCGTCACTGATGACCTCCCAGAACTACAATAAATTACATGAGAAAACCTGGGTTATTTCACCTTCATTAATATGGTCATTACAGGAAAATATACAGGGTTAGTAAATAGCTATATCCCAGATATACAGGGTTAGTAAATAGCTGAATCCCAGATATACAGGGTTAGTAAAGAGCTATATCCCAGATATACAGGGTTAGTAAATAGCTATATCCCAGATATACAGGGTTAGTAAAGAGCTATATCCCAGATATACAGGGTTAGTAAATAGCTGATCCCAGATATACAGGGTTAGTAAATAGCTATATCCCAGATATACAGGGTTAGTAAATAGCTGTATCCCAGATATACAGGGTCAGTAAATAGCTATATCCCAGATATACAGGGTTAGTAAATAGCTGTATCCCAGATATACAGGGTCAGTAAATAGCTATATCCCAGATATACAGGGTTAGTAAATAGCTGTATCCCAGATATACAGGGTTAGTAAACAGCTATATCCCAGATATACAGGGTTAGTAAATAGCTGTATCCCAGATATACAGGGTTAGTACACAGCTATATCCCAGATATACAGGGTTAGTAAAGAGCTGTATCCCAGATATACAGGGTTAGTAAGTAGCTATATCCCAGATATACAGGGTTAGTAAATAGCTATATCCCAGATATACAGGGTTAGTAAATAGCTGTATCCCAGATATACAGGGTTAGTAAAGAGCTATATCCCAGATATACAGGGTTAGTAAAGAGCTGTATCCCAGATATACAGGGTTAGTAAACAGCTATATCCCAGATATACAGGGTTAGTAAATAGCTATATCCCAGATATACAGGGTTAGTAAGTAGCTGTATCCCAGATATACAGGGTTAGTAAATAGCTATAGCCCAGATATATAGGGTTAGTAACGAGCTGTATCCCAGATATACAGGGTTAGTAAAGAGCCGTATCCCAGATATACAGGGTTAGTAAATAGCTATAGCCCAGATATACAGGGTTAGTAAATAGCTATATCCCAGATATACAGGGTTAGTAAATAGCTATAGCCCAGATATATAGGGTTAGTAACGAGCTGTATCCCAGATATACAGGGTTAGTAAATAGCTATAGCCCAGATATACAGGGTTAGTAAAGAGCTGTATCCCAGATATGCAGGGTTAGTAACTAGCTGTATCCCAGATATACAGGGTTAGTAAATAGCTATATCCCAGATATACAAGGTTAGTAAATAGCTATATCCCAGATATACAGGGTTAGTAAATAGCTATATCCCAGATATACAGGGTTAGTAAATAGCTGTATCCCAGATATACAGGGTTAGTAAATAGCTATATCCCAGATATACAGGGTTAGTAAATAGCTATATCCCAGATATACAGGGTTAGTATATAGCTGTATCCCAGATATGCAGGGTTAGTAAAGAGCTGTATCCCAGACATACAGGGTTAGTAAAGAGCTGTATCCCAGATATACAGGGATAGTAAATAGCTATATCCCAGATATACAAGGTTAGTAAAGAACTATATCCCAGATATACAGGGTTAGTAATGAGCTGAATCCCAGATATACAGGGTTAGTAAAGAGCTGTATCCCAGATATACATGGTTAGTAATAGCTGTATCCCAGATATACAGGGTTAGTAAATAGCTATATCCCAGATATACAGGGTTAGTAAAAGGCTGTATCCCAGATATACAGGGTTAGTAAATAGCTATATCCCAGATATACAGGGTTAGTAAAGAGCTGTATCCCAGATATACAGGGTTAGTAAGTAGCTATATCCCAGATATACAGGGTTAGTAAAGAGCTCTATCCCAGATATACAGGGTTAGTAAATAGCTCTATCCCAGATATACAGGGTTAGTAAATAGCTGTATCCCAGATATACAGGGTTAGTAAAGAGCTATATCCCAGATATACAGGGTTAGTAAAGAGCCGTATCCCAGATATACAGGGTTAGTAAATAGCTATATCCTATATATACAGGGTTAGTAAATAGCCGTATCCCAGATATACAGGGTTAGTAAATAGCTATATCCCAGATATACAGGTTAGTAAAGAGCCGTATCCCAGATATACAGGGTTAGTAAAGAGCTGTATCCCAGATATACAGGGTTAGTAAATAGCTGTATCCCAGATATACAGGGTTAGTAAAGAGCTGTATCCCAGATATACAGGGTTAGTAAAGAGCCGTATCCCAGATATACAGGGTTAGTAAAGAGCTGTATCCCAGATATACAGGGTTAGTAAAGAGCTGTATCCCAGATATACAGGGTTAGTAAATAGCTGTATCCCAGATATACAGGGTTAGTAAATAGCTATATCCCAGATATACAGGGTTAGTAAATGGCTATATCCCAGATATACAGGGCTAGTAAATAGCTATATCCCAGATATACAGGGTTAGTAAAGAGCTGTATCCCAGATATACAGGGTTAGTACAGAGCTGTATCCCAGATATACAGGGTTAGTGCAGAGCTGTATCCCAGATATACAGGGTTAGTGCAGAGCTGTATCCCAGATATACAGGGTTAGTGCAGAGCTGTATCCCAGATATACAGGGGTTAGTAAAGAGCCATTATCCCAGATATACAGGGTTAGTAAATGGCTATATCCCAGATATGCAGGGTTAGTAAGAGCTATATCCCAGATATACAGGACACGTGGCTAGCTATATCCCAGATATACAGGGTTAGTAAATAACTATATCCCAGATATACAGAGTTAGTAAATAGCCGTATCCCAGATATACAGGGTTAGTAAAGAGCTGTATCCCAGATATACAGGGTTAGTAAATAGCCGTATCCCAGATATACAGGGTTAGTAAATAGCTATATCCCAGATATACAGGGTTAGTAAAGAGCTGTATCCCAGATATACAGGGTCAGTACACAGCTATATCCCAGATATACAGGGTCAGTAAATAGCTATATCCCAGATATACAGGGTTAGTAAATAGCTGTATCCCAGATATACAGGGTTAGTAAAGAGCTATATCCCAGATATACAGGGTTAGTAAAGAGCTGTATCCCAGATATACAGGGTTAGTAAATAGCTGGATACCAGATATACAGGGTTAGTAAATAGCTGTATCCCAGATATACAGGGTTAGTAAATAGCTATATCCCAGATATACAGGGTTAGTAAATAGCTATATCCCAGATATACAGGGTTAGTAAATCGCTATATCCCAGATATACAGGGTTAGTAAATCGCTATATCCCAGATATACAGGGTTAGTAAATAGCTGTATCCCAGATATACAGGGTTAGTAAAGAGCTAAATCCAGATTCACAGAACTGTAAACCTATAGAATTGTTTAAATATAAGTGAAATATAAAAGTATGGATGGCTTGGTCGCCAAATCCAGAATTGTGGAGAATGCACAGTTATTTGTGGCTAATACAGTCGTGTTGCAAAAAATATGTTTTTATAAAATCAGCAATTTATCTGCCAAGTATTCACAGATCATTTCAGATCAGTGACTAAACACACACGGGAGTCTTTGAGCCAAAAGACAAATGTACAAGTTTACAATGTAATTGATCATTTGTGTCTGCTATCGTGGGTACTTTGTGATAGTCTTTCCATGAACAGTGCTCCTTCCTGTGCAGTGGCTGCCCGCACGGTCATGCTGCCCAACATGTAGCGCTTGTGACATTGTCTAACACGGCCTGTCATTATTTCAGAGTAATTTGGGAATTGTATCTTCGCTTCCACTCCTCAAACCAGCCCTAAACCTTCTTATCTATGAGAGCAGAGCAGCTTCTCACAGTCACACCCTGCTGCCCAATACCCAGCCCCCCACCAATGGTCTACTCTATGTATTGATGGCGTTAAACTAATACTAACAAACAGAGACTTTACTCCCCCTGTATTAACCTTGCAAGGGGCCTGCTCTGTTTGTGACAAACATGTAAGAGGCTCAGAGAGCGGAGGTCACACATTTTACCATCAAATGAGTATTGGGAGTCCCAAACGTCCTAAACATATCCTGGGAGTGCCAAGGCTGACCGTTACTGTTTTAGGGTTTAGAAATGAACAGGTTAAACAATGGAAAATACATCAAAGCATAAACAAATGGAAAATGTTGTAATTTGCACGAATTTCACTGAAAATAAATTCAGGAAAGAAAAATGAAACGTAATAAGCATTTGGCCGCTCTCCATCCATCTGACAGTTTTGTATCAGGTTCTTGCAATTCAGAGTATCGCATGTCTGGGAATAGTTTATTTAAATCGCGTTCCGCACTCACGTTACATGTACGCACACACGTCTGGGTTTCAGAAAGACAGAGAAGAGATCACAGTAAGGATGTTCCCAGTGGGATATATATTGGGGTGTACATCTGGGTTTTACGATACAGAGCAGGAATATGGTAACAGCCATTGGGCACGGCAAAATTTAGGGTGGCAAGTGCTGGTGACAAAAAAATATCCCAAATTCCCCCATACCTTAGATCCAATTTGGTTACCGCATTGGCCTATCTGTAAGTGTACGATTTCACGCATGTCCCCGGCAGCCTGATGCTCAGCACTAGAAGTTCTGTAGTGAGGAGTGAGTATGACGCAGCAACCGTGTCCCCGAGTCTTATCAGTGCACAGTGGGGGGGGGGGAGGGGGTGTTACATATCAGAAAGGGTGTATGTCGCATGTAAACTTGTCATATTCTAACTTTATGTGTCCGCATGAATCTTCATTACAAGCAATTTCTAACTTCACATTTTTTTATTATTTTGTCATCATTTTATATATATTTTTTTAATCTTAGTTTGTTTTATTGCTTGTGGAAGCTAAAACATAAAACTCCATTGCATCAATTTCTAAAACAACTGTGGGGAAGAAAATATATCAATACATTTTGGTAACACCATGATAGGTCTTCTTTTTAGTTGAATAATCTATTATTCTTATGAGTTTGAGGTCCTTAATGTGATTTAATTAGTAGATTAATAAATTGTCTTATTTCTCATTATGACCATGGCAGCATTATTGCACAACTGATGGCCTCGCAAGGTACCATCTGGTCAGAAGGTTCTGCTCTCAGAGGCTCTATCTGAGGACAGAACACTGGGATGTGGTATCCAATGGAATTTCCAGAAATGATATTTGTTTCCACTAACTACCCTGATCTGTTCCCTACTGAACAGTTCAGAAAGGTGCAAGTTCGTCTAATTGTCATCATTCCTTTCTGGCCAGGCACGCCTTGGTTTCCAGTCCTGGAAAGGCCTGCTCGAGGGAATCCTCTTTGGAACATCCAGTGGTCAAAGACCTTCTATCTTTGGGGCCAGTTCTCTACCCACTGCATAGACATTATGCTTGATGGCCTGGAATTTGAAAAGTCCAAGGGTTTTCTTCTCCAGTAAATAGAAATGTTGCTTTAGTCTTAAAAATATCCACATCTTACTATGTTATGGATGTTCTTTATGAACGGTCCACAAAGAACGGCATGTAGATATCCAGTCCTTCTATTAGTGATAGCCTTGAACGTCCTTCAAGGAGACCTGGACAAAGTTCTCATAGCTAGCTCTCTCCAAAACTAAATGGACTTCTGATCCAGATATTGCAAGATTTATTTCAACAAACATGAAGATAAAGCTTCCCGTAAAGGCCTGTTCTCCACCCTGAGGCTCTGGTACTTCAGAAACTCAATGAGCACCCACTGAAACCTTGAGTGAAGTACCTCTTCACATTCTCACAATTAACACTGTTTTTTTTCCGGCGGCTCTGACGTCAGGACATGGATTGCAGAGCTCCAGGATCTTTCATGTGAGAGAGCTCTTACAGATTAATGAACATTTTTCTCCTGATGTTCTGAAGAGGATAAATGGTGGGATTCCTTGGACCTCGTTCGATGTCTAGCGATTTATCTGAACAAACCTGCCTCACGGAGGAAGACATTTTGTAATTTTTTTTCATACTGTCAGTAGCCAAGAAAGGATCTATGGGGGATGTTCATTCTGTTTGAGCCGATGGATTAGCATCATCAGCATTTATATATCGCCAGCTTATTCTGTGGCGTTTTACAATATTACAAAGGGGGGAGATTTAACGATAAATGAGACCAATACGTTGATAAGGACCCTGCTGGCAAGAGCTTACAATCTAGCTCTAGCAGTGGCCATCTTAAAGTATACCAGTCCATGAAGGCGGGATTCGTACGCATTCTACGAGAGCACTTTCCACGTCATGGCAGCTGCGGTCAACGTGTCCACTGATCATATCTGTAGAGTGGCTCCTGGGCGTCTCAGAATACATTTATTAAACACAACCAGCTTTATACCACGGCAGCAGTCAATGACGAGTTTGGAAAAAAGGTTCTACAATCAACTTCTCTTTAATTATTGTAAATAAAGTCTCCGGGCATTATATTTTTTGTTTACGCCCGTTTGTTTGTTCGTTCGTTCTCTCTCATACTTTCTTTAGATCTTTAGATATTTACCAAACTTATATAATAGGAAAAGGGAAAATCCTTTCATCTTTACTGTCATTTTTCTTTAGTAGTCATAGGCCATGGTACTACGACACTACCGCACCCCTGTTTTTAGACATTGGAAGCTCAGACTGGGGGTTAAGGGAAATCGATCTCCTGTCCTATGAAGTAATTGGAAGGAGAGGGCCCACAGTAATGCTGCCATGGTTTAGGACCAAGTAAAGGAAAATTATAGTAAGTATGACGTACAATGTCTGCAGCTCTCGCCCACTGTCATAGTATCCACAGAGTGCATCTGATAAGAGGTCAATGGCTTCCTTTATCTCATGTTGTAGTATGATGGTATTGTGGTATCGGATCAGTCGCAGAAGCGCAGTATTTAACCACTTTGTCTATTCTGTGGTTATACAGAGATGTCATCTGACTGATTACTTGCTGGCGGTCAGGGGAGATATGACAAAGTTTCAGCAGTCACATGACACAGATTAACCCTTATATACCGGCAGTGTTATTAACCCTGCGAGGCCCAGGCTGCAGTTTGTTAGTGTTAGTAGAGAGATACAATGTGAATGATTGCAGGACACAGTGTATCAATGAAATTATTCTGAGAAGGTATCACAGACCATCCTGTGTTATTCTCCACACCCAGACACAATGCTGCCCATTAAACACCAATTGACTTATTGTGTCCTGCCCTGCCCTCCCCCCTGCCCCCTCTCCCAGCATGCACTGCTGTTTTTTGTGAGTCAGCAGGGGATGTTTTTGTGCTTTAAATACAAGCTTCTTCCTGCTTTTATCACGAGTTTCTCTCCTCTTTCACAATGAACAGACTGGGACTCATCCTGCTAGCTGCCCTCACTTCATGGGCTGAGGGGGGCTTTTATTTTAAACCAGGGCAGCACTGCTATAAGCCAGCAGCCAGGAGACTCCAGGGGGTTCAGTAAGTACCACATACTTAGAGTGCAAGCTTTGCAGACCAGGTCTCTGCTGGGCACATTGTGATCTTATTACTAAATACATTGATTGTTAAGATTTAAAGTCAATGCTTTATTTGCTCTGTTTGTGGCTCAATGTGTGTGGATGTCAATAATCACCCTTTACTCACATGTGTATTTTTTTTTAATGAAGAATCAGAATATGGGGCTCTGTACAATGTATCTAAGACACCCCAACTTTGGGGCTCAGTTATACAATGTATCTAAGTCACACTAATATTGGGGCTCAGTTATACAATGTGTCTGGGACACCCCAACTTTGGGGCTCAGTTATACAATGTATCCAAGTCACACTAATATTGGGGCTCAGTTATACAATGTGTCTGGGACACCCCAACTTTGGGGCTCAGTTATACAATGTGTCAGGGACACCCCAACTTTGGGGCTCAGTTATACAATGTATCTAAGTCACACTAATATTGGGGCTCAGTTATACAATGTGTCTGGGACACCCCAACTTTGGGGCTCAGTTATACAATGTATCCAAGTCACACTAATATTGGGGCTCAGTTATACAATGTGTCTGGGACACCCCAACTTTGGGGCTCAGTTATACAATGTGTCAGGGACACCCCAACTTTGGGGCTCAGTTATACAATGTATCTAAGTCACACTAATATTGGGGCTCAGTTATACAATGTGTCTGGGACACCCCAACTTTGGGGCTCAGTTATAGAATGTATCTAAGACACCCCAACTTTGGGGCTCAGTTATAGAATGTATCTAAGACTGGACTAGCCATACTTTATAAACAGAATTAAGAATGCAAAATCGAATTTGGAAGAAATTAGAAATCCCGTATACATTAACATTTTAACTCGACCAAGAATTTCTTAGAACTACTAAAATCTATTTCTGAGACAAAGTTTTACCATAAAGAAACCGAGCACTTAAAGTGCCCCCGGAATAATATCCAACGCCCTTTACTGATACAGAAAGGTTACAGACAATGTATTACATATAGATCTGCTAGAAAAGCCGTGTCTTATTCCATATATTACAGCTCAAGAAATCTTCAAGTTTCTTGCAATGTGTTACAGAAAGGTAAATAGGCCCATGCCATCGTTTGCCCAGTTTACGTGTTATTATTATTATTTTTAAAGCGCCAATATATTTTGCAGTACTGTACAATGGGTGGACTAAGAGACATGTCATTGTAACCAGACAAGTTGCACACAGTAACAGAGGGATTGAGGGACTGCTCAGTGAGTTTACATGTTAGAGGGAGTGGGGTATAGTGACACAGTAACAGAGGGATTGAGGGCCTGCTCAGTGAGCTTACATGTTAGAAGGAGTGGGGTATAGGTGACACAGTAACAGAGGGGTTGAGGGCCTGCTCACTGAGTTTACATGTTAGAGGGAGTGGGGTATAGTGACACAGTAACAGAGGGATTGAGGGCCTGCTCAGTGAGTTTACATGCTAGAGGGAGTAGGGTATAGTGACACAGTAACAGAGGGATTGAGGACCCTGCTCAGTGAGTTTACATGTTAGAGGGAGTGGGGTATAGTGACACAGTAACAGAGGGATTGAGGGCCCTCCTCAATGAGCTTACATGCTAGAGGGAGTGAGGTATAGTGACACAGTAACAGAGGGATTGAGGGCCCTGCTCAGTGAGTTTACATGTTAGAGGGAGTGGGGTATAGTGACACAGTAACAGAGGGATTGGGGGCCCTGCTCAGTGAGTTTACATGTAGAGGGAGTGGGGTATAGTGACACAGTAACAGAGGGATTGAGGCCCTGCTGAGTTTACATGTTAGAGGGAGGTATAGTGACACAGTAACAGAGGATTGAGGCCCTGCTCAGTGAGTTTACATGTTAGAGGGAGTGGGGTATAGTGACACAGTAACAGAGGGATTGAGGGCCTGCTCAGTGAGTTTACATGCTAGAGGGAGTGGGGTATAGTGACACAGTAACAGAGGGATTGAGGGCCTGCTCAGTGAGTTTACATGTTAGAGGAGTGGGGTATAGTGACACAGTAACAGAGGGATTGAGGGCCCTGCTCAGTGAGTTTACATGTTAGAGGGAGTGGGGTATAGTGACACAGTAACAGAGGGATTGAGGGCCCTGCTCAGTGAGTTTACATGTTAGAGGGAGTGGGGTATAGTGACACAGTAACAGAGGGATTGAGGGCCTGCTCAGTGAGTTTACATGTTAGAGGGAGGGTATAGTGAGAGTAACAGAGGGATTGAGGCCTGCTCAGTGAGTTTATGTTAGAGGGAGTGGGGTATAGTGACACAGTAACAGAGGGATTGAGGGCCCTGCTCAGTGAGTTTACACGTTAGAGGGAGTGGGGTATAGTGACACAGAGTTTACACACAAACAGAGGGATTGAGGGCCTGCTCAGTGAGTTTACATGTTAGAGGGAGTGGGGTATAGTGACACAGTAACAGAGGGATTGAGGGCCTGCTCAGTGAGTTTACATGTTAGAGGGAGTGGGGTATAGGGACACAGTAACAGAGGGATTGAGGGCTCTGCTCAGTGAGTTTACATGTTAGAGGGAGTGGGGTATAGTGACACAGTAACCGAGGGATTGAGCCCTGCTCAGTGAGTTTACATGTTAGAGGGAGTGGGGTATAGTGACACAGTAACAGAGGGATTGAGGCCCTGCTCAGTGAGTTTACATGTTAGAGGGAGTGGGGTATAGTGACACAGTAACAGAGGGATTGAGGGCCTGCTCAGTGAGTTTACATGTTAGAGGGAGTGGGGTATAGTGACACAGTAACAGAGGGATTGAGGGCCTGCTCAGTGAGGTTACATGTTAGAGGGAATGGGGTATAGTGACACAGTAACAGAGGGATTGAGGGCCTGCTCAGTGAGTTTACATGTTAGAGGGAGTGGGGCATAGTGACACAGTAACAGAGGGCTTGAGGGCCTGCTCAGTGAGTTTACATGTTAGAGGGAGTGGGGTATAGTGACACAGTAACAGAGGGATTGAGGGCCCTGCTCAATGAGTTTACATGTTAGAGGGAGGGGGGCATAGTGACACAGTAACAGAGGGATTGAGGGCCTGCTCAGTGAGGTTACATGTTAGAGGGAGTGGGGTATAGTGACACAGTAACAGAGGGATTGAGGGCCTGCTCAGTGAGTTTACATGTTAGAGGGGGTGGGGTATAGTGACTCAGTAACAGAGGGATTGAGGGCCCCGCTCAGTGAGTTTACATGTTAGAGGGAGTGGGGTATAGTGACACAGTAACAGAGGGATTGAGGGTCTGCTCAGTGAGTTTACATGTTAGAGGGAGTGGGGTATAGTGACACAGTAACAGAGGGATTGAGGGCCCTGCTCAGTGAGTTTACATGTTAGAGGGGGTGGGGTATAGTGACACAGTAACAGAGGGATTAAGGGCCTGCTCAGTGAGTTTACATGTTAGAGGGAGTGGGGTATAGTGACACAGTAACAGAGGGATTGAGGGCCCTGCTCAGTGAGTTTACATGTTAGAGGGAGTGGGGTATAGTGACACAGTAACAGAGGGATTGAGGTCCTGCTCAGTGAGTTTACATGTTAGAGGGAGTGGGGTATAGTGACACAGTAACAGAGGGATTGAGGCTCTGCTCAGTGAGGTTACATGTTAGAGGGAGTGGGGTATAGTGACACAGTAACAGAGGGATTGAGGGCCCTGCTCAGTGAGTTTACATGTTAGAGGGAGTGGGGTATAGTGACAGTAACAGAGGTATTGAGGGCCACGCAAAGTACGTCAGTGCCAGACAGTGTGCGTCCAATGATTCTCTATGTGAAGTATTGGAATCAGTTATTTTCATAGAGAGCTCCTGGATTGGCAGATCACAGCAACTACCGTGCATCTCTATGCTTCTCTATTAGAATCTGACCAGAATTAATCTGGAAGATATATATATAAAAATTAGTGAGAGTGCTCCTTTAAACGTATGATAATCTAATCATGTGATGTATTATCTGTGATGTATTTCACAACATGACGGGAATCTCTTCCCATCCTAGTTTATAACAGCACCTATTTCCTGTTAGTCCAATTCTTTCACTGTATTAGTCTCTACCGTCTGTGCTGGAAGGTCATTCCATGCATCTACAACATATATGTAAAAATATATTTAATTTTGTTATTTCCTTTAGTCACCCTAACAGTCCCTCTCTCGAAGCTCAGGTGACATTTATATTTCGCTTTCGCTCATTATATGTGAAACGTGGTACCAGTGCATCCAATGATGAGCCAGCACAGACGGTCTCTGTTACTAAGTGTTTATCTGGATAAGGAAGTAATGGTTACGAAGTATCTGAAAAGTAATATCCGCTGGATGAGATATTAACCCTGAGCTGTTATGAAATACCGACATTATACATGAAAAGTTGTTTTCTCAAATCCCGCCTTTCATACACCTCTATAAATGATGAACCCTCTTCCTGTTTCTCAGGTTAAAAATTTTTTTTGCTGTGTCAAAGAGTCCTTACCTGTAAGTAAAAATTGTCCAGAATTCAAAGTGAATTTTACGTCTTAGACCAAAATCAGAGCAATTTGGCTATTTTGACCTTAAAATTGTAATGGATATCCCTTTGTATGTTACTGAGAGCAGCCATTTTAATCGTCGGTCACATGATTTCTGATAACGCAACCCACACTAAAATTTCTTCATTCATTCATTGTCTCACATTAACCATTTCATTGCCAGAGCGCTGACCAGGTTCTTCATGTTGGGCAGACTAGATGGGCCGAATGTTTCTTATCTGCTGTCACATTCTTTGTTTCAATGCTCGTAGTAATAGGTTTTCATCCTCCCTGCTCTAGGAATTATCCACGTCCCCATGAATACATCCCAGTGGAAAGTCTACCAAAGGCTTGGGATTGGCGCAACTTGAATGGCGTCAATTATGTCAGCACAACGCGTAACCAGCACATCCCCCAATACTGCGGCTCATGTTGGGCCCACGGGAGCACCAGCGCCATGGCAGGTAAATTCTGTCCCAATAACATCATATTCAAAACGGCACGTTTTATTCACAAAATTACCATTTTCCTACATTCGCTTTGTATGATTGCATCCCGAACCCTGAAACCCAGTAATTCCAGGGCGCTTAAAGGGGAACTTATCCCTTTCCAGGATATTTCATATTATGTATACCATTCAATATATTTAAGAAATATGTGTTTGTTAAAAATATAATTAAATGTAGAAATACACAATGATTTTTTTCGGCCACTGGGCGCCTCCATCTTAACTCCCCGTTAGTCATTGTTATTAGCTCCGCCCTTTGCACCTGGTAGTCCGTATCGAAAGAGCATAGCGAGAGGAGGAGAAATCAAACAATGGTTTTAAACTGGCTCACTTTGGGGGGCTTAATGTTTAAATAGAGCCGTCTACAATTACAATTATTTGTAATATGTAGTGCCAACATATTCTGCGGCGCTGTACAATAGATAAATCAAGACAAACAATTCATTTTAACAAAACAAGTTTGACATATGGGGATAGTAGCTGTAGAATGCCGTGCCAAAATTAATTTATAAATTAAAAATACAAAAATATTTACACACTTGTACAGTACTAAATAAAATATTTGCACACTTGTACAGTATTAAATAAAATATTTGCACACTTGGCATCTCAGGAAATATTTAAACATGACATACACTAGGCAAGTTCATTCTAGGTTCTGGAGACAAACATTCTGGTAAATCTAGTGTTTAAGCACAGACATGTCACTGTCCCAGTGTTTGCCACCACACAGGAGGCCAGCTTGTGATAGCCTCTTTATAAAACAAGTGTACACACGCATATTGTTTCTCCTCACAGACCGTATTAATATAAAGAGGAAGGGGATATGGCCATCCGCCTACCTGTCTGTACAGAATGTAATTGACTGCGGGGAAGCGGGATCCTGCGAGGGAGGCGACCATCTTGGAGTCTGGGACTATGCCCACCAACACGGAATACCCGACGAAACCTGCAACAATTATCAGGCCAAGGATCAGGGTAAGACAAGTGGGGAAAAGCCCACTGGAAACATTAGGACCAAGCAGAATGAGGACATTTTAGAAAGAAAAATCTAGCACGTTGAGAGTTCAAACCTTTTTATATTCAGAGGGCTTTACTGAATATAAATAGACCTATCAGCTCCTTATCCACCACTAACACTCCATGGATTCTTTATACATAGCTCTCCCAACCATAACCACTACCTGTCCCTCCATGACACCTACCTATCCACCCATGACCACTGCATGTCCCCCCCATGACCCCTACTTGGGTTCTTTCTGCATGTCCCTTGGCATTGGTCCAGTTATTTATTCTGTTTTGTTGTAAACTTTAGAGTGTGACAAATTCAATCAGTGCGGGACCTGTCTCACCTTCGGGAAATGCTTTTCTCTGACCAATTACACCCTGTGGAAGGTCGGGGACTATGGGTCGGTCAGTGGAAGAGAAAAAATGATGGCGGAAATCTACAAAAACGGCCCAATCAGGTTTGTAATTTTATTTATTTATAGTTTACCCCAAGGGCAGGACCAGATTAAAATAGGGGCTGATGGAGCTGCAGCTCCAGACCCAGGCCCATTTTTAAAAAAAATAAAAAAATTGTACCTTTTTTACTCTGCAATACCAGCACCAGCCAGTAGGGGTCACTGTATGTGGAGCGAGAGGCAGGGATAGGAAGTTAAAGCATATACCTGCCTCTCTCTACTCACTGATTCGCGGGGGAGCAGCTACACAGCACAGAGAGTTCAGACAGTAGCTCCCAGCCTGCAGAGACAGCCTACAACTCAGGGAAGTGAGGGATGAGGGGGAAAGCAGCAGGGAGACCTGGGGACACTGAGACACTAGGGGACACATGGGGTCAAGGAGACACAGGGACATTGGGAGACACATTGGGACATGGAGACACTAAGGACACAGTGTCTCCATGTCTCCCAGTGTTCCCAAGTGTCTGTGTCCCCATTCCTCCCAGCCAGTGTCCCTAGTCTCCAAGTGTCTGTGGTCCCATGTCTCTCAGTGTCCCTAGTGTCTTAGTGTCCCCAAAA
Source organism: Pelobates cultripes (assembly GCA_933207985.1). Classification (NCBI taxonomy): domain Eukaryota; kingdom Metazoa; phylum Chordata; class Amphibia; order Anura; family Pelobatidae; genus Pelobates; species Pelobates cultripes. Next base: position 255,265,217 of record OW240917.1, on the reverse strand, counting down.
GTCTCAGTGTCCCCATGTCTCCCAGTGACATGTCTACATCCACAAGTGCCCCCATGTCTCCCAGTGTCCCCATGTCTCTCAGTGTCCCCTAGTATCCTAGTGACACGGGACAGACTGAGACATGGGGCACTGGGAGACATGGGGACACTGACACTGTGATACATAGGGACACTGATGCCAGGCTGACCTTCCAATTCTTTGGACAGACATGCCCACTTTTATGGGCATGTTCGCCCCTTTTCGCAGTTCTGGTCACGTAACTTGCGTCAGTGGCCCACCACCCCGCCCATTGACTTCCTGTTTCACTGGATACTGCTGTTATGGGGTATGGGAAGGATGAAAGCATAAATTAGAGATAGATTAGCATAGAGTATGTTTTCTTATAGCTGCATCCTTTGAGTTTCCCTCAAACACCAACTCAATCAGATACATGACGCTTGGGAGGTATGACTGTTTTAGTGTTTTTGGTCGATAAGATTCTGTAATTAGGCCCAGTGGCATACACACAACCCATGGGGCCCCGGTGCGAAACTGATCTATGGGCACCCCTCCCTCTTCCCCCCTCTAAGTCCATCCCCCCGACAGACACACACACACAGATACATACAGACACACACACACACACACACACGACACATACATAAAAAGACACATGCATACAAACACACACACACACGACACATACATACAAAAAAACAGATACATACAGACACACACACACATAAAAAGACACATACATACATACAGACAGGTAGACACACACACACAAGACATACAAAGACACATACATACAAACACATAATATTTAAGTCACCCTCCTGTTTCCTACCTTTTAGGTGCAGGAGGGTGACTTTTTATACCCCTGCATTGACACACACACAGTTACACTACACACAAATACACCCTTGCATTGACACACACAGTTACACTACACACAAATACACCCCTGCATTGACACACACACACAGTTACACTACACATAAATACACCCCTGCATTGACACACACACAGTTACACTACACACAAATAGACCCCTGCACTGACACACAATTACACTACACACAAATACACCCCTGCATTGACACACACACGCAGTTACACTACACACAAATACACCCCTGCATTTACACACACAGTTACACTACACACAAATAGACCCCTGCATTGACACACACACACAGTTACACTACACATAAATATACCCCTGCATTGACACACACACACACAGTTACACTACACACAAATACACCCCTGCACTGACACACAATTACACTACACACAAATACACCCCTGCATTGACACACACACAGTTACACTACACACAAATACACCCCTGCATTGACACACACACACAGTTACACTACACACAAATACACCCCTGCATTGACACACACAGTTACACTACACACAAATACACCCGTGCACTGACACACAATTACACTACACACAAATACACCCTTGCATTGACACACACACAGACGCAGTTACACTACACACAAATACACCCCTGCATTAACATACAGTTACACTACACACAAATATCACACACAAAAATACACCCCTGCATTTACACAAAAAAAATACTATCTGCATTCACAATGACACTACACACATTTACACCCATACATTTATAAACAGTTACACTACACACAGCCAAAAATAAACGTTTGGATTTGGTTTTATTTATTGTCCCTTTAGAAACACAACAAAATAAACTCCTTAAATCCCTTGCCATAGTCACTACACGAGTCATACAATGTATCAAACATATCTCGGAGTGCCCTGATCATGGGAACCCCATTATCTCTGCAACCAACCTGCACACAATATATGGATGACATCCAAAAGGGGAGTCACAATGACATTGACTTGTATTGGCGGTTCAAGCGCTAAGTAATGACAGATCTAATCTGAGGTAATGTTTTTTTGTTTTATCCATTTGGGGGGTTTATCCATTTGGGGTTTTTTGGGGGGGAGATTTAGGGCAAAGCCATTACCCAAGCGTTGCACTAACCTGTGTTCTCCACTTCCCATTGCAGCTGTGGCATAATGGCCACGGAAAAACTGGATGCTTATACGGGAGGCTTGTATGCAGAATACCAACGCTCACCAATGGTCAACCACATTGTCTCGGTGGCTGGATGGGGAGTAGATGAGAATAACGTGGAGTACTGGATTGTTCGCAACTCTTGGGGAGAGCCCTGGGTAAGACTTTCTTGGGAGGCCACAGATTAACAAAATTATCTAAACTCAAAGAGCAAAGCCTTCAAACCCACAAAACTACAATATCCAACAATAAATCGGCTGGTTAGAGCGGTGGTAATGTCGAAGTCTTAGAATATAGAAATCAGGTTTGACTTCCACCAATAATACACCTCAACTATATATATCCATAATGTATATTTTTATATTACACAATTCTTTTTTCAGAAAATGCATTCTAACAGGAATATTTAAAGTGACACTCCAGACCCTTGGAGCACGTCAGCTTCCTGAATCGCAGCTTTCAATAGAAATTGTCACTTGTATAAATGGACCTGGTTACACCCCCCTGGCTGTCAATCAGACACCGGTCCTGTTACTTCCTGGTTTAGCTCAGTGAAGATAAACTCAAGAGGAACAATTGCTCAGAGCACCTGCCTTACAAAGAATTCTCATTGAGCTGCATTGGGAAGTCTGTGATTGGACAGTCACAGAAAGTGTGGGCGGAGTTAGAAAGGGAGGGCTTGCAACGGCTGCAGACAAGAGAACTGCAGTTTTCTTTTACAATCTATTTTTAGATATAACCCCAATGACAAAATGCATCATTATGGCATGCATGTTATCATCAGGGTTATATCTACTAAACAGTGATTTTAATTTATTTTTGTATTTGTGTAGGGGCGTGTATGCATGTGATGAGAGACTGGTGCCATCTCGAATCATTTTATAAAATATAACCCTTTGTGTTAACTATAAACCCCACAGACCGGTTTAGAAGTCCAAGATCTCCCTTGGCACAAACCCAGTGCCATCTAACAGATCATTCGGCTAGAATTGCTCATTATACGATCCTTATTGATTTCTTCTCTCCGCAGGGCGAGGCTGGGTGGCTGCGTATAGTGACCAGCACATACAAAGGAGGACAAGGAGCCAACTACAACCTGGCTATTGAGGACGACTGTGCATATGGAGATCCCATTCTTGTATGACCATTAAAAGTGATGGAAACTCACTTATAGGATTCCCTTAAAGACTAAACATGTTGCTGTGAATTGAAAGCATTGTGCCCAGATCACACACTGCAGAAATACAGTATAGGCTTTTTGAATTTTTTACATTTTCTATGCCAACCTTACCAAAACACAAAATAATAAATCAGCTTTCAGTAAATAGAACAAAGCGGCAGAATCAGCTAGATCATCCAATAGAGCTGTAATGAACATAACAGAGACTGATACACAACTGGGGAAATGTCTGCGCTACGGAATCTGATGGCGCTATATAAATAATAAACAAATCTACATAGAAAGAATGGGCTAAGCTGGTAGGGTTCGTCTGCAATGCTCTCTTCCATCCAGAGGGGGCGCTAGGTATGCTATCACAGGGACATGAGGTCACATGTGTGACAAGGAAAATGGCTGAGAATGGTGGTTATAATGTCAGATGGAATTGGAAGGTGTCTCCCTTAGTGCAGAGCATTATGACACGTACGCCAGACGAAGGCTATTCCTGGTTTAAACACCACATCGATGGTGGAAATATAGGGACGCTGTGCCATTGCAGAGAGCGTGATGACAGGTTACAATAAATTTTGATATACTGATTCAACCAAAGATTATTCCTTTATTTTAGAGCATTATTCCACATAGCTGGGATCAGCTTATATAGCATTATATCACATAGCTGGGATCGGCTTATACAGCATTATATCACATAGCTGGGATCGGCTTATACAGCATTATATCACATAGCTGGGATTGGCTAATACAGCATTATATCACAGAGCTGGGATCGGCTAATACAGCATTATATCACAGAGCTGGGATCGGCTAATACAGCATTATATCACATAGCTGGGATCGGCTAATACAGCATTATATCACATAGCTGGGATCGGCTTATACAGCATTATATCACATAGCTGGGATCAGCTAATACAGCATTATATCACATAGCTGGGATCGGCTTATACAGCATTATATCACATAGCTGGGATCGCCTTATACAGCATTATATGACATAGCTAGGATCGGCCAATACAGCATTATATCACATAGCTGGGATCTGCCAATACAGCATTATATCACATAGCTGGGATCTGCCAATACAGTATTATATCACATAGCTGGGATCTGCCAATACAGCATTATATCACACAGCTGGGATCGGCTTATAGAGCATTATTTCACATAGCTGGGATCTGCCAATACAGCATTATATCACATAGCTGGGATCTGCCAATACAGCATTATATCACATAGCTGGGATCTGCCAATACAGCATTATATCACATAGCTGGGATCGCCTTATACAGCATTATATGACATAGCTAGGATTGGCCAGTACAGCATTAAATCACATAGCTGGGATCTGCCAATACAGTATCACATAGCTGGGATTGACTTTTTAGGGTAAATAGTTACATAAAAACACACACAGCTTGCACAATACATGACATATGCTCATAATTACATGCACAATCAAGATGCACACTACAAAGCATGCACGGGTTCACAGCTAAATGACAGATCATAAATACTAAGGGGACACAGAGCCTGCAGACAAAAACCAAGTTCTTATAGCTCACATACACACACTCAGCAAGATGCACACAGCCTGTGCAGTACAAGAGAGACACACGCACAGGCAGTGCAATACAAGAGAGACACACGCACAGGCTGTGCAATACAAGAGACGCACACACGGACAGGCTGTGCAATACAAGAGACACACACACACGGACAGGCTGTGCAATACAAGAGACACACACAGGCTGTGCAATACAAGAGACGCACACACACACACAGGCTGTGCAATACAAGAGACGCACACACACACACAGGCTGTGCAATACAAGAGACGCACACACACACAGGCTGTGCAATACAAGAGACGCACACACACACAGGCTGTGCAATACAAGAGACGCACACACACACAGGCTGTGCAATACAAGAGACGCACACACACGCTGTGCAATACAAGAGACACACACACACACAGGCTGTGCAATACAAGAGACACACACACACACAGGCCGTGCAATACAAGAGACACACACACACACACAGGCCGTGCAATACAAGAGACACACACACACAGGCTGTGCAATACAAGAGACACACACACACAGGCTGTGCAATACAAGAGACACACACACAGGCTGTGCAATACAAGAGACACACACACACACACACACACAGGCTTTGCAATACAAGAGACACACACACAGCCTGTGCAATACAAGAGATATACACACACACACAGCCTGTGCAATACAAGAGATATACACACACACACAGCCTGTGCAATACAAGAGATACATACACACATACAGCCTGTGCAATACAAGAGACATACAGAGACCTGTATATTAAAATAATGCACTTGCATCTTGATCTATTAACATGATGTAAAATGAGACAATACAATGTACACATGCAAATAGATTCATAGTGTTTGATATTTAAAAACACAACCGCATGTGTACTTTTATGTGTATATAAAAATGACAGGATCAAGGATGCAGAATATCACAACAAAACAAGGTTCGAAACAGTTTTAATGTTTTATTAAGAAAGTTCAACTAAAAGTCTGTACAACAACAACAAAACCATGAAGACAAAAAAGCAATGCCCAAGAAAGCTCGCCATCTCCTGGGAACTTCCTCGTTCTGATGTCTTCCAGATACTCATGTGGAATCGGACACCCAAACCACTCGCTAGTTAATCATGATGAACTTGGACTTGCAGTGAGCTGCAAATAATAATAAAATAAATATAAATAAATAAGATAATTGATTAATGGGTTACGACCCATGTGCAGCATGACTAATGTGAGTTCTGTGCAAAGTCCCTCTCCCAGATGTCTGCACACGCTGGAGACGGACGTAATGAGGTCTTCTCTAGCAGGCAGTGATTTGAGCGTGACTACAAGGCGACCTCTATGTGAAATTGCCCTTACTCTCCCTCCCAGGCTTTCCTTTCACTCTGCACCTCCCTACATAACAGCTACATTTCTTCACCTCTCATTTCCAACCCCCATATCCTCTGTGCACCCCTTCTCTCCCTCCTTCCCCTGCTTAGATCTTGGATCTCGGCTCATTTCACTGCTCGTGAATGCACACATCACACGCATGCGCAGTGTAGTGTAAACGACTTCTGAGAGAGAAGCATTGAATTTATGCTCCTTTATCAGAAGAAGCCAAATGGTGGCTCACAGCACAAGCCGTGCAGATGACCATGTTCCAGCAATTCTTTGATTGGACCGCGAACAGCCAATGGGTGACGTAGTGGAAGTTACAAGTGTGGAAAGGTTCTTGGACAACTTGGCCTGGATGTTAGATTAAAGGTAAGGTTTTTAAATTAAGAAACAGAAGAAAAAAAAAAAAAAGAGGTGAGGGGAATGAGTGACATGCTCACAATAACACATTTACAACTAAATAAAGGATGGCTTTTTTTACCTTTAAATATTGAAGGTGGATTAAAATAAAGAAACTTATATCATAATATATCAACCATCAGTTAGCCCAGTTGTAGACATGTTTGCTGATCAGACGCGTTCCATCCATAACTTACCAATGAATTCCGTCACAGGGTCATGTTCCCCTTCAGTTTTGATGGTCCCAGCAATACTATCATTTTCCAGGATGGGGAGGAAAAGTTGGACAAAGTCGGAGGTGTAGGGGGGAGCGATGACATCAAGCACCTGACAGAAACCACACACATGTTGGAGAAAAAGTCACACAAAACAAAGAGTAACAAACACCGCATGTAATGTATCAGCGCACCTCGGTCACAAAGTATCGGATGAGTGAAATATCAGTGTCCAACTTCTCCAGGCATCGGCGGATATAGGTGACCACTGGCAGGACGTAGCCACGACTAAGCAGATGGACCATTCTGTCCAGTAATGTTTTCTTCAGTTCTAGCTAAAGCGAGAGAAAGAGAAAAACAAGAAAAATCAGAGGAGACCAAGAAAAAGGAAGGAAAAAATAAAGTAAGGGTGACCGCAGGACCTATTTTAAAACAGAATAAAAGAAAATGCAGGAATGCAAACACTATAAAAACACACCAAGAGGCACTCGCTTTCTATAACCCGTCTGCCTTTCACTACTGGCATGTCAGAATGACGCAGTGGGAGGAGTCATTTTATCAAGCGTTATTAGGTGAGAAGCAGATGAGGAATATAAGATCAGGTAGTGCCTTTCACACTGTATGTATAAATGGCAATTTATGGGTTACATATTTTCTCTAAATGCACACTGAGAGGGGTGACAGGAGAAATTGTGCACCATCTTGTGTTATATAATATTCTTTATTGACACTTCATTTATTTAACACAAGGAGTGTCCAGCCTGCTTCCGAGTGGATTCGATCAAATTAAAAACTTTAATGACCAATGATGGTCTGTGCTGTAAAAAAACAACCTATTTAGGCTTAAAGGATCCCTACGTTACAGCAGAATGTGCAATTAACTTACTGCCAGCATGTTGGATACACAGAATGTCACTGGGATAAGGGGTTTGGGGACACACGGACTGTCACTTGTCCTGGCCGGATTAGTAACAGCTTTATAAACAGACAGTGAAGGCGTTTAGAAAGCCTCTGGATACCTGCTCCATGACATCCAGCTGCGAATGCTCCGTCTCAAAGAGTTTGATGAGAAGTTGCAGGACCTGAGGGTGAAGCAGCTGGTGACAGGTACTGATCTGCAAACATAGGACGAGAGGTCACAATACTGTACATTGAGGATGGACAGGAGACAACTCCCAGCAGAAGGGACAAAAATTCCAACATTTAACGGGTAACATCTATTCATTTAACAAAGAATATCCTTCTCTTTATGATCTAATGATCTAAAGCTATTGTACCAAGTTATCAGAGCATATAAAAACTGTTAGAAACAGCAGAGATGGCTCAAGTCCCAGACAGAGAAATTACAAAAAAACGAGCAGGACAAAGCACGGAAAACAGATTTTGGGAGAGAACTTATGACCCATTTATAAGGAGTCACAAGTGCTGTGAAGTATATGCTCTAAGACAGGATCTGTGCACACATTAATATAATTCAATACTGTGAGCATCTGTTCTGTGGAAAACAACAGTCAGTTAATTTCATCTCTTCCAATGCATATAAAGCTGCTACCACACACTGGTGGGAATCCCCCTCATACATCTGAATGAGCATGCAGGAAAAAAAGGAAGGTCTAGGGGTGAAACCAAACCTACCACAAATCTCTGGAGTGGAGCGCTAAAAATGATTGCATGTAACTCTCCACTTACCCCTATTCCAAAAGATGCTGAAATCCTATGGAATGGTGGGGGGTGGGGGTGGTTTCTAGTGTAGTATATCCAGTTATAGTACAAATATATAACTTTATATAAATAACTGCTTACCAGAGCCTAAGGAACCTGGCTCTGGGTACCTTAAAAGGGAGGCACTACTCTTCTTTAGGAGTAGATGGATGGTGAAGCTAGAAAGGACCTTTTTACATTTATTAATCCATTAAAAACAATAAGGTGCTCAATAATGTCCACAAGCTCTTTTCTATCCGAAACGCGTTTCGCCCACTTCATGGGATCTTTCAATCGGCATAAATCCACTTCCAGCATCCTAGTTTCATATATTTGCCAGTCTCTTCACTAATTGGTTTAAACATCGATCCGCTGCCAATCAAAAGAGACTGAGTGGAGTAGCATGTCCCAGCTGTCCTGTATTATAGCACCTGTCATCCCCAACAGCCTCACCTCCACATCCCCAGCAGCCATTTTTACTGCTGGCATTCCCAGTCCTCGAGTAACGGAACTGACGCTCCTGACTACATCGCAGCGTCACTTCAGAGTCATCCTTTGTGGCAATCTTAATAATGGGCAAACATCCAAAATTAGAAATTTGGATTTACACTATATTGTTTTTTTCTTTTTTTTTTCCTATTCCATAGGATTTTAGTATCTTTTGGAATAGGGGTAAGTAGAGAGTCTAGAAAATGCCTAATATTTACTAAAAAACAAAACAAAACAAAAACATTAAAAAAAAAAAGGACGTATGGTATAACAAACATAGGTTAAACATGGCGTGGTGGGTTTGGCAAAAACATACCTCATCAAGCAAAGCCAGGTGTACAGGCGTATGATCGGTTTGAAGTTGGAAATATCGGGGCTCTGACACTGTCCAGTCCACCCACTTCAGAACTCCCATAGCCACCACTGGAAACCTAATATGAGAATGGACAGTCAGACACTCACAGATCTGGAACTGCGGTACAGACAGGTACAGGAAGTGCGGCCGCGCTCACAGTATACAGACACAGAGAGCAGTAAATGATCAGACTGCGGCCGCGCTCACAGGATACAGACAGACACAGAGAGCAGTAAATGATCAGACTGCAGCTGCGCTCACAGGATACAGACACAGAGAGCAGTAAATGATCAGACTGCAGCTGCGCTCACAGGATACAGACAAAGAGAGCAGTAAATGATCAGACTGCGGCCGCGCTCACAGGATACAGACAGACACAGAGAGCAGTAAATGACCAGATTGCGGCCGCGCTCCCAGTATACAGACACAGAGAGCAGTAAATGATCAGACTGCGGCTGCACTCACAGGATACAGATACAGATAGCAGTAAATGATCAGACTCCGGCTGCACTCACAGGTTACAAACAGACACAGAAAGCAGTAAATGATCAGACTGCAGCCGCACTCACAGGATACAGACACAGAGAGCAGTAAATGATCAGACTGCGGCCACACTTACAGGATACAGAGAGCAGTAAGTCATCAGACTGCAGCCGTGCTCACAGGATACAGACACAGAGAGCAGTAAATGATCAGACTGCGGCTGCACTCACAGGATATACACAGACACAGAGAGCAGTAAATGATCAGACTGCGGCCGTGCTCACAGGATACAGACAGACACAGAGAGCAGTAAGTGATAAGACTGCGGCCGTGCTCACAGGATACAGACAGACACAGAGAGCAGTAAGTGATCAGACTGCGGCCGTGCTCACAGGATACAGACAGACACAGAGAGCAGTAAATGATCAGACTGCAGCCGTGCTCACAGGATACAGACACAGAGAGCAGTAAATGATCAGACTGCGGCCGTGCTCACAGGATACAGACAGACACAGAGAGCAGTAAATGATCAGACTGCGGCCGTGCTCACAGGATACAGACAGACACAGAGAGCAGTAAGTGATCAGACTGCGGCCGTGCTCACAGGATACAGACAGACACAGAGAGCAGTAAGTGATCAGACTGCGGCCGTGCTCACAGGATACAGACAGACACAGAGAGCAGTAAATGATCAGACTGCAGCCGTGCTCACAGGATACAGACAGACACAGAGAGCAGTAAGTGATCAGACTGCGGCCGTGCTCACAGGATACAGACAGACACAGAGAGCAGTAAGTGATCAGACTGCGGCCGTGCTCACAGGATACAGACAGACACAGAGAGCAGTAAGTGATCAGACTGCGGCCGTGCTCACAGGATACAGACAGACACAGAGAGCAGTAAATGATCAGACTGCAGCCGTGCTCACAGGATACAGACACAGAGAGCAGTAAATGATCAGACTGCGGCCGTGCTCACAGGATACAGACAGACACAGAGAGCAGTAAATGATCAGACTGCGGCCGTGCTCACAGGATACAGACAGACACAGAGAGCAGTAAATGATCAGACTGCGGCCACACTCACAAAGCGAGTACCTGGATCGCACTTACACTCACCTGATACACTGATACAGGGTACCGAGCTCGGCCACCAGTTCGGAAGCGCCTTTGTTTTCGTTGCAGCACAGGTTATGCACAGTCTCTATGGCTTTTGATGTCGACTTTAACTCATCTTTGTTAATATTCACTCTCTTGTTCTGCAAAAACATCCATTCCGTGTCAGCAGGTGCTAGAAAGAGGGAAACCCACCTTGGCCGCTCACCATACCTACCTTTTTCCAGGTTTCCACAACACTGGCTGCGTATGCCAGAATGTGGATGTATTTGTGCTTGTGATCTTGGTTAATTTTAGCACCCGGTTTAAACAGTGATTGCATGAAGAGGTCCAAGAATGCAGGAACACGGATCTTGGAAGGAAAAGGCAGGAATATCAGGATTATTGTTAATATTATCCTTAATAAGAAGAACATGACATTTTCATTTAAACATAACTTCTTCAAAGAAACACTTTTTTTAAACCATCTTTATGTTATAAACTCTGCCTTTTTGAATGTCTATTGACATGTAAGACTTCACTTGCCTGATCTTATACCTCTACCTTTCTGACAGCCATCTTTATGCATCTTTGGTCAGACTGTCGCTTATTTAAACCCCATGCTCACTATTCTGCAGCTGTTTTCAGCGTTGCGTGTTCTTTTTGCCCGCAATATTTTCTGTCGGGTCATTGTGAAAATCAACAGAACAATGCAAAATATATTGGATAGGACAACCGACAATCCGACTTAAGGTGCATAAATTCTCACTGGGAACCACGGTCAGGAGATTGCAGCTAGTAGGACATACATAACCGATTTATTTTTACCTTTCGCTCTATGACAATATTTCTATGATTAATCATGCACAATGCTCACTACCCCTTTCTTACTCGATTCGTCCCAAAGTACTGGACACATCCTAATGAACTTACCAGCTCAACTGGAGGGGAATCCATGCTTGTAAACATTTTGAACAACACCGTGATATCAGCTGGATTGAGAGCTCCTTTAGACAGCATTGCACCCAGTGCCTGGCATGCACGTGGATATGATGCTGCAGTGCCCAGCGCCAACGTAATCTGACTGGCATCATGGCCTCTACACAGACAAAAAAATAAATGGTTTAATACGTTAGGGTGTGGGTTAGCCTCACACTCCCTCTCACTGGACCTGGTTCCCCTAACAGCGTGTGCCCCTTCTATGGCTAATTACCTGCTAAACAGGAAAGTAATATCACACGACGGTGAGCACCAGGAAGGTATTTATTGTGTGGATGGGTCTGTGACTGTGATGTCTGACTTCAATGTAAATGCTAAGTGCACTTACTTTTCATGTGCAAATCTCTGGACCTCCTGAGCAATTCGTCGCATGGCAGAGCCCCCCTGCTCCTCCTGAGCCAGAATAGACATGATGGCCTGGGCAAACAGGTAGGTGTGCTCACCGTGACAAACCATCTTCTGCAGAGACAAAGACACAATGTTCACACAGAAACTCTGGGGGTTTACCAGTATTTATATAAAGAATTAGCAAATAGTTTTACCCGGTTTCCAACTGCATAAAGAAGAGAAAAAAAAAATAAAGAACTTAATGCAAGAAAATAAAAAGAAGTGCAGCAGGAAATTCTATCATCTGTTTTCTGCACCAGGTACAACCATCAACCTGTCAGTAACCACCTCACACTCTGTATTTCCTGTTCTTTTCAAAGTGATGAATCTGAACAAAAATTAAATAAACGTACTGCAAATTCAGGCAGGTTTTTCTCCAGGTTTTCCTCTCCTCCATCCAATATGGTGGCCAGCGAAGTACGGAGGACTCTGGAAAAGACTTCCAGCTGCTGGCATGCTGTGGATACGCTGGTAATTTCCCCTTGGTACCCAGCATCTGAAATTAACTGTGAAATAGAGTATGAGACTAGGGCAGCTATTCTGAACAAGGAAAATAATGAAAAGCCCTCACTTCCGCAATTTGGGGAGCTTCAAGGGACTGGAGTGTCACATTAAACTTGTTTTTTTTGGTCAGAGAGGACACGCAGATTGTGAGGATCAAGCATAAACTCAAGGATTTCTCCCTATGTTGTTAAAAATGAGGCTGTGATGCCTTTAAACAGCTTGACAAAATCAGTGACATTAAAGGAGAATGCCCAAAGTGTCCGGGTTCCCCTCAAATCAAGCTGTAGAACTGTTTGAGTTCTTGGTGTCCGCTGGGTGCCACTCTGTAGCCTCCAGTGAGATGGAAGCTCCTGCTGGGAGCTTCTGTTAGTTCTCCTGAGCCAAACCCTGCAGTACAGGGCCAGCTCATTGGCTGGTGAATCAGCTGATCGCTTTCAGCCAATGGCAGAAAACTTCCAGCTGTTCTAGAGGTTGCAGAGAGGCAGGAAGTGATGCTGTAGTGGTTGTGGTGTTTGGAGTGTTCCATTTTTTAAATTGAGGTGTCAATGAATATTTGGTAACATGGCTCACCTTTACAGTGAAGTTGAGCATCAGACAATCGGGATGGGCCTCTGCCAGCTTATAGAAAAGGTCTCTCCATGTAGTGTGCGCGATCATCTGCTCCAGCCATGCCGGTGTCTGTAAAGCAAAACAAAGACACTCTCTACTTTTAGGATTGATCTGTATTGATATGACAAAAAGGTGCCACTCTGTAACCAAATAACCGTGTCTAAGAGGCCCCAAGTGGGGGTAACCCACAACAATTCAATTCAATTAGTTTACAAAATAGACAAATAGGCCCAAGAGAGTCCAAAGAGGGAGATGCTTCCAATAAATAAAATAATGGCTGAACAACTTTATTAGAATATGCAATGATTATAAAAATTAGAGTAAGAGATGGTAAATATGCACATTAAAAAGCCATGAGGCTGTGGTGCATGGTGGGGGTTAAACACTGAGTTGATATTTAAGAAGGTACATATATAAACCAACCATTTCACAGAAGGAGCAATTCACCAGGGTCTTAGACAGGGATGTCCCCTGATGCCACAAAGAGCCAGACAAAACACTCACAAAAATGGAAACATTTGAAAAAACTACCACTAGAGATCGCTCTTCCGGTGATACTCAGGTGGAAATGGTGGAGTGAAAAAATATATAAAATAACAACCCACTTGTGCAATGTATAACCACAATAACATTTAAAATAGCAGATTATCCATTGAAGAGCTAGAAATCGGGCCCCAATAAACATATTTAGATAATATGCCTCCAAAGTGGTTTAAAATAAATCCTGTCTGATATAGGACTAGAAATCAATAATTAGGCATAACACTAAAAGACCGCTTTGAGAATCTGATACAATATTTGATTAACAAATACTCCAGATATGAGGATAAGTAAGAGGGACTAGATAGTGGTTTAGTTAATCTGCCCCAGCAGGTTCCAGTCACCCTTTCTCTTAGTAACAGGGTGATTATTATTATTAGCGGTGACCCACCAACCTCCCTTAATTTCTTACCCCATCAGAATTTGTCTGGCCTATTTGTCTCTTTGTAACCTAATAGTAAAATGTATGGCTTTGCTGAGCTTGAGCCCATTATCGTATTTTCTAATTAATATTAATTTTATTCTGCTCCTGCGATGTGACTAACTTACAGCACCCATCTTACCTCTCCTACTTCTGTAAATATGGAGTCTGCTTTACGTGGGTCAAAGTACTTTATCAATAAACTCTTTAGGTGATTTTCCACAGTCTCTTGAACTTGCACAGGTTCCACCCCTGTAATGAAAGAATGTAGCACTGTGTATAGGTCTCAGGTTAGGTTTAAATGGATACTATAGTCATCAGTTTTGACGTGAACGCAACGAGCGCACGCATCGGGAGGACGAAAAGGATCGACGGCTGACTGCGCTCTGATGAACATACTGCCACGAGGAGATGGCCTTCTAAGGAAGAGGGAGCTAAAGGAGAAAATCGGACAGAACACACTTACAAGCCTCATAAATATGCTGCTTTGGACTCAAAACAAATAAATAGAGGTTTATAGAGTTCTCCCTTGAGACAATCTATTCAAAAGCAAGTACGTACTAAGTGGGTGACTGGAGGGAATATATATATCCATCATTGGTATAGAAAACTATTTTTTGTAAAGTGCTAAAGGAGAAAGACGATATCTAGAAACTATTTAAGAAAAAGGGTAAAGTGGAATAATCTGTTTCCTAAAGTCAGAGTAAAGATACCCTGATATATCTGATAAAATTGCAAATGAAAGTTCAGAGAAGGTTGCAATAATCAGAGAAATAGTGTTATACAAGAATTATATTAAAACGGTAAAAGCAAAAAGCTATCTCTATTTAAGCATTGAAGAGAAAACGCTGAAGCTGAAAATCTCTACTTAAAATCAAATTAGAGGTATTAGAAGAGAGAAAGAAGGCAACTTTACAGTAAAGGGGCAGCTGATTCAAGTAGTGGAATAACATGAATAACATGGCTGCAGCCAAGATGGCAAAAAAAAAGATACTAAAAAGAGTTTAAAAAAAATGATGTCAATCAAAGCAAAGGAGCAGCAGATTTTTTTCCTCTTAATTCAAAAAAACTGGATGAACATAATTCACTCGTAGAAGAATCTATTGTGGAAGACAGGAGAATGTCATTGAATTATTTGCAGAGTTTAAAAAGGAAATTAACAATAGCACTTACCGACTGAAAAACTATCTAAAACGGAAGAAAAATGGGAATGAATGGAATTCCAATATAAAACACTTATAAAAGCACAAGAAAAAAAAAAAAAAAAATCAGTAATGAAGTAAAAATTCTTGAACAGAGAATCAATGGACTGGAGGATAAAAAAAGAACTAAAAACATCAGAGTCAAAAATATTCCAGAAGGTGGGGGCGGGGCCAACCGAGCTGCTGAATGGCCGCGATCTGAATTAGCTCCGGCCACGCCAAACACAATCCGACTTAATCGGGCCGCACAAAACAAAGATGGGTCACCCTAAACGAGCCACATCATCCCAACAAGCCCCCAGCAAAACCCCGTCGGGGAAATCGGGAGCACTTACCAAGTATTTCCGCGACCGGGCGGACAGCAATACCGGCCTGCTAGGCCCCAACATGGCGGCTGACTCCCCGCCTTTATGCATGTCCCCATCCAGCCCGGCGGACTCATACAGCTCGGGCCCACCAACAGAAGGGGACCTGAAGGAGATCCTGAGGAACTTACCCTCCAAGCAGGATATTACAGGTATGCTGACCCGGCTGGAAGCCTCAGTCCAGGCCAAGATGGACTCCTTTAGCTCAGAGATCCGCCAGGTCTCTGACCGAGTGGTCACTCTGGAAGATGAAAGGGACGCCATACAAACACAATTGAGCTCCCTACAGGCAACAGTGGAACACCAAAATGCTTACCTATCCACGCTCCATAGGTCTATAGATGATCTGGACAATAGGGGGCGCCGCAACAACTTGCGGATTCGGGGTCTCCCAGAATGTGAGCAGGAAGATATTTATGCAACCCTAAATGAACTCTTCAACCTTATATTAAGAAAACCAGGAGACAGCCACATTCTCCTAGACAGAGCACACAGAGCGTTGAAACCCAGAGGTATAGCGACAGACAAACCCAGAGACGTCATCTGCAGACTCCACTACCACACCTGCAGAGAAGACATACTGAACACGCTGAAACAAAATTCACAACCCCTTCTGTTCCACGAAGCTCCAATCACAATCTATCCAGATCTCTCCTGGCTGACACTACAAGCGAGAAGGATTTTGCGCCCCATTACAGATCAATTGAGAGCTAGAAATATAAGATACAGGTGGGGATATCCACTTGCGCTGAGCGTCACGCACAAAGGCGCCCAGCACACCATCCACTCCCATGCAGACATTCCTCTCTTTATCCAGACTCTCAATTTAACAGATCCGCACATCCAAGATTGGTATGGACCACTGCAAACACCACTACTCCCTCAGCTGCCACAGAGACCCAGATGGCAACAAACACCCAAGAAAAAGAAAATGGACAACCGAGACCCGATGCAACAGTGATTGGACTCTAACCCGGAGCAAACGGCATGAACCGCTGTCGGACCAGGTCCTGGGACCAGCAACCTACAACTCTCTTGAAACCTCAAAGACACCAACTACTAACTGAAACCTGCCTCAGACGACCGCACAAACTGGCCGAAATTGACTTTCTCGTTACACTGCTAGGCTGTAGAAGAGCACGCTTCCTCCCAGCCTCCTGCACACCTCCCGGGACTCAGGTGACTGTATTCACTGCCCGCTGCCTATATATCGCAATAACGCGCTCACTACAGCAGGAAGCAACAATTCCTCATCTACTATCCCCTTTTAGACCTATCCAGCCTAATATCTCCCACTAATGAGTAACCGTATATAACGGCTTGCAGTGATAATCACCTCCAATGCGGACATGGTTACAGGCCAGACAGCAAGGTTTCTCTAGCACTAATCAACCCCCCACTCTGCGGACCAGGTAACCGGGTTGGCAGAGGGCAGCCGTAGCACGGTAATCCAATCCCACCTATTGGCCCACTACACAGGTTAAGAACAACCGTCAGCTAAAATATATAAAAAAAGAGGAAAAAAAAAAAAGGCTCATAGACATTGGCACAGTTTAATATGTTTAACTCCTATTACTGATACACATGCCTGAATGTTTGATGTGTTGTAAATAATGTTAACGGATTGTGTTCTGGCGGTGATTGACTGTAAACCAATTCTCCTTCTGCTCCATCAAGAGAGCTTTTGGTTGACGTCAACTACCTAAGACCACCCCCGCTTCTCTCCCTCACTGTTTAATTACTATCATATGCATACTTGATAACTCCTATCGTATTAGGTTGACACGACCTACACCACGGTGTCACAGACGCACCCAGGTGGCAAAATCCCACCTTGGGTCCGACACCAGAGGTTCTCCCCTCAGGCTGCCGATGGGCGACTGGCTAGACCTGCACCTTTCCACAACCTAAGGGGATAATTATAAATTCTATTTAATTATTGAATATCTGTTTGTATATAAGTTATTTACTGTATTTGTATATTTTTTCTTTTCCCTTCTTCCTTGTTACTCCCCTAATTTCACAACCGACCCAACCCCCCCCATCCCTTTCACCCCACAATGAACAAGACGGACCCTCCGCAAGGGCCACACACACACTCAGACCCGATGGCCACTCTAAAGATAGTCACCCTCAATGTGAAAGGCCTCAATACCCCTGAGAAGCGATCCATGACTCTCACGGAAATGCATAAACTCAGAGCAGATGTGGTCTTTATACAAGAGACCCACTTTAAAAAAGGCATAGCCCCTACTCTCAAAAACAGGGCATACCCCACAGGTTTTTTCAGCAACTACAGAGATACCAAGGCCAGGGGGGTGGCCATACTATTTTCCGCACATACCCCCTTCACATACAAAGACCACAAAACGGACGATGGGGGCAGACTGATCCTGGTGAAAGGCCAGATAGGTCAAAACATGCTTACCTTTGCTAACATATACCTGCCCAATAGACACCAGGGTAAGGCTCTTAAGAAACACCTCCGCATAATTGAATCCTTCATGGAAGGCATGTTAATCCTGGGTGGTGACCTAAACATGTCCTTAGACTCTACCCTCGACACGACCTCCCAATCCACACACTACCAGACCACTACAAGAAAGCAGGTATCACACCTCCTCGATCAGGCTAGGCTACATGACTGTTGGAGAACCATGCATCCTCAAACTAGAGACTACTCCTTCTACTCTACAGCTTCGGGCACATACTCTAGACTGGACATGCTATTCCTTCCCCAGGACCACTTACACCTGGCCACCTCCTGCACTTACGGCCCGATCACCTGGTCGGATCACGCACCCCTGTCTCTTGCCGTACGGATTCCTACACTCCCGCTAACATCTTTTCATTGGAAACTTAATGATTTCCTACTCAATGACCCCGCCATCACATCGCGAGTGGAAACTGCTCTCGCTAACTACTTCCAAGAAAACACGCTCCCATCCATTTCCCCCATCATAACCTGGGAGGCACACAAGTGTGTCATACGGGGAGAATTTCTGGCAATCATGGCTACCCTTAAAAAACAGAGGATGCAAAGAATCGATGCACTCACACGGGAAATTAGGACCCTGGAACATACTCACTCCAGGGATAGCTCCCTCCTGACGTATAACACTCTCATAACCAAACGCGCAGAACTGACACAATTACTGCAACGCCAAGCCAAGAAAAAACTCTTAAACACCAAACACTCCTACTACGCGAGGGGAGGCAAATGCGGCAAATTGCTTGCCAATGCCCTGCGCCAATCCAGACAAAATGCATACATTCCTAAAATCAAGACACAAACAGGCACAATATCCCACACCCTTCCAGATATCATGGAAGCCTTTCAACAATTTTACACCAAACTGTACAATCTCAGGAACTCGCCCCCCTCCACAACTGACATAGAAAGTTTTCTTTCCTCTAGGCTCAAAAACACAATCCCTGCGGACGTAGCCCGCTCCATAGACATGCCTATTACCCAGGACGAATTAAAATGTGCGATCAAATCAACACCGTTGGGCAAAAGCCCAGGCCCTGATGGCCTTACGGCCAAATACTATAAACACTTTGCCACACTTCTGACGAAACCATACCTGAGGGCATTTAACGCTCTCACAGACCCGCTCCCACTCCCAGCATCGGCACTAGAAGCACACATCACACTGTTGCCGAAACCGGGCAAAGACCCCACTGAATGCGGTAGTTACCGCCCAATATCGCTCATCAATGTAGACCTAAAGATATGCACGAAAATTCTAGCCACGCGACTTCAACCGATCCTACACACCTTAATACACCAAGACCAATCTGGCTTCGTCCCTAAACGCGAGGCCAAACACAATACAACTAAACTATTAAATCTCATACACCTCTCCCATGTCACTCAAAGACAGAGCCTACTTCTATCCATAGACGCAGAAAAGGCGTTTGATAGAGTAGACTGGAAAATGCTGACAGCCACACTCCAAGCCTTAGGCTTTGGCCCAAATTGGATGAAATGGATGGGAGCCATATACTCTACCCCGACGGCGAAATTGAGAATAAATGGCCAATTATCAAGCCCAGTACACATTAGCAACGGCACGAGACAGGGGTGCCCTCTCTCCCCCTTACTCTTCATCCTCTCTTTAGAACCCTTTTTGCAGGGAATAAGAGACAACGACGACATTCACGGATTTACTGTCCACCCACAGGAGTTTAAGGTCTCTGCATTTGCAGATGATCTACTATTCTCCATCATGGATCCACTCACTTCCCTGCCACCCCTGCTTGCAGAACTGGAGGCATATGCAGAACTATCCAACTTTAAGGTCAATTACACAAAAAGCGAAATTTTACCCCTCCGAATGGACAGACGCACACAAACTGAACTTAAAGCCGTATATCCCTTCACTTGGGCCGAGAAGTCCATCACCTATCTAGGGGTCCACCTGCCCAGACACTTAAAACACACATATGATCTAAACTTCACACCACTTCTAACGGCAATATCGAAAGATATAGGGGACTGGCAGAGACCGGTTTTCAGCTGGTTATGTAGGATCAACATATTGAAGATGAACACGCTACCTAAAGTGCTGTACCTCCTACAAACACTCCCCATCACAATCCCCCCCTCCTTCTTCACTAAACTCAAACGAATCTTCACGACCTTCATCTGGGCGAATAAACGTCCGAGGATAGCATACTCGGTTCTGACCAGACATAGAGAACAGGGAGGGTTGGGACTACCCCACATTGAACGCTACTACCAGGCGGTCATACTGACTAGGATATACGAATGGAATGCAATACACCCACTCAAACAATGGGTACACATAGAGAGCTCCATGTTCCAATCCCCTCTATGTATGATCCCATGGCACGACGAGGGTCGTTCTCTCCTCCGGCCACAACACGTTCATCACCCAACGATCATGCCCACACTACGTATATGGTCACGCATTAGACACCAAACTGACGTCTCCCCACATCCCTCACCCTTCTACCCTCTAGCACATAACCCCAACTTTTTACCGGGCTTACCCCCAGTTCTTCCATCAGTTCCCACCGACTCAAAAAACAAAATACCCGATGGTCAGCACGGTCATCACACCAAAGGGGATAGCCCCGCTGTCTATCTTAGCATCCACAGACCACCCAACTTCCCAGCAATATTTCCAATACGCCCAACTGTCACACTTCCTGAAGGGGGGATCACACCTTCTCCGAGGAACACGAGCACACACCAAATTTGAAACCTACTGTACTACACACAGCCTACAAATCAAGCACCTATCTATATTCTACAGACTCCTTAACACCATCAATCCCACCCCTCCTCCCCCATTCACAGCGTCATGGGAAACTGAGCTGGGGATTAACATTCCAATGGGTACATGGCATAAAATATTCATCTATGCCCATACCACGTCCATCAGCACCGCAGTAAGGGAAAGCACATATAAAAGAATCTCTAGATGGCATTACTCACCTGCTAAGATACATGCTATTTTTCCAACAGCGTCAGATACATGTTGGAGGTGTGGGCAACCCAGAGGAACTACAGCTCATATCTGGTGGCTCTGCCCGACCATCCAAACTTACTGGCAGAGGTTAGGAGGGCTAATCAAGGCTATAACAGGCCATCAACTACCACAATCACCTGAAACCTTCCTCTTCCTTGTCCACACGACCCACATTCCAAACCTCCAACGCAAACTAGTCAACCATTTGCTGACAGCAGCAAATATGTTGATACCGTTGAAATGGAAAAGCACCAGGGCCCCGTCAGTGCGGGAGTGGATACAAAAGGTAGAATTCATACGGACCATGGAAGAACTAGACGCATCATACTCAAACAAATACTCCACCTACACCTTAACATGGCAACCTTGGCTGACTTATCTAGGCAATAGAGCCACTTAATCACCGTCTAAACCACCAGCTACACAAAACCACCCTAATACCTGCTCTGTTTCTACCCCTTCCCCGTTGTTCCCCCATTACTATAAGCTGCAAACTATACCATGCTTGAAGTTATATTGAACTCAATAGAACAAACTATATTGTCCGCTTTGAGACAAAATCTCCTCAAATCCATTATTGTTACCCTATTCTGTTGTACAACTGTGATAAATGTAAAAATGCGCAGACTTTGTTACCTGCATATTTCGAACTATTAACTGTTATACAAAGGTGGCAAACAACACCCATGTTTTGTTTTGTAACTTTATATGCGCAATCAAAATAAAGATTTAAAAAAAAAAAAAAAAATATTCCAGAAAGCATCACACAGGAGAACATAACGGAGTAGGTACTTGAATTTTTGACAGCTCTGGACGTTAAAATATTGAATAAGGATGTGGCAAATCTAGCCACTTATAGACTTACACAGTATATTCAAACCAACTGTATATTCCTGCTACTGATATTTTTATTGTGCAATGTATGCGGCATTCGTGTGTTACAGCACACGAATACCGCTGATGTTAAGCCTGGTTATCCATGAACAGTGAATCACCGCACTGTTCGTGGAATAAGCAAAGTACCGAATGGGAGACCACCCATAACAGGTCGTGTGTCTCCAATTAGGTACTTTGCAACATTGTATCTGTGTTAATTGCGGTCTGTTGCGGGTGGCTGCCATTCATGTACCGAACACGAGGCGGCGGCCATCTTTGTTCGCGGAAAACCAGCAGGGTTTTGTTGTTGAGTGCCTGGAACTAAGATCGGCTACTCGGCAACACAAGCCCCGCTGGACCTCCGAGCCGTTCGCGAGTTTGTCGTTTTCGGGACTTTCATTCTCTCCATTCAGGCAATCGGTTAAACAAAGTGGTCCTGATAAGGGAAACTGAACTGCGTTCGGTTATTTGTCCTGGGATCTGAGCGCAAGTTCCCTTAACTGTGCGGCCAGGTCCCAGCTATGTAATAAAGGGTTAAATAGCTGTCTAGCATAAATATTATGTCAATTATAGATTTTATTATAAAAACTGTATTTCCCTGTACCAAGGGATAATCCCATTAGCAATGCATTCTGGGATAATTATCTCCTTGCTACAGCAATGTATGCTGGGTACTCTGGCTGTAAAACTCAGTCCCCCATGTAGTCCCCTACTGGGCAAACCCTGCATTGTGACTCAGGAAACCCCTTATAATTGTAACCACATAAATACTGTGTCTGTGATTAAAAACCTCAGTTGACCTCCAAGCTATGTGTCGTCTAGTTCTTGGGAGGAAGGGATTATTACTACGCTACCTGGATTTTACCTGCTTATCATGACTACCAGCGGAGATACCGTGGATTAACCCCTACTACTCCGCTACAAGGTATACGCTACAGAAAATATATATCGGGTAAGAAAGCCTCCTAATATTCCGGAATCTAGCCCAAGGGACTTGGTTGTGATATTTTACTCCTTGCATGTGAAACAACAAGTAATGCAAGCTAGCAGAATAAAGAGAATTGAAGAAGGAAGATTCAAAGATCTGATAGTCTATCAAGATATTTCTTCATTTACAAGATCAAAGAGAAGATTATTTTTTTCTGCTTTGGCTCCGCTCAAACAACAAAATATAAGATATAGGTGAGGCCCTAACGGAACAGTCATATTACTCTGGAAAGACAAAAAAAGCTGTATTTCCTGAACCGAAAGATCTCGAAAAATGAACTAAAGAGCAACTTATTTAACGCTATTGAGAAGTAGAACTATGAGCTGAGTTATATATAAATATCGAAGAAGAACAGAGAGAGTATGAAGAAGAAAAATGGAAGATGAGGACTTTGATTAATTATATAGAAGTTTTGGTAATTATTATATAAAGCAAGAAAAGAAATACACAACCACGATTATAGAAATATAAGAACACAGGTGCACAATACTTTATTATAGATAAGATTGAGCTTAGGATAAAAAGGTTTATATGAAATCACTATTTGAATAACGGTATATCCACTGAAAATAACGATTTAAAGAATTGGGGAATAGATAGGAAATAACGTGAGGAAAGGTAAAATTGGGCCTTTGGCCCCTTGAAATCTGTATTATGGTTGTGGTATATTATATTTATATTCTTTACTCATATCTCTCATATGAAAAGAGGAAAGAGCTGTGTTTAACTTTTTGATATATTAATGTTTCGGTCACTCCTGATCTTACCCTTTAAGTCCCGCTTGGAGATCCTTAATGAGATCTCATCTAGTAACATTATGAGAAATAACGTTAAGAGTCACATCAACGGAGGAATGTTTTCTCTTGTAGGTGTGGATAAGAATGGATGGAAATATCCCTATTATTGTAGGAATTTCAGTTGTTGGATGAATGTTGTATGGTTGTATTCTGTGAAGGGGGAGGGAACAGGGAGGGAAAGGGGAAGGAAATAGGGAATCATTCTGAAGTGCATATCCATGAATATTCAGGGATTAAATACCCCTTATAAAAGAAAACTCCTACTAGAATTACTTTAAAAAGAACAGATAGAAACAGCAATAATCCAGGAGACGCATTGGAAAAGGGAGGACAAAATAAGATGGAGATATGAACAATATGCAGAGGTTTTACATGCATCTTTGGAAGGGGAAAAATAAAAAAAGAGAGTAGCTGCTATTGGATGAGGAAGGTAGAGCTCTAATTTTAGTGTGTAAAATAGAATCAATAATATACACTATTGTAAATTTATATCTGCCTAATATCTTAAAAAAATAATGGATAAGGCTGACAAAGTAAAAATGGGGATCCTAATAATTGCAGGGGATTTTAATTGTGTTCCAGATATTTCAGTAGACAAAAAAATTAAAGATGATTAAAAAAAAATAAAAATAGACAAAGAAACAATCAAAAATTCTGGGAAATACTATGAGAGAGAGTGGTCTTACTGATATCTGGCGTGTTTTCTATCCCATGGAAAGAGAAAATACTAATTTCTCTAGAGTTCATCAGTCTCTTTCCAGAATAGATCTGGTCTCGGAAGAGAATTCTTTGGTGCAACAGATTAAAAAAACAGAAATAGTTGAAAATCCATGGGCGGGTCATAGTTACAACATATTTAGCATAAAGGATAAAAAAATAAAAACCCCTTTAATACCTGGCGATTGGATGACAATATTATCTTAAAGAGTGAACATCAAAATCAGATTGGAAAACTTACTGAGTTATATTTCAAGGAAAACAAAACGGATGGTATGTCATATTCAGTGATCTGGTGTGCCTTCAAAGCTGTCGTAAGAGGCTATTTGATAAAACTCAAAAGTAGACTAAATAGGGAAAGGGGTGCCACTAGAGAAGAACTTTATATCCAATATTATAGAATCTCTAAAAATATGAAAAATCTCTTCACTAATGAAACAATAATACAATTAAAAGATATCAAAGAAAAAATAAATAAAATAGAAACAGAAAGAATTAACAGAAATCTAGAAAAGATTAAAGTAAATTATCATGATAACAACAAAATTACAAAGTGGTTGACTAATAAGTTTATAGATATAGATAATAGATATAGATAATATAGAACCCTGAAGACATAGCAAGAATCTTTAAGAACTATTACGAAGATTTATAGAACATTCCTAAATCATTAGGGGAAAAACAAATAAAGAATTATTTGGAAGATATTAATTTACCAGAAATTCCCAAACAGCTTAATGATAAGTTAAATACGCCTCTTACGAGAATAGAATTTCACACCGCTATTGAAAGATTAGAAAAATATAAAACCCCAGGCCCAGATGGGTTGACAAACCATTTTTATAAAACATACAGTAATTTAATATGTGAACTTCTAGTTAATGTCTATAATGAGATAGTTGAGAAAGGATCTGGACTCAAAGAAATGCTTTATGCAAATATTATCCCTATCATTAAAAAAGATAAGGACCCTAATGAACTGAAAAATTATTGCCCGATATCTTTAATTAATGTAGATTCTAAATTGTTTTCGGCCATTTTGGCTGAAAGAATTAAATCTATTTTGCCTATCCTTATACATGAAGATCAAATCGGCTTTGTTCCTTTCAGAGAGGCAAATGCTAATTCCAGGAGATTGATAGACATATTGGATTGGGGGCAGGGCCGTCTTTAACGTGGGGCAAACGGGGCAGCTGCCCCGGGCCCAGTTACTCCTTGGGGGCCCAAAGCAGCTGCCCTATTTGCCCCGCCGCCCATAGCCTGCATAAAAAAAATCCCTCCCCCCCCATGGGCCCGCGGTGCTGGTATTGCGGCTGCACCGGGGCCCATACTCTAAGGAGGCTCACCGGGTGGCCAATACATTTAGGGCCACCCGGTGAGCACGTTTCAGCAGGGGCCCGGTCGGGTGCTGTGACCCTTTACAGCAGCACTGGGAGGAAGTGACGTCCGCAAGTCACTTCCTCCCTCAGAGATGATGAGCCGCGCGGGAGGGAGCCTGTGCCAGGACGCAGTGAGGAGGCGGACTGAGCAAGGAGACCAAGTCCCCAACTCCCAACCACCCAAGCCAGCACACTGGACCCCAGGGAAGGTAGGAAACTGGAGGGGGGCTTTAAAGTTTGCATAGGTGTATTTCAGTATGTCTGTGGGTCAGTATGTCTGTGTGCCAGTATGTCTGTGTGCCAGTGTGTGTCTGTCAGTAGGTCTGTGTGTCTGTCAGTAGGTCTGACTGTGTGTATGTCAGTATGTCTGTGTGCCAGTATGTCTACCTGGGTGTGCCACTATGTCTGTCTGTGTGTGCCACTATGTCTGTGTGTGTGTGTCAGTATGTGTCTGTGTATGCCAGTATGTCTGTCTGGGTGTGTGTCAGTATGTCTGTGTGTGTGTCAGTATGTCTGTGTGCCAGTATGTCTGTGTGTCTGTGTGCCAGTATGTCTACCTGGGTGTGCCACTATGTCTGTCTGTGTGTGTGTGCCACTATGTCTGTCTGTGTGTGCCACTATGTCTGTCTGTGTGTGTGTGCCACTATGTCTGTGTGTGTGTGTCCACTATGTGTCTGTGTATGCCAGTATGTCTGTCTGGGTGTGTGTCAGTATGTCTGTCTGGGTGTGTGTCAGTATGTCTGTCTGGGTGTGTGTCAGTATGTCTGTCTGGGTGTGTGTCAGTATGTCTGTCTGGGTGTGTGTCTGTCAGTAGGTCTGTGTGTGTGTGTGTGTCTGTCAGTAGGTCTGTGTGTGTATGTGTGTCTGTCAGTAGGTCTGTGTGTGTGTAGTATGTCTGTGTGTGTCTGTCAGTAGGTCCCTGTCTGTCAGTAGGTCTGACTGTGTGTGTGTCAGTATGTCTGTGTACCAGTATGTCTGTCTGTGTGTGCCATAAATAAATATATATATATCGATATGTGTGTGTGTGTATATGTGCATACATCTCAGCATTCACACACTAACATCACATACAAATACACACTGGCATTCAAACTCCAAAACACACGTCTGAGTTACACACCAAAATTATATGTAAACACACCCTTGCATTCAAAAACCAACACTACACATAAATACATGCTTGCACGTACGCCAACACCACATACAAACATATTCCATACAAAAACCTGCTAACATTCAAACACACAACTGCTTAGTGCTAAATACAAACCTTCAAACATGGGTAAATGGAAGAGCCCCAGCTGTCAGTGCATTGCTGGAGTTGCACGACAGATGGGGATCTACCTTCTAATCACCCGTGCGATAGGGAGGCTCAAAAAAATTCTTGCACCTCTCTACTTTAGGTCTGCCACTTTGTTAGGGTGGAGGACGTGATTGCACGCCTGGTGAGGGGGGACAGGTTCCAGGGGCCCAAGCAAATGCTTTGCCCAGGGTCCAATCAATATTAAAGACGGCCCTGATTGGGGGGATAGAGTGAATACACCTCTCCTGATCCTGTCACTGGACGCAGAAAGGGCCTTTGACAGGGTCGGATGGAGATATATGTTTAAGGTCCTGGAAGCCATGGGTTTTTGTGGATGGATGATGGCCGCAATTAAATCTATATATCAAGACCCCACGGCCAGGGTAGTAGGCGTAGATTTATGTTCCGATTGGTTTGAGCTGAATAATGGCACCCGTCAGGGATGCCCCCCCCTTGCCAGTATTGTATATTATCTCCATGGAACCCTTTGCAGCCAGAATTAGATCTAATCGGAACACCAAAAGGATTCCTATAGCATCAGGGGACCTAAAGGTGTGTTTGTATGCCGATGACACAATAATTACGTTGACGGATCCCTTTGCCTCTATTTTCAATCTTATGGAGGAGATAAATTATTATAGTGAAGTGTCGAATTATAAGATGAACATAGATAAATCAATAGCAATGTTTTCAAAATGCGATTCTGAGGCTAGCTTTGAGTATTTAGGAGTTATACTGTTGGACAACAAACATCATTGTTGAAAAGAATGTCTTAAAACTGATTAAAGTAACAAATCTGGCATTGAAAAAAATGGAACAGTACATTTTTGAGTTGGGCTGGAAGAATAAATATAATAAACGCGTATATTCTTCCAAAATGGATGTATTTTTTTTTTTTAAATGGTCCCTTTAAAGGTACCAGATAGTTGGTGAGAATTAATTCAGAGAACATTTAGGAACTTTGTATGGAAAGGAAAAAGACCTCGCATTAATCTAGCCCAGCTGACGAGGGCCCCTAGGCTAGGCGGTACGAATTTTCCCAATATCAGAAAGCACTATGAAGCTAGCATGATCCATCATATACAAATTTTAATGAAAAAAGAAGCAATAAATACAGGATGGTACAAACTTGAGACTTTATCATTGACCAAGCAGCAATTAAATAAAATGTTATGGCATGAAAAAGGAAATTTAATTCTAAAAGAAATTCAAAATAAAATAATCTGTCAAACTTTTCCGATATGGTTTAACCCCTTAAGGACACATGACATGTGTGGCATGTCATGATTCCCTTTTATTCCAGAAGTTTGGTCCTTAAGGGGTTAAACTGAGGAAGCAAATGAACCACAGGGACAAGATATATGACTTCATGGAGATAGAGATTTTAGAATCCCTTATAGAAGATAGAAATCTAGATCATTGGAAAGAAAAGAATATTGGAGAGATCGGAAGCATTATGGCAGGAGGTTCAGTTAAATCATTCGGCACTTTAAGGCTAGAATATGAGCTACCTGTTTCAGAAACATTTAATTATATAATCTTTTCTTTCTAAGAATTATGTGGATGGAAAGAATAGAGGGTCTTTTTGTATCAAACAAATATTTGCTCGTGCAAATTCTAGAAAATTATCAAAATCTTATATGCAGTCTCGATTAATTCCATATAATATTAATATAAATGATTTGAACAAGTGGGAAACCGAGTGTAATCTGTCCATAGAAGTAGATGCCTGGGGAAAAGCTCTACAAAAATTAAAGAAAAATGTTCATAACATTGTTTTGATTGAAATTTTTTATAAAGTTACCAGCAGATGGTATTTAGTACCTACTAGATTAAATAAAATAGATACTAATGTCTCAAATATATGCTGGAGATGTTCAAGTGCACCTGGGAGTTATTTACATATCTGGTGGAACTGTCCAAAAATAAAACGAATTTGGGATCAAGTGTACCGTACTTTAGTTAAACTAGAAAGGATTAGGATTGATAAAAACCCAGTCACTGCAATTCTTCACTTGGGCTGGCCTGATCTAACTGCTATACATTTCTATTTAGTTACCCATAGTTTCCTAAGAGAATGGACACAATCAAAAGAAATAGAATTGTATCACTGGGTAAACCAATTAACATTCCACCTGAAAATGGAACTGGGGGTATGCTGGAGAAATAAGTCTTCGGTTAAGAAAACAAAAGCAAAAGAAAACTGCCTTTTAAGAGTTCTGTCCCTGCCCGGATAATAAAGTGATGAGTGCATTTCGGTAAAAGAAGTTATATTGTATTAGTTTATTTACTCTCTTTTCTCTCTGCTTGGGCCCTACTTCGCAGTATTGTATTTGTCAGGATGTTTGATTGAATGAGTCAGTTTATACTATGGATGGTTTTATATAATGTTTATGTAATGTATTGTCTGGCACCGTAATGAAAAGCAAATAAAGAATATTTTAAAAAAAAGAAAAAAAAAAAAAAAGAAGAAAGGACTGGGGAGGGAAGGGAGGGTTAGTATTTACTTTGAATTGTTACGTGACACTGCCAAGTCCCTAAGGAAGTCCTTCACACGGACGAAACATGTAGGACGCCTAGT
This sequence comes from Pelobates cultripes, assembly GCA_933207985.1. Taxonomy (NCBI): domain Eukaryota; kingdom Metazoa; phylum Chordata; class Amphibia; order Anura; family Pelobatidae; genus Pelobates; species Pelobates cultripes. Next base: position 255,235,129 of record OW240917.1, on the reverse strand, counting down.
GGTGACTTGTAATCATTACATCCACTGTTTTAAACCTATATGTAAGTTAATAAAAGTTCTTTTATTTACACACTCGGATTTGCACTACAATTTTATCTTCTTCTCTTGAGCATATGTTCTCCAGGCTATATATGGTGATCTGCATATACCCAGAAGATTAAACCCCTGAAGGGAACTTTATACAAGGCTTTATAACTTTATTGAAAGTGTGAGTGACCATTTGGGATTGCAATATTTTTGCACTTTATCCACATAGTTATATGCTATTTTGTTTAGCTTTCTATTGTTTTAGCAGATACTCCCCATTTATTTTTGGATATAAAAACTACTACTTACAAATTACAGAGCATGGATCTGCTCTGGATATAAAGAGCTCAGGTGGTTTGATCCCCACCACTGATATTATAGAAGGATGATGGCAGGTAAAACAACTCTAAATAATTTATATAAAAGGCGCTATCTTTATTAACACAAATAAAAACAAACAAGCTAATACAAGTTTAATCCAAAAAGCAATCCCCACTGTGGATTGTTTACATTCTTAAGCTAAGTATTACGGTATACACAGAGAGTCCTGTCATCTATATGTATATATTTGTACGTGTAATTAAACAGTTTTTTTTTTCTTTTTGACACATTATCTCAATATATCTTGTTTGTACTATTTTGTATTTTTTTAACAATGTGTTGGGTGCTGCCCCTTTCTTAGGAGGATGAGCACCATAATACTTATTTTTTGGTTATCAGACTAAAAAACTAGGAAAGATAAAGGCAAAATAAAGAGGACTTGTCTCTTTTACCCTAAAGGAAATGACTGGCTAGAATTTATGCCAGCTGGGTTAAAATTGCATGATTTCATGGAGGCTTAAAATAAGACTGATGAGAACTTTTTGCTATGTCGTGCCTGCATGCCAACCATATAAAGGTAATTATGACTGACTAAAAAAAAAAACTAATAAAAATAAAAAATGGATACTATAGTCACCAGAACAACTACAGGTTAATGTAGTTGTTCTGGTGAGTATAATAGCTCCCTTAAGGCTTTTTCATGCAAACACTGCCTAGCCACTCCTTAGATGGCCACTGGAGGTGCTTCCTGGCTCAGGGCTGCACAGTAAGCAGCCCTGCCGTTCAGCGTCCCCACGCTCCGCATGGAGACGCTGAATTTTCCTCATAGAGATGAATTGATTCAATGCATCTATGAGGAGGTCCTGATTGGCCAAAACTTTCCCTATGGGAAAGCATTGGATTAGCTAAAAATCGGCCACTTCGATGATGTCACAAAGGGGGTGGAGCCAGCGCCAGCAGACCCACACAACGCTGGAGATATGGTAAGGTTTATACTTTGATAGGGCGGCTAAGGGAGGGCAAGTCACCTATATGGTGGGTTTAGCACTATAGGGTCAAGAATACATGTTTGTGTTCCTGACCCTATAGTGATCCTTTAACAGACTTACTGACACTGGGGGATTTATCGAGGTTATAGTGGTCCTGAAATATCACTTACCTGACTGAATGAGCCATTCTGCCAATAAATTCACTGTCTGGGCGACAGCACTGTAATTTTCAGATAACAACTGAATTACGCTCTCTGGAGAGCCTCCAGCTTGGAAATACCTAGCACACAATGATAAGGGCGTTAAAGCAAATATTCAAGGTTAATGTTGCTTTATTTTAGTATTTGTAAATCCCAAGCTATATAAACTGGCATCCGTAGACAGTCATTAACCACAGTCCATACCAGCTATCAGTAAGACAGGCAGGTCAAGAAAACATAGAATGTGACGGCAGATAAGAACCATTCGGCCCATCTAGTCTGCCCAATTTTCTAAATACTTTCATTAGTCCCTGGCCTTATCTTATAGTTAGGATAGCCTTATGCCTATCCCACGCATGCTTAAACTCCTTTACTGTGTTAACCTCTACCACTTCAGCTGGAAGGCTATTCCATGCATCCACTACCCTCTCAGTAAAGTAATACTTCCTGATATTATTTTTAAACCTTTGTCCCTCTAATTTAAGACTATGTCCTCTTGTTGTGGTAGTTTTTCTTCTTTTAAATATAGTCTCCTCCTTTACTGTGTTGATTCCCTTTATGTATTTAAATGTTTCTATCATATCCCCCCTGTCTCGTCTTTCCTCCAAGCTATACATGTTAAGATCCTTTAACCTTTCCTGGTAAGTTTTATCCTGCGATCCATGAACCAGTTTAGTAGCCCTTTTCTGAACTCTCTCTAAGGTATCAATATCCTTCTGAAGATACGGTCTCCAGCATTGCAGACACAATATATTTTAACTAATTCCAAGTTGATATGGGTGATATTTGAATCCATAAACGGCAGCGGTTATGGAGAGTAGTGATCTTTAAAAGAGTATTTATACATTATTCCATTTCAACTATACATCAAATGTCTAAAAGAACATTCCCATCACAACAAATGATAATCCAGCAATGTATAGATTTAGACTAACCCAATGGAGCACATTCATTGTGTATTTTAACCGGCCCTTCCTAATATCTTCACATGTTACCACACACCATCACCACAGATACAGGTCATAACAGGCATAGGCAGCATTGCATTTTCAGTCAGTTCTAATTTCAAGCAAAATATAAATGTTCTAATATAGTAAACGGTCGAAGACCAAGTGCCCAAGCATTCACCATGAATTACATTCTCGGTAGGTAGACTTCACTCTCCCACGGCAATTTATACCAGTGTACAATGTGTGCTGTATGGAAGTAAGGTGAAAGATCCCCCATGGTCAGTAGGACCATACCTCTTCAGTGTGTTGAATATTGCTGGTTCCATGATGTAATCTTTACTGGAGAATTTCTGCAGGCATTCTTGCTGAACCTCTGCATCATCCTCTCCTTCACAGTAATCTTCATCCTAAGGATTCAACATTGATCACTGACATTAAATAACAGTATTCCCCATACAGAAAATGGTCACACTCAGCAACTGCCATACACACTGGCTCAACTGGTTTTAACCCTCTCACCTCCCTCTACTTAGCCAATTACTTTTTTCTCTTCTCCCTATTCACTACTGCCTGTGGGTTATGTTATTGTAAAAATAAAAATCATAATTATTTTATAGTGAATTAAAAGGCTAAACTCTGAGATAATCCTTTAATCCTCATATACCTACTGTACTGTCATTCATTTTGCACTACCACATTTACCGTGCTATACCCACTGTACCCCATGTTCCCTTCTACACCCACAACAATGTACCCTGTTATACCCTCTGTACTCAGGTACCTTGGTACACCCACCATAACCCGCGTACCCAGCTATAGCTGCGGTAACCCACGTATCATAGAGTACCACCCCATGTTCTCTGCTGCTACACTTAATGTACCCCATTTGACTTGCTTCCCCCCATGTTTCTTCCCTGCTGCTGCACCCAACGTACCCAGTGTTCCCCGTTGCTGCACCCTATGTACCCCGTTACACACAGTGTACCCTATGTACCCCGTTACACACAGTGTACCCCATTACACACAGTGTACCCCATGTACCCCGTTACACACAGTGTACCCCATGTTCCCCGTTACACACAGTGTACCCCATGTTCCCCGTTCCACACAGTGTACCCCATGTTCCACACAGTGTACCCCATGTTCCACACAGTGTACCCCATCTTCCCCAGTTACACAGTGTACCCCATGTTCCCTGGTTACCCCGTGTTCCCTGGTTACCCCGTGTTTCCTGGTTACCCCGTGTTTCCTGGTTACCCCGTGTTTCCTGGTTACCCCGTGTTTCCTGGTTACCCCGTGTTCCCTGGTTACCCCGTGTTTCCTGGTTACCCCGTGTTCCCTGGTTACCCCGTGTTCCCTGGTTACCCCGTGTTTCCTGGTTACCCCGTGTTCCCTGGTTACCCCGTGTTCCCTGCTTACCCCGTGTTCCCTGCTTACCCCTGGTTACCCCGTGTTCCCTGGTTACCCC
>OW240917.1:255196100-255230407 GCA_933207985.1 Pelobates cultripes | reverse complement strand
CACTCACTGAGCCATGAGATCACTGAGCATAGACTCACTGAGCCATGAGATCACTGAGCAATGAGATCACTGAGCATGCACTCACTGAGCAATGAGATCACTGAGCATGCACTCACTGAGCCATGAGATCACTGAGCAATGAGATCACTGAGCATGCACTCACTGAGCAATGAGATCACTGAGCATGCACTCACTGAGCCATGAGATCACTGAGAATGCACTCACTGAGCCATGAGATCACTGAGCCATGAGATCACTGAGCCATGAGATCACTGAGCATGCACTCACTGAGCCATGAGATCACTGAGCAATGAGATCACTGAGCATGCACTCACTGAGCAATGAGATCACTGAGCATGCACTCACTGAGCCATGAGATCACTGAGCAATGAGATCACTGAGCATGCACTCACTGAGCAATGAGATCACTGAGCATGCACTCACTGAGCCATGAGATCACTGAGCATGCACTCACTGAGCCATGAGATCACTGAGCATGCACTCACTGAGCCATGAGATCACTGAGAATGCACTCACTGAGCATGCACTCACTGAGCCATGAGATCACTGAGCCATGAGATCACTGAGCATGCACTCACTGAGCAATGAGATCACTGAGCATGCACTCACTGAGCAATGAGATCACTGAGCATGCACTCACTGAGCCATGAGATCACTGAGCATGCACTCACTGAGCCATGAGATCACTGAGCAATGAGATCACTGAGCATGCACTCACTGAGCATGCACTCACTGAGCAATGAGATCACTGAGCATGCACTCACTGAGCAATGAGATCACTGAGCAATGAGATCACTGAGCATGCACTCACTAAGCATGCACTCACTGAGCAATGAGATCACTGAGCAATGAGATCACTGAGCATGCACTCACTGAGCCATGAGATCACTGAGCAATGAGATCACTGAGCATGCACTCACTGAGCATGCACTCACTGAGCAATGAGATCACTGAGCAATGAGATCACTGAGCATGCACTCACTGAGCAATGAGATCACTGAGCATGCACTCACTGAGCTATGAGATCACTGAGAATGCACTCACTGAGCAATGAGATCACTGAGCATGCACTCACTGAGCCATGAGATCACTGAGCATGCACTCACTGAGCATGCACTCACTGAGCCATGAGATCACTGAGCCATGAGATCACTGAGCAATGAGATCACTGAGCATGCACTCACTGAGCAATGAGATCACTGAGCATGCACTCACTGAGCCATGAGATCACTGAGAATGCACTCACTGAGCAATGAGATCACTGAGCATGCACTCACTGAGCCATGAGATCACTGAGAATGCACTCACTGAGCCATGAGATCACTGAGAATGCACTCACTGAGCCATGAGATCACTGAGCATGCACTCACTGAGCCATGAGATCACTGAGCCATGAGATCACTGAGCATGCACTCACTGAGCAATGAGATCACTGAGCAATGAGATCACTGAGCATGCAATCACTGAGCCATGAGATCACTGAGAATGCACTCACTGAGCAATGAGATCACTGAGCATGCACTCACTGAGCAATGAGATCACTGAGCATGCACTCACTGAGCAATGAGATCACTGAGCATGCACTCACTGAGCCATGAGATCACTGAGCATGCACTCACTGAGCAATGAGGTCACTGAGCATGCACTCAATGAGCAATGAGATCACTGAGCATGCACTCACTGAGCAATGAGATCACTGAGAATGCACTCACTGAGCAATGAGATCACTGAGCAATGAGATCACTGAGCCATGAGATCACTGAGCATGCACTCACTGAGCCATGAGATCACTGAGCATGCACTCACTGAGCCATGAGATCACTGAGCATGCACTCACTGAGCAATGAGATCACTGAGCATGCACTCACTGAACAATGAGATCACTGAGCATGCACTCAATGAGCAATGAGATCACTGAGCATGCACTCACTGAGCAATGAGATTACTTAGTAATACACTGCACTCACTGAGAATGCACTCCCTCCAGCACTCAATGAGAATGCACTCCCTCCAGCACTCAATGAGAATGCACTCACTTAGCAATGCACACTCACAGAGAATGCATTCCTTTCAGCACTCACTTAGCAATACACTCACTAGGAAGGCACATACTGAGAATGATATCACTTAGTAATACACTCACTGAGAATGCACTCACTTAGCAATACACTCAACCGAGAATGCCACATTCCCTGGTTGTAGGCCTTACGGCAAGTGTGGTGATAGCTCAAGTCACAGTCATCCTGTGAGCCAGGTCTAATGGTTTTCATGTGCTTCCCTTGTGAAGACACTTTAACTGATCCAGATTGAAACTGCACGTTCACTTCAGGGGCCTCATGTTGGAGTAATAAATCCAATCTGGCATCAAGAGTTTCTGTACATCATCACTGGAAGACAATAATTGATTTTGCTAGAACATGACGTGAAGTCATGATTTTATTAAAGACACGGAAGCGGGTGCTATGGTTTCTCTTTCTTTACTTAAATATAGCAGCAAAGAGAGTCAGTAAAATGAACGGAAACATATTGAAAATTTCACACAAACAGACATTAAAGAATAGCCAATCAGCTTCCAGAGTAGTTTATAAGTACTGTCGACAATGTTCCAAAATCCACTTTTTTTGCAAGCGAAAATGGTTAGTAGTCCAATAAAAGGAAGCAATTCAAATGATAAGAAACTTGAATGAAGAATATCAAAATTGGAATTCCGAATGCAAGGAATAAATTTCAGGAAACCATACGAATTGGGTACGGGGAGTTATGGGAACAAACTTCGAATTTCCAATATGTCCGTGTAGAATTGCACTATGAAAGAAAAATTAAATTAATACATTTGTATCAATTGGTGAAATAAACATCCATTAAAGGACCACTATAGTGCCAGGAAAACATACTTGTTTTCCTGGCACTATAGTGCCCTGAGGGTGCCCCCACCCTCAGGGTCCCCCTCCCGCCCGGCTCTGGAAGGGGGAAAGGGGTTAAAACTTACCTTTTTCCAGCGCTGGGCGGAGAGCTCTCCTCCTTCTCTCCTCCTCCGTTCCCCCCCGTCGGCTGAATGCGCACGCGCGGCAAGAGCTGCGCGCGCATTCAGCCGGTCGCGTAGGAAAGCATTCATAATGCTTTCCTATGGACGCTGGCGTGCTCTCACTGGGAAAATCACAGTGAGAAGCACGCAAGCGCCTCTAGTGGCTGTCAATGAGACAGCCACTAGAGGCTTTGGGGGAAGGCTTAACCCATTAATAAACATAGCAGTTTCTCTGAAACTGCTATGTTTATGAAAAAATGGGTTAACCCTAGAAGGACCTGGCACCCAGACCACTTCATTAAGCTGAAGTGGTCTGGGTGCCTAGAGTGGTCCTTTAAGTATGAACTGAATGATGTATATGTTAGAACACAAATCATATTGTGTATAATAATCCCGACAAAGTATAATCCATATAGTAAATAATTACAGATACAGTAATCTATATATATAAGTAAAAAGGGAGGGAATAGAAAAATAATCTGGTGGGATAATACCTGTGTGAAGAAACCCCCCTGTTCCCTATGTTATGTACTATTTGCATTCCCTTTTTATCCTCTATTGCTGCCTATTTCATTCGGTAGATGGAACTACCGAACAAGGACCACCCTCTGGCTCATTAAACATCAAAGGTTTAGGTGAAATTGCTACCTCTGTCTGTGCGGCCAACGTTCGTTAGTCGAACGCCACGTGGCAGAGAAAACCGCGGCCATCTTTGTTCATGCGAACAAAGGCAGCGGGACCTGGTCGTCGAGTGCATGGAACTGTTTTGCGGACACTCGACTTCCCGAACACCGGTCCCAAACAGACGAACGCTGGAACTCTATTTACCGAATAGCTAGAAGAGCGCTATTCGGTACTTTGGTGCATTCCACAGAGGGGCACGAACACTGCTAGGAGCCAGAGGGATCCATTCAGTATTTTTATTCGTTTTTATGTGTTTTCGAAAGTGACCGGCAAAACCCACCAAATTCGTGGAACTGTTTTGGGCATGCAGCCCAGGGTAAGCCGGTCACACAAGACTTCCATAAAATTTGCGAACCCCTGAACTAATCTGGGTGAAATTAGAATATGTTGGTAACCCAGATCAGGGCTATCAGGGGACACATAATTTATGGGGATACCCCCAGTATAAAGGGGTGTTCTGAAAGTTGGGAAAAAAGTGATTTTTCAGCCCGGAGATAATTAAGTTACTATTTTATCAGACTAAATTATCTCCTGGGCTAGGGGAGGGAATTGTGGGTGTATGTTAACATTTTACTGTTTGTGATTGGTTACTGTTTGTCCCTCCCTGAGGGCTGTCCTCTTGCATGGGGACTTGCATAAAAGCTGTGTGCACCAATTAAAGGACAGTTTATTTTGTACCCTTCTTCTTGACTTCGGCTGATGTTTGGGGATTCGTGTGTTTCACTGAGGGAATTATCTGGTGAGACTATTGGAATTGCTATAGGATTCGTCTACCCTAACTACCGAATGGAGGGCTATAATCACTAAGGCTCTGGCGGTTCGGGAGGAAACTACCGAAGGAGGTTTAAATATACTTGGTTTCCTTACAACTGGTGGCAAGCGGCGGGATTCGAATCCCGAACGGACGTTCCAAACAAGTGAAGGAATGAATGGCTCAGCAGTACCAGCGACTTAAGAGAACCACGCTAAAGGACTTACTGGAAGCTCAAGGCGTAGTGGCAAGTAATAAGACAAAAGCCACGTTAATTGCAGAGCTACTACAGAGCGACAGAACCAGTAACATAGAAATGGAGCACAAGAAGAAACTGAGATGCAGAAAGACATCAGATGGATGCTCAGTTTATTGGGACCTAATCCAGCAACAGAGGCGGTTTTGCAGGTTATGGCACATGCCAGACAATCACAGAAGGAGGGAGATGACCGAGACAGACCCTTACAGGGGGATTTGCTACATTCCCCGGGAAGTACAGGTGACCTACCAAGGAAGGTAAATTATGCTGCATTTAAAACTTTTAATGACAATGAAATGGAAATTGATAGTTATCTGCAGGATTTTGAAAGACAATGTGCACTAGAGGGATTAGACTCCATGAAATGGGCTGCAGTACTTAGCAGCAAGCTGTCAGGCAGAGCAGCCGAGGCGTTGCGAGAAGTACCTGATGGGGACATACATAACTATGAGAAAGTTAAAGATATTTTGTTGGCCAGATATGCTGTAACCCCAGAGGCATACAGAAAGAAATTCAGAGAATTAAGGAAAAAACGGACAGGATTCCCATACTGAATGGGCATTCCGGCTACACAGGGCAGCCCGGAAATTGGATGAAGGGCTGCCAAGCAACCACCCTGGAGGATGCCTTGCAGCTCATCCTATTGGAGCAATTTTTTAATCATATGGCAGATGACATTAAAGACTGGGTGAAAGACATGAAGTCTAAAACTATGGAGTGGCAGCTAGATTGGCAGATGAACACCAGGATAACAGGAGGCGAGAACAAGGGGTGAGCCGACCTGCTTTTAAGCATCCCTATCCAGCACCAACAACTGCACCACCTAGAGCTCCCCTAAGTAACTCGCCACACAGCTCAGCAGCAGCACCACGACCTCCTGCAGTGTGTCATTACTGCAAACAACCAGGACACTATAAAAATCAGTGCCCTCGTTTGAACCGGGGTAGTTGGGAAAGGCAACCTCTACAACAACAACCCAGGGCCGCTGCTCATTGTGTACAGCAGGAGAGTGCACCTTTTTTTCCTAACCACGAAGAACAGTGGAGTGTGTTACACAAGGTCAACCCCGTGCAAGCGGGAGGCGACAACCGGGACCACCACCGTCAGTGGATTACAGTAGACGGGGTGGGGGCCCAAGATTTGAGAGACTCTGGGGCCACGTTAACCGTGGTACAACCACACACCGTCAAAGCCCAGACTCACACTGGTCACACTGTGGCTGTAAGAGTTGCCGGGGGTACCATCCACAAATTACCCACAGCAAAGGTCCTTGTGGATTGGGGCTCAGGATCAAAACAATTGGAGGTTGGCATTATGCAGGAGCTAAAAAACGAAAAAAATCTACAATACAATAATAACAGAGAAAAACATAGTATAGTACTGTCATAAAAGTTGAAAAAATTGAAAATTAGTAGTAATTGCACTCACAAACCAAAATTGATTGTAGGCATATCATCAAATTCGTTGAAAAACTCAAATTTCACAGGACATCATAGCCAGTATGCAGAGGAAAGAAAAAAAATAATAATAGTGCAGAGTATCACAGTAAAAATTGATATTTTAATATATGAATGCACTTACAAAATTGAAGGGAAAGACAGACACATCATACATTGGCAGTTCGATCACAGGATCCCAATGAAATGGAACACCAGAAGAAACAGCAATAATGATGAATAAAACAAAATAAAATTACAAATAACTAAATTAAAATAATAATAGTTCAGCTCTGCACTAATAGAAAACGCCCTACGCGTTTCGTTCAACTACTTGAACTTCCTCAGGGGCAATAAAAGTTCTCCTTATAGCCAGCAGTGATGTCCTTACGTTATGGATCTTCTTTTAAATCTTCCAGACTTTGGCGCGCTGGATGGCCGAGCCTATTGGCAGCGGACTTCTGGGTTCGTCATAATTAAAACTTCTGGATACATTCAGCCTTTCCAGAAGTGCGGTTCAAGCCTCGTTTTCATAATGAGGCCGGAAATAGTGACGCTCCGATGTGCGTTCCACTCAACAGTTTGCGTTCCACCATAGATACCAGAGAAATCACGGAAAGAACAACTTATCAAAATTATCAAAATTCGTTATGTTTACATAAAAAATTTAAACAATATATTAACTTCATTTCAACCATCACCCAAAACCATTGCTAATCCTAAAGGTCAATAGAATATTATAATACAATAGTGAGGGGGCGGGGCCTGACCAGCAAGGCAGCCAGACGTGCTGAAAGTGAGCTCCTCACAAAAATCTTGTAATCCAAACCTTTACAGTGGGATTATTGCCCCCAAATGACCACCAAACAGTTCATTATCTGTTCCAGTATGCAGGGGAGCTTTCTTGTGCGAGTCTGGAGCCTCAATTATCGACCTGCGGCTCGAAATTAAATTTGGGCCTACAAGCTTGAGGCGGGCCTTGAGGAGGGGAAGCAGCCATTCTCCCTCCTGGACCTTCTGCAATTACTGAAGAGGTTGCCCCGTTCACCCCCCCCCCCTTTGGACCGGTGGGGGTTATCCCGGTCCCCACCAGGGAAAAAGCAACAGCGGACCTTGTGGCGATACAGCTAAAAGCTATTGGGACAGAGCACGACTGCATGGTGCTGTTAAAATGGCCGCCACAACAACCACACACTCAGCAAGCAGCTGGGAAGCCAAATTTACTGCTACCTTTGACGCGATCTGCGCAGCATTTTGGAGCCGACTGGAGGCCCGTCAAGCAGAACGGATACTCACCGTACCCTTGGTACCCACGGTACCCCCTGGGCCAGGAGTCACAATGGGCGCGGTGCCCGTCAAGCAGCCACACAAGAGGGAAACTGCCTGTGGTATGGAGAATCCCCAGGACGTCAACCCTTTCAAGGGAGCTGGAGGGGCTGGTGGTTCCCAGGCACCGGCTCGTCGGCCGACCCGGGTTCGGCGGGCGGAGCGGATGATGGAACGCCGCTCGATTGATCCATACAAAAATACAGTTCTTCATGCACCCGAGGTCCTCTTGACACAGAGGGGATGCTGGACCAGAAACACCAAGCAAACCATGGAGAAGTGCAGAATTGGCTCCCAGAAGAAGCCTGCTTGTGTCATCGGCTAAGTAGATGAACTGCCTTACCATAAGCAAATAATCTGCAAGTGCCCCACACTAGCCAAGAATGTTATTCTGTTTATTCTGGGTTTTTTTTTGTCTGTGATTCCTGTCACATGCTTCTCAATTTGCCACAGGCATTTAGTTGTAACGACATTATATTAAAGAGTCCCAGTGGCCACCACACTAATTTTAACACCTTTCCCATAACAACCTGGTGGATCTTCTCATGTGTTTCTCCTCATGCGTTTTTAGGTAAAAAATTCATATGAAGCCTGCAATATCCAAGTCTGTCATTAGTCATGTTTTTTCTATTACTTTACATACCATAAAATGTGAAAGTCTTTTCACATGTCAGGTGGCAACTATGCGACAGTAGCTACAGCGTTTACTTCCATTTGACATGTAATAGTAAGCTTGAATACGTAACTTAACTTGTGAGAAAAAAAAAAGTGCAGTTATCAATTACATGCCATACTAATCTGTTTATTGAAATGTTTATGTCTGCCGTTGTGGCATAGCAAGCATGATTGTTAATCTTTTTGCACAACAAAAAAAAAAAAAAAAAAAATAATAATAATACAATAGTGATATAAAATAAAATGAAATGAAGTGAAAATAAAAATGAATAAAAATGAAAATAAAAATGAAAATAAATAAATAAATAAAATGTGAATTAAATAAAATTAAATAAAATGAAAGTAAAATAAAATAAAAATGCTAGCAACGGACGAGGAAGGTCGCATGGCGGCTGAGCTCCCGACTCTAATCGAGCCAAATCGCCGCAACCAGAACCCGACCACGACCCAAACACTCCCCGGAGTGCCCCACAGCTTACCAGATCCAAATGGGCAGAAGAACAAAAAAGCAAAAGCCCGACAAGCCCCGCCTGGGCATGAATATAGGGGACATGTGGAAGCAGGCCCACGAGACAGCCGGCGCAACAATGGCGTCCCTGCACGGAGGCTGCTCCGATTTCTCGGATGGCACGTCTGATGAAGAAGCAGGGAGCTGCATGCCGAGTAACGCTCCACTACTGCCAGACAGACCTCGAGTGCCTACATTAGCTCCCACGCCGGTGACCATGGAGGCCATCAGGGAACTCATGGCCGCTCATCACGGCAAAATCTCTGCAGAAGTGGCCACGATCAGGGAGGATCTGAAAGGCCTCTCAGCGCGGCTTGGGACCGTGGAATGCACCTCAAGCGGCCACACCAGTCAGATAGAGGAGCTGAAAGCAACAGTACACAACCTCAAACAACTGGCTGCACTACATGACCAGCAACTGGCCACACAAGAGGACAAGCGACGGCAAAACAATCTCAAACTGCGAGGGGTCGCAGACTCTGTACCCGAGGCCGAGCTCCCACATTATGCTAGGCGGCTACTGACTGCGCTTTTAACCCCGAAAGTGGCCAAATCCATAATATTGGATGACATCTTCCGCATACCACGGCCACCTACAGCACCACCAGCTGCTACAGGGGACATAATCCTACGTTTTCAAAGCGCAAGGGACAAGAGGGCTGTTCTAGCAGCCACCAAGGGCCTAACCACCTACACTTTTGAGGACATGACTCTATCATTTTATGCAGACCTTTCAAGCGGAACGCTGAACTGGAGAAGATCCCTCAGACAGCTTACGTCCTTCCTGAGACAGAAACAACTCAGATACCGCTGGGGTCCAGGGCGCGCACTACACATTGAGGGTGCAAGCGGCCCACTAGTGGTGCGGAACATACAAGAGGCCACAAGGACACTGGAAGACATGCAGCTGCCACTGACGGCACCGGACACCGCTAACCCACCGGCTGGAACTACAAGCAGACCAGGGAGGGGCGCAGTTGACGCGCCAATCTTTGTGCCACGACAGCCCCCACCAGGACCACGTGCGGCTCCCACAACCTGAAGCAGAACAGACATTATAGGGACACTTTCCCTCTCTTTTCTTTCACAGGGCAACAACCTGGTCCACTGCCCAACAGACGAGAACACCCATCCACAGTGAAAGTAATCGAGACTGTTTGCTCGCATTTTTATTTCTCCCCCCTTTTTTTTTTTTGTGTGTTTCTTGTGTTGTTGTTTATTGATGCTGACTCATACTAAAGGTATACCACACCTATATAGATACCCATACTTACTACATGTACCTAAACGACCAGATTAGGCGGAAGCCGCTTAAAAATTATGCTTAACTATCTGACCCATCACCTTAAGCAAGGCATAACCTTCCAGACAACATTACATAACACATCGCTACCATGTCATCCCATGAAAACTTTCGAACGTGGTCAAACAGTGGCACCCACAATAATGTCACTTCATAAAACCTCAGCCTGTCTTATAAGGCTCTTAGCCCGATCACGCACGAACAGTGCCCTCTTGATATGCCTGGCAGGAGCTTCGAGGGAGGCTTCACTCACCCCCACTCATTTAGATATATTTATTTCCAACCAGTATAACACAAGCACATTCCCTATTTACATCGCCCATACACTCACAACCTATAATGTTACTATATAAACATGAACTACACCATTAACATGCTGACTAATTGTTAATAAGCTTAAGGTATCAAGCTGGTCAACACCGTTGGGTCATAACGAGCCCACACAACCTTTATATCCACGCACACCATAATATGATGTTGCGCAAAGCTATGACATGTTTCTGCCTATTAAGCTACGCCTGTCCTGGCGTCACTCTGCTATTTCTTTTTTTTTTTGTTCTCTTATTGGTAACTTTTCTTTGTTAAATCTTTTTGGTTGAATCGTTAATTTCTCACTCAAACAAAAACAAAGTGCAACGCATAACAAATATGTAACCAGAATTGTCTTTATCTGCCTAATACTGTAATCTTATGTGGCCACCTTGACAAATGTACCTACTTTTGCACTTACAAAAATAAAGAATTTAAAAAATAAATAAATAAATAAAAATAAAATAGAATAAAAAATATTAAAAGAAAAACATTAAAGAAAACAAACTAAAACAAAAGTATGAATCCAATATCCCTCTCTCTTTCTTAACAACAACCCTAAGTCACTACCTCTCTCATCTAGAGCTACCTGTTCGATAACAATACATTGAAGAGTATTAAAATTAAAAGAAGGGCATTTATTACAGTGCACTGGCACTGAATGAGTTAACATATGCTTTCTGATATTATTTCGATGTTCCTGAAATCTAACCTTAGCTTTTCTTCCCGTCCTCCCCACATATTGCAACCCACAACCACATGTCAAAAGGTATACAACATGGGTGGAGGAACAGGAAACTAAACTTTTTATTTTAAATGTCTTTTTGGTTTGGGTGCTACCAAAATTAGTAACAGTCTTAAATTGATGATAACAACTAACACAGTTCCCACAGGTATGAAAACCCTCTTTGGTTTTAGCTGTTTTATTCCCTGATCGAAAGGTACTAAGTGCAAGAATTTGTTTAAAATTCACTCCCTTCCTGAAAATAATTTTAGGAACCTGGGGAATCTGGGTGTTCAAATAGTCGTCCTCAATGAGCAACCCCCAGTGTTTCTTAATAATATTATGTACATCGAAGGCTCTAGAACTATATTGGGTATTGAAAGAGAAGTCGAACATAGGGTTTCTAACATCTGTTTTATTTTTATCGACCAAAAGGTCATCTCTATTGATATTCCCCACTTTTGCTATCTCGGCTTCTAAAAGTTCCGGACGATAGCCTTTTTCCAGAAAACGACTCTTCAAGATGTTGGCTTGTGAATAAAACAGATCCAAATCTCCAGTTTCTGCGCATTCTAATAAACAGATCCAGTTTCTGCGCATTCTAATAAACTGGCTTTTGTGGACACCCCTAAGCCAGTTTGAATGGTGTCCACTTGCAGTATCAATAAAACTGTTTGTGTCGGTAGTCTTGAAAAAAGTTTTGGTCTTAATGTCCCCATTTTCAATGAAAATGGATAAGTCGAGAAAATCAATACTAGAGATGCCCACCTGGGGGGTAAACACCAAGGATAGAGAATTAAGATTGATGTACTTAAAGAAGTCTTCCAATTTATTCAAGGGACCACGCCAGACGACCAAAATGTCGTCTTAAATGTTTTTCTTTTAATATTTTTTATTCTATTTTATTTTTATTTTATTTTACTTTAATTTAATTTTATTTTAATTCACATTTATTTTATTTATTTTTATTTTATTTATTTATTTTTATTTTATTTTCATTTTTATTTTCATTTTTATTCATTTTTATTTTTATTTTCACTTTATTTCATTTTATTTCATTTGATTCCATTTTATTAATTATATCATTATTATTTTCGATTATTTTTGATTATATATCACTATTGTATTATAATATTCTATTGACCTTTAGGATTAGCAATGGTTTTGGGTGATGGTTGAAATGAAGTTAATATATTGTTTAAATTTTTTATGTAAACATAATTAATTTTTTATGTAAACATAACGAATTTTGATAAGTTGTTCTTTCCGTGATTTCTCTGGTATCTATGGTGGAACGCAAACTGTTGAGTGGAACGCACATCGGTGCGTCACTATTTCCGGCCTCATTATGAAAACGAGGCTTGAACCGCACTTCCGGAAAGGCTGAATGTATCCAGAAGTTTTCATTATGACGAACCCGGGAGTCCGCTGCCTATAGGCTCGGCCATCCAGCGCGCCAAAGTCTGGAAGATTTAAAAGAAGATCCATAACGTAAGGACATCACTGCTGGCTATAAGGAGAACTTTTATTGCCCCTGAGGAAGTTCAAGTAGTTGAACGAAACGCGTAGGGCGTTTTCTATTAGTGCAGAGCTGTACTATTATTATTTTAATTTAGTTATTTGTAATTTTACTTATTTTATTTAGTTTTTTTTTTTAATTCTTTATTTTTGATGTGCATGGATTAACAATAGGCTTGTTCAGCCACAACAGCAGTCACAAGCAGTAATATACAGTTGAAACATAACGTGGCATATGACTATACCGCACATTTTTAGTTTTATAAAAGAAAATATAAGCAATGAGTGAGCGACGCTTGAGATGTGCTGAACGTTTGTCTTTGTCACAATGGTAAAGTCAGGAAGTATAAACACAGCGTTGATACATTAGTAACGTGGAGATATCGGCATATTAGTTAAAGTTAAGTTGTAGTTTGTAGACAAAGTTATATTTATGAGTTTTGGTCTTGCGTGTCAGTTAAGGCTATAAGCAGTGGCGTACTAAGGGGGGGGCGGGGGGGGCGGGGGGCGGTCCGCCCCGGGTGCCAGTCGGGTGGGGGGTGCCAGGATTTGTAGAAGGGACAGGACAGAGGTTTTGTAGGAGGGGCTGCAAAGTTTACAAATTGAAAAAAAAGAGAACCTTTATTGGGGGTGCCAAGCACAGGATCCGCCCCGGGTGCCAAATGCTCTAGGTACGCCCCTGGCTATAAGTACAGGCGTTAATACTGGTTGACTTACTGACTTGATGGAAAATAATAAAGTTTGGCTAAGTTAAGTGCAATTAAATGTAAATTAAGTTAAGTGTTAAAGGAAAATATAAAAGGAAAGTAATATACCACCAAACAGAAAGGGACATACCATGTCCTCGTTAGCATTAGGAGAAGAGAAATAAAAATAAAGAAAAAAAATAAAAATAAAAATAAGGGGAAATAAACAATCTGGCATTTCTTGACCTAAGCGGTCTCTGGTTAAGTTATACACAGAATAATCACCCGTAAGGATGCTGAGGTGGATACTCAGCGTTCATTTCTTATGGTTATGTCAGCGGGGAGATCAAGCTTAACATAAATAGTGTCTAATAAGCGAGTTTGTACCAGAGACTACGT
The DNA here is from genome assembly GCA_933207985.1 of Pelobates cultripes. Taxonomy (NCBI): domain Eukaryota; kingdom Metazoa; phylum Chordata; class Amphibia; order Anura; family Pelobatidae; genus Pelobates; species Pelobates cultripes. The sequence continues at coordinate 255,216,783 of OW240917.1, read as the reverse complement.
TTGATAGTCGAAGTACTAGGTGATGAAATAGAGTAATAAAATAAAATAAACTAGGAAGACAACAAAACTCGGGTGTGAACAGTCTAATACACCTTAACACCTAGATTTTTCCCCCTTTCCCCTCCTCCTCTCCTACTTTTATGTCTTACCTTTTCCCTCCTTTAAGACTTAGTTTTTGTTATGCTATGCATAGTACATATAATTCCATAGTGCCTCATTCGCGACCACAGGTCTATGGGCACAAACAGTGTCGTATCAGGAATAAACAATGTATATTGTTATAATTTGGCAAGGTAATATCGAGTGTACTAAGAGGTGAGTGAACATGCCTGGCGTCAGATTTAACTGGTTGGTGTGAACTACAAGCACACTATGGTGTTCGAGAGAAAATGACAAGGAAAGGGAAAACAGTTTAAGTCATAGTGCTAAACATAATGGTGGGGTGGAAACGATTGGGTTGTTCAGCAGTGTGGGTTGGGGTTGTGCATGGCCGTCCCTGTACATAATATGCCTGATGGTGGGGCAATGTCCCGGTAACTCACACAGTCCAGAATTGACTTTCAGGTTGTGGCAGTGACGGTGGGTGATTCTTTCTGTCGTCTGGGGACAAATTCAGCAGCGCTAGCCGTTTCCCAACTTGGGGGGTTCCGAGGTCTGTCCTTAGGTGTTGGCTGGGTCAATGCGTTCTGGGGGAGGCCGAGCAGCCCCAGGATCATCGGTGCCTCTTGTATGCAGTGAATTTTATGCGTATCTTCGCCTTTTGTTACCGTCAGGGTGTGGGCTGGGCCCCAGCGGTATATGACATGTTTCTCACGCAGAAGTGATGTCAATTGTTGCAGGGATCTCCTCCAGGCTAAAGTGGCTCCCGAGAGGTCCGCATAAAACATTAGGTTCATACCTTCGAAGGGGTAGGTCTGTTGGAGCCTGGCCACGGCCAGGACTGCGGATCTGTCTCGTTGGGCTTGAAACTGCAGGATCACATCACGGGTGGCTGCGTCTGGAGCTTTAGCGGGTTTTGGGATACGGAATATTTCGTCCAGTATCACTGCTTTGGCTTTAGCATTACCGTGAGGAGCCGCCGCACGAAATGGGGCAGTTCAGAGTCCGTCACAGTATCTGTTATTCCTCTGATCTTGAGATGCTTCAGCCGACGTTTATCTTCCAGCTCAGCAAATCGTAAGTCATTTTGTTTAGACAGGTTCCTCAGCGCCAGTATCTCTTGCTGTAGCTCCTTGATATGTGTGTCTTGGACTTGCGTGGTGTGTTCCACAGCTCCAAGTCGTCCATTGAGGCCCTGCAGCGTGTCCCGAATTGAGGCCACATCCGCTGATATTTTCTTATGGTGGTCTGCCATTAATTCTCTGATGGCCTCCATGCTCACCGGGGTAGGGGTTGCGGCGGGTGGTGGGGGCTGTGTTTGATTCAGTGGTAGTTTGGGGTTGGCTTGTAGGGGCTCCCCTTCTGCGTCATCCGAAGATTCACTGTAGAAGTCTGAGCATCCGCCATGGAGGGACGCCATGGTAGGGATAGAGGCTTCTTGGGCCTTCCCCCACAGCTCTCCAATATGTGTGCCCGGGTGGAGTTTTTCAGGCTTTAACTTCTTTGTCTTTCGCCCCATCGTGTTTGCCTAAACGTTTGGGTCCGTCTGGGTTGGATTTGACCCGATTGTGGGTGTTTTTAGTGGGTTTTGTCGGTTTCAGGCCTGGAGCTCAGCAATCCTGCGGCCGTCCGCTTCAGTGGTTAGGCCACGCCCCCCCTATTTTATTTAGTTTTATTCATCATTATTGCTGTTTCTTCTGGTGTTCCATTTCATTGGGATCCTGTGATCGAACTGCCAATGTATGATGTGTCTGTCTTTCACTTCAATTTTGTAAGTGCATTCATATATTAAAATATCAATTTTTACTGTGATACTCTGCACTATTATTATTATTTTTCTTTCCTCTGCATACTGGCTATGATGTCCTGTGAAATTTGAGTTTTTCAATGAATTTGATGATATGCCTACAATCAATTTTGGTTTGTGAGTGCAATTACTACTAATTTTCAATTTTTTAAACTTTTATGACAGTACTATACTATGTTTTTCTCTGTTATTATTGTATTGCAGATTTTTTTCGTTTTTTTGCACTATTTTGAGGACCTTGAGGAGTCCTTATCTACAGTACTTATAGTACAAGGGTAATTGTATTTAGGATTTTTTCTATCTGTTACCCACTAAGTGTGTGTTCTATCCACGAATTGGTGTACCTGTACATTTTTGTATTTTGTCATTATGCAGGAGCTGCCAGCCGAAGTACTGTTGGGAAATGATGTCGGCTGCTTAACCTCCCAATTAGCACGAGACACTTCGGCCGAAGCCTACCCGGTTACCACCCGAGCTCAAGCCAGACTGGACTCACTCTGAGGAAACCCAGGTAGGAGTTGAAATACCCCCGCTGCCTGACCCCCCTTCCACTTTCTGGGACACACCCCAGGGGTTTGAGCAGGAACAGAGGACAGACCCCACGCTAGACGGGTATAGGACGGCCGTAGAGGGTAATAAGGGAGACAACCCTCACGAAAGGTTTGAGTGGCACAAAGGACTGCTCTATAGGGTGACAGAAGGGGTGGGACACGGGACCACGCAGGTTACTAAAAGGCAGCTGGTAGTACCCTGTAGGTTTTGGGCCGAGTTATTACGACTCAGCCATGATATTCCCTTAGCAGGACATTTGGGGGTTAAGAAAACCCGAGACCGGTTGACCCAAACCTTCTTCTGGCCCCGAGTCACCCAAGACCTTAAATACTATTGTAGGACGTGTGACATTTGCCAAAAGATAGGGAAACGGGGTGACCATCAGAAAGCTAAACTTCACCCGTTGCCCATTATAGAGGAGACTTTCCACCGAGTAGCAGTAGACTTAATTGGACCCCTCAGCCGACCCAGTCAGTCCGGTAAAAAGTTTATCCTCACCGTAGTGGATTATGCCACTAGGTACCCAGAAGCCGTAGCCCTTCCCAATATAGAGGCAGAAACCGTGGCCGAGGCCCTGGTCAAAATATTTTCCCGGGTAGGTTTTCCCCAGGAGATCCTATGTGATCGGGGGACTCAGTTCACAGCTCTCCTGATGCAGCAGCTATGGCAGAGCTGTGGAGTGAAAGCCCTATTTAACGCGCCCTATCACCCTCAGACCAATGGGCTTTGTGAACGTTTTAATGGCACGCTTAAACAAATGCTGAAAACGTTCACAGAGTCCTGCAGGAATTGGGAAAAGTATCTTCCCCATCTTTTGTTTGCCTACCGGGAAGTGACCCAGGCCTCCACGGGGTTTTCCCCCTTCGAACTCCTGTTCGGGAGAAAAGTTCGGGGCCCCCTGGATCTGGTACGGGAGCACTGGAAGGGTAACACAGATGATGGGGGAGTTCCTATAGTGCAGTACGTCCTGAAGTTCCGAAACCGACTGCGAACCTTCACCGAATCGGTTCGGGAGAATCTGCAGGCGGCTAAGAATTACCAGAAAAAGTGGTATGACAGGGGTGCCCAAGATAGGGTCCTAGACATAGGCCAGAAAGTGCTAGCCTTGAGACCCGCCAAGAAAGATAAGCTGCAGGCGGCATGGCAGGGTCCCTTTAAGGTGGTAGAACGGATAAGTGATACCACCTATATTGTGAGTAAGTGTTCAGATGAAAGGCTGACCAAAGCCTTTCATGTAAACATGCTCAAACCGTATTACGAAAGAACGGAAGATGTGGGCGCAGTATGTGCCCCTTCCTCAGAAGATAGTGAGGGACTTCCCCTCCCTGATCTTTTAGACCCCTCGCCTTGAAGTATTGACCAAGTAAGCCTAGGTCAGAACCTTAAACCGCTAGAGCGAGGGGAAGCGTCGCAACTGCTCCAGGAATACCGGGACATGTTTTCCGCCATCCCAGGCTATACCTCCGCTGCGGTACACCAGGTAGAAACCCAGGGAGAAATGCCGCTACGGCAGCAGCCCTATCGTATTCCTGAGGCAGTTCGTGAAAGTATGCTTGCAGAAATCAGAGACATGCTCAAGTTAGGGGTAATAGAACCCTCTCAAAGTCCTTGGGCATCCCCGGTAGTACTAGTACCGAAGTGCGACGGCACCACACGCTTCTGTGTAGACTATCGGAGGCTCAACGATCGCACCTTAACGGATGCCTACCGGATGCACAGAATAGATGAGTTACTAGACCGTATGGCTGGAGGGAATTACTTGACCACCCTGGACTTGTGCAAGGGGTACTGGCTGTGGGGATATTTATGGGATAATAATAGTAAACAGTTGAGAATTGCCCACTAATTCAATTCTCAGATCCCAAATATCGTTATCGTGTTAAGTGAAATGTATACCATATAAATAATATCACAATTTTTGTTATAAAATTAATTAATAATAATAATAATAATATGTAACATGCGTGACAATAATCAATGAATATCCAGTATAAAATGATATGCAATACAAAGTAATGGCTAAACACATTTCAATGGCTAAACAGCATTTTCTGTCAAGACTTTATTTATGACTATCTTTCACAGACATAGAGCGAAGCTTTTCACAGCAAAGGGCCATAAAACCCTGGCTAACAGTTAGAATAACCCTTTCAATGCTGGCTAGATCTCCTAAGTAATTAAGATCTATTCTTATGTAATTTTAAATAAAATAACATTTAAACCAGTTCATTAGTCATTTCCTGGAACCATCCAATAAGAGAATCTACCATGAATATATAAGCAGACTTTGTTTTTAATTTGTCTAAAAGATATCTTATCTTAATTTAGAGCAAATCAATACACCTGGATAAAAACAGCGGTATGCTAACACGTGATAATATCACATTAATATATAATTATTCTTAATTCCACCTGCAGAATGGAATGTTTATAACTATATATTCTTTAGTTAACTAAGATTTCTTAATATGGAAATCTGACCGTGCTTTATCCAGTCATATATATCATGCTATTAATACATTTTAATTAATTTAATTAATTAAATGAAACCAGTATAATTACCAGTTGAGTAGATATTTCATCCGATTGGTAGATAGTCTCAGGAACTTATTTGGATGTCTGTAGGTGCATGAGTTATGGTGAAAGGTGGTGTTGGTTAGAAAGTCAGTAAAATTCTAAGTGTTAGAGTTTTAAGAGTAGAGTGTCTCAGATGTTGTCCTGGGTTTCTCTGCATGGAGGTTGGAGTCCCCAAACTTCCAATTCCTCTCTCCTCTTTTTCTTTCTTTGCCTTTCCAATCTTCCCTTTGTCCTAACTTTTAAAGGGCCAGACTCTCTGTACGTCATCAGTTGATAACCCAATAGAAGCACTAGAGGTGTGGTTATCTTCCAGATCGCAATTTAGTTATTTGGTCTATAGAGGGCAGTCTTGTCCCACTAAACATACCTATCCAGGAAAGAGTTAACTTTTCTTGGTGGCTATTTTGACGTCATTTTGCGTTATCTTTATAGTGCCATAACTTAAAATTTCAAAGGGTTTCTTTAAGTTTTGTCCAGACTATGTGTCTGGCAAATCTGAGTTTTGACCCATAACTTACAATGGGACCTTATACATATAGACAGTTTATTAAATTATTTAATCTTCTCTGTCACAAATGTCTGGGTTTAGAATTGATTATATTCCATTAGCACTTGGTTTGTATATACTATGCATTCCTTAGCTCTGGGAAAGTGGTTAGTTTTACAGATAGAAATCTTGTGTCTTTTTGTTAACTTGGAAATAACAAAATGGAGTCTGGTCTGTTCAGAGTGACTCAGAATATACACTTTTAATTTCTATCATAGCACAAGATGTCTGCCGATATAAATACCCTGACATGGCAGATTCCCCTGGAGACTGCAGTCATACCCAAGTCGGCATTCGTCACTCCTTTCGGGCTTTACCAATTTAAGGTTATGCCCTTTGGGATGAAGAATGCTCCGGCTACCTTTCAGCAGGTGGCTGACAGACTCCTGGAGGGGCTCCAGGACTTCGCACGTGCGTATTTAGACGATATTGCTGTCTACAGCCGCACATGGGGGGATCACCTGGGACACGTGTCCAGGGTGCTCGAGCGAATTCACCAAGCAGGGCTCACATTAAAGCCTGACAAATGTCATGTCAGTACAGTACCTCGGCCACAGGGTAGGTTCAGGTAAACAGCGGCCCGAGCCTGCCAAAGTAGAGGCCATAGCGAATTGGCCCCAACCCAGGTCTTAGCCTTTTTAGGAACCGCCGGCTATTACCGGAAATTTGTCCCCAAGTATAGCGCCCTGGCCAAACCCCTCACTGACCTCACCAAAAAGGCCCTCTCAAAACAGGTAACCTGGACCCCAGAGTGCGCGGAAGCGTTCCAGAAACTGAAAGCGGCATTGAGTGAGGCTTCTGTGTTGGCAGCACCCGACCACTCTAAACAATTTCTTGTCCACACAGATGCCTCCATGTTTGGGCTGGGAGCCGTGTTAAGCCAGGTGGGAGACGACGGAATGGAACACCCGGTTGCCTACCTCAGCCGTAAACTTCTGCCCAGAGAGGTCAGCTATGCCACCGTGGAGAAAGAGTGCCTAGCCCTAGTGTGGGCGCTCAAGAAACTTCAACCTTATCTGTACGGCCGGCCATTTACTCTTATGACAGATCATAACCTGCTGGTGTGGTTAAATCGGGTGGCTGGTGACAATCCCAGGCTATTGAGGTGGAGCCTAGCGCTTCAGCCATATAATTTCACCATGCAGTACCGTCCGGGCAAACAAAATGGTAATGCAGACGGTCTGTCCCGCAGAGACCGACCTGGATGCTTAAAAGACTATTTCTCGGACATCCCCAAGCCAACCCGACAGGGTCTAGGTGGGTATGCCAATCTATGGACTTATAGGGGAGCAGTGTGAAGAAACCCCCCTGTTCCCTATGTTATGTACTATTTGCATTCCCTTTTATCCTCTATTGCTGCCTATTTCATTCGGTAGATGGAACTACCGAACAAGGACCACCCTCTGGCTCATTAAACATCAAAGGTTTAGGTGAAATTGCTACCTCTGTCTGTGCGGCCAGCGTTCGTTAGTCGAACGCCACGTGGCAGAGAAAACCGCGGCCATCTTTGTTCATGCGAACAAAGGCAGCGGGACCTGGTCGTCGAGTGCATGGAACTGTTTTGTGGACACTCGACTTCCCGAACACTGGTCCCAAACAGACGAACGCTGGAACTCTATTTACCGAATAGCTAGAAGAGCGCTATTCGGTACTTTGGTGCATTCGACAGAGGGGCACAAACGCTGCTAGGAGCCAGAGGGATCCATTCGGTATTTTTATGTGTTTTCGAAAGTGACCGGCAAAACCCACCAAATTCGTGGAACTGTTTTGGGCATGCAGCCAAGGGTAAGCCGGTCACACAAGATAAAATTTGCGAACCCCTGAACCGATCTGGGTGAAATTCGAATATGTTGGTCACCCAGATCAGGGCTATCAGGGGACACATAATTTATGGGGATACCCCCAGTATAAAGGGGTTTTCTGAAAGTTGGGGAAAAAGTGATTTTTCAGCCCGGAGATGATTAAGTTACTATTTTATCAGACTAAATTATCTCCTGGGCTAGGGGAGGGAATTGTGGGTGTATGTTAACATTTTACTGTTTGTGATTGGTTACTGTTTGTCCTTCCCTGAGGGCTGTCCCCTTGCATGGGGACTTGCATAAAAGCTGTGTGCACCCATTAAAGGACAGTTCATTTTGTACCCTTCTACTTGACTTCGGCTGATGTTTGGGGATTCGTGTGTTTCACTGAGGGAATTATCTGGTGAGACTATTGGAATTGCTATAGGATTCATCTACCCTAACTACCAAACGGAGGGCTATAGTCAATAAGGCTCTGGCGGTTCGGGAGGAAACTACCGAAGGAGGTTTTAAATATACTTGGTTTCCTTACAACCTGCCTCTGTGTCGTTAATAAAATTATGACTTTACGCCATGTTTTAGCAAAATCAAATTTTATTACAAGACACAGAAGCTCATATAATGCTCATTTAATGCTCGTTTAAAGCTGAGAAATAATAGAAGAAATGCGTTGAATCTGTTTAAAATAAACATTTCTGAAAGTGGACTCGTTAGCCCAATCAACGGATTTCATAATATCCTCTAATCTACCTCCTGATGTAAAGATATTTGAGGCCATTGCTCCACAAGTAGTATTTGAACCAAAAACAAATGTCAATCCGAGCCAAGTAGGGATGTGCATGGGCAAGAAAATCGGTTCGGCTTAGACTTCCAAAATTCGGGACTTCGGCAATTCGGTTTGGCACTTCCCGAGATTCGGGATTTCAGGAATTTGGCACTTCGGGACTTCAGCAGTTCCCTAACCCTACTCCTAAATCTACACTGTAACGGAACCGCTGGCACCCCGACCGGGTACCTTTCGCCGACGGATGCTCCTAGTGCTTTCCAAGGACTCCAAGCACTCTGCCTGACACCATAACCACTGCAGACCCCACGAACCGCCGCAGCTTGGTTGGGATCTCGCCGTCTCCACCCACTCTGGACCCAGGACCAGGGTCCAGCTTCCAGCAGGTCGACCTCTCTCCGAATTCCAGAGAGCAGGAACAGGAACAGGCTCTTAGCAGAGCTTAGTGATTATACCCTGGGGAGTATAGTGATTATAGCAATCCCCAGAGTGTAGTTTCTCCAATCCCCCAAACATGAGCCGAAACTTCGTGAAGGTACAAGATGATCTGTTTATTGGCACACAAAGAACCTTCTTTTATGCAGGTCCCCATGCAAGGGGACATCCCACTGGGTGGGACACAGTACAACCAATCACACAATGGTTACATCCCACACATCTCCTCCCCTTAGCCTGAGAGGTAACCCAATTATCCATACATTTTAAAACACACTTTTTACCCAACTTTCATAACTCTAAACCAATACATCACATTCACATAAAACTACATATTCACAATCAATCCATTCAGGGGAACAACATATTAAAAAATGGCCTGAATCAGACCAGGGGTTCAGAAGTTAGCACAAGTATCTTTTGGGGCCTGGCTGGCAGCATGGATATCTGGCCCAAACTGGTTTCAGAGTCTTCTATTCTGGAGATAATTGAGAAGTAATGCAATTATCTCCAAGGACAGAGGCAAAACTCCATTAGCCACATAGCAGACAAAGGACAACAAAAGACATAAAAATACATACTGTTACATTTATCACATAGAACCTACACATTTCCAATTTACCGAACACATAATAGCATATATAATATTGCAGACCGCCTGAATGCAATCTACACAGTCTTAAAGGGACATTGTTCCTAAAAGTCATAATATGTCCAGGGATGGTTTTTAAAGGGCCAGCAGCAGCACCATACAAATCCAATATGCCCAAATATTGTACTTGAAGGGCCAAATAACCCAGGGCCATAGTCATGAGGCTGGCAATCAGGCTCCTCCAACAGCCAGGGGAAAATCCGGTGACAAAAGGCGTTTCGTCACATACACCCTAACCCTACTTTTACCCCTAATCCTAACCCTACACCCTAACCCTACCCCAATCCTAAAATTCCTCTAACCCTAGTAGGGTTAGGGATGGGGTTAGGGGTAAGGGTGGGTTTAGGGCTAGGGTTAGGAGTAGGGTTGGATTCCTGTCATCATTCCCTTAATTTTCCCTCCGTCTCCTGTTTTGCCACTTTTCAGAAATCTGAAGCACTTCAGCAGATCCGAAATTGGGCACTTCTGCAATTCTGTTCGGCACTTGAAATTCGGGACTTCGGTAATTCAGCACTTCGGTTCAGCACTTCCGAAATTCCGCAATTCAGACATTTGGAAGCATTCGAATTGCCGAAATTTGTCCAAATTTACATTCGGACCAAAGCGAATTGCACATGTCTACAGCCAAGTCCAAAACTATTTGACCAAATGAGCTAGAGTTACAGTTGAAAAAGCCTTGTGGGGTTTCTGAAACGATATAAATGGATGTGTGAAGTCCGGGTTCCAAAGAGATGAAGTAAGATATTCATATTCCTTTAGACACATTACTGTACAAAATGAAGGTTGTTGACGGAAAGCCAGATACAATACTGAAGAAATGTTGGTTTTAGAACTTTTTCTGCAGTGTAGAAACGTGAAGTTAAATCTAAGGCAAGATTCATTAGAATCGGTTGGGCTAGGACAGCATTTTATTAGATGGATAAAGGCCATTTACGGTTTTCCTAAAGCAAGAGTGAAAGTGAATGGGTTAACTTCTAATTTGATTAAAATGTCTAATGGAACAAGACAAGGTTGTCCACTTTCTCCATTATTGTTTATTTTGTCTTTGGAACCACTCCTGAATATAATAAGAAATAGTAATAAGATGGAAGGCATTGAGATTCAAATAAAACAGCATAAACTGGCAGCATATGCGGATGATATTTTATTGATGCTTGCAAATTCAAAGAGATCTTGGGAAAGGACTTTTTATAACATCAGTAGGTACAGTAGCTCGTCTAATTTTAAAGTTCATTTGTCTAAATGTGAAGCATTAATTTTTATTATAGAGGAGGATTATAGGGAACATATAATTTAAAGAGGGTTGAGGTAGCTTTAAATTACATGGGGATTAAAATACCATATAAATGAAAGGATTTGTATGATTTGAACTTTTTCCCTTTGATTAAACAAATTGCTAAACACTTGAGAAACTGGTCATTACCACAATTATCATGGTATGGCCGGGTGGCGGTACTATTGATGAACGTCCTTTCCAGTCTACTTTTTGGGTTTCAGGCTGTCCCAATTTGGTTACCATGCTCTTTCTTTAATCAAATAAGGCATATTATTTTGGAATACATTTGGAGAAAGAAACCCCCACACTAAGCGTGTGTTTATTTGATCAGACCCAAACTCTTACAAGGTCTGGGAGTTTCCATGGCTGTCTATAACGTGGGGCAAAAGGGGCAGCTGCCCCCGGCCCTGTTACTCTTGGGGGCCCCGGACAGCTGCCCCGAGGGCCCCCTGCCTGCAACAAGGTCTGAACAGCCCATAATACTGAGAAATATCCCGGTAGACTGCAGCAGGTGAAGTAATCAGGGGCGCCCAGCCCTTTAAGAGTGCTCCAGACCGGCTGTTTACGTCTAACTGTGTGTGTGTATCTGACTGAGTGTGTGTGTGTATCTTACTGTATGTGTGTATATGACTGTATGTGTAACTGACTATATGTGTGTATGTGGCTGTGTTTGTCAGTGTGTGTATATCTTGCTGTACGAGTGTATCTGTGTATATATCTGGCTGTGTGTGTGTCAGTGTGTGTACCTGGCTGTGTGAGTGTCAGTGTGTGTATATGGCTGTGTTTCTATCAGTGTGTATATCTGGCTGTTTGTGTCAGTGTGTGTATCTGGCTGTGTTTCTGTCAGTGTGTGTATCTGGCTGTGTTTGTGTCAGTGTATGTGTACCTTTGTGTCAGTGTTTATGCGTATCTGTGTGTATGTATACCTGTGTCTGTGTACTTGTGTGTCAGTTTGTATGTGTACCTGCGTATGTATATGAGTGTCAGTGTGAGTAAGGGTGTATCTATGCATATGGCAATGCATACATTCCATCATTCCAGTACCAACACTGCACACAAATACACTACTGCATTCTAACTCTAACACTGCACACAAATACACCACTGCAAGTGTATGTGTTCCTGTGTGTATCTCAGTGTTTGTGTAAGTGTGCATCTGTGTAGCATTCATCCCAGCATTCCTACACCAACACTGCACACAAATACACCCCTGCATGTGTACCCGTGTGTCTGTGTGTATGAACATATCTGTGTCAGTGTGTATCTCTGTATGTGGATGTGCCAGTGGTTTTATTAGTGTGTGTGTGTGTGTGCACGCGTGTGTATGTATGTGTCTGTGTGTGTGTGTGTGTATGTATGTGTCTATGTGTGTACACGCCAGTCTGTTTGTGTCGGTGTGTGCATGTGTCCAGATGTGTGCATGTATCAGTGTGTTAATGTGTATGTATATCTGTAAATGTATGTCATACATCCTAGCAATCAAACACAACAAGCAAACACACCCCTGCAAACACAAACATTACATCCAAACACACCCCTGAATTCAAACTCAAAAAGTATATAGAAACACACCCCTTCACTCTAACACCAACACTACACCCTACATGCATACACAATTCTATACAACAACATGCTCACATTCAAATGTACAAACACTGCTCACAAATACAACCCTACAAGAATGGCCAGCTGGCATAGCATCATGGGGATTGTACAACAGATGAGGATCTATCTTTTCTCCACTCTTGCGCTAGAGGGGAGGCCAAAAACAATGTCTTGCACCAGGGCCCTCTCTACATTAATTTTGCCACTGTGTTGGGTTGGAGGGCATGATTGCAAGCCAAGGAGTGGAAGTGTGTGGGGGGAGGGCAGGATCCAGAGGCCCAAGTTATTATCAGGCAGCTCAACTGACTTGGATACTTGATGTTCTAAACCCTTTTGAGGCGTTATGGGACAACACGAGCTGAGTATCCTTTCTTTATCTAAAGTTTATAACATTTTGAATGGCCTATTAAGTCACTAGACTTTGGGAGAAGGATCTGGGGCGTAACTTTACCTACTTAGAAAGGTGTACTATTTTTAAAACAAATAAAAACTGTTCTATTGCCTGGAATTCAGGAACTTGGGTATAAAATCATCTCTAGATGGTTTAGAGTTTCTGCTGACATGCATAGATTCTATCCATCTTTGTCCAATAAATGTTGGCAATGTTTAAAAGAGTAAGGCAGTTTATACCATAGATAGTGGATATGCCCTGCCATACAATCATTTTGGACACAGGTGGATGGTATCCTTAAAAAAGTAAGTAGCATTCAGATAGAATTGTCACCCGAGTTTATTTTGTTGCACTATACTGATAAGAACTGGTAGGGATTTATGGATTCCCTTGAGATAAGATTACTTAATGCTGCAAAAGAAATGATTCCAGCTTATTGCAAACAAAATATAACTTCAGATAACCTGAAAGAATGGCTTAACAGAATAAATAATATCAGATGGGTTAAACAACTAGTATACAGGGGGAACAGGTTAGGAAAACATAAGAGATGGGAACCTTGGGAGAAGTTTCTTAATGGCACCAAATGTAGTCCAGGTGCCTTGGTTCAAGATAGTTAGAAAGTAGGTTTGGGTTAATGGGATATTTGGCTCTCTTGCCCTGGAGTGGTTGTAGATTGAATTTAGATTTGGGTTGTGGGGACCTGGCCTTTCTTTCTTTCTTTCTTCCTATTTTCTTCTGTTTCCCTGAAAGATTCTTCTTTACTTTGAGTTTGTGGTAAATTAAGTTTGTACATCAAGATCAAGATGATCTAAGTTAGATTAGTAAACAGGAGACCAGAACGTATTTATTTGAGAGTGTTTTGTTCTCTCTCTTCCTCTCCCCCTTCCGTTCTATTTTTAGATGGATAGATTAGTGAAAAATTGGGATATGGGTAGGGTCAGATAGGTTAAGGATAGGGTTTTGATAGGGAGAGGAGTAGAGGTGTTTTTTTCTTTTTTTTTTACTGAGATAATGGTTTGGTTAGAGTAGGGGGAGAGTTCACAGGGTAGGGAACGGACAGGCCCAGGGTGAATCACGGCCAGAAAGGCAATTAGTAGACATGTGCATTAGTTTCAGGACGAATTCGATTTTGTCCGAATTTTCTGACTTTTTCGTATTCGTTTACTATAACATAAACGAAAGTCCTACATACGAATTATATACGAAACGAAAGGGCAAATGCCGAATGCATTAGCTTTTTGTTTCAGTTTGTTTACTTTATTACAAGGAGGGAGCTACTGGCTGCGGGCCCTAATTAATTAAAGGGGGAGACCTAATGTCCCCCCTGGTCCCCACCCATGAGTGGTGGTTGGGGATCCTAATTGAATAAACAAAGGGGGAGACCTAATGTCTGTAACGGATCGCCTGGCACCCCGACTGGGTACCTCCGTTAAAGGATGCTCCTAGCGCTTCCTGAGGACTCCAAACACTGCAGCAGACACCACAACCACCGAACCGGAGAAGCATGTGAATCCTCTCAAGCATATGAATGCTGTAGACAGTTGAATAGGAACCATACGAATAGGTTTACTCTCCTAGCAGTCAAACTGGAACAGCATACACAACCTTTCCCAAATAATGAGATCTACACTTCACTTTGAGGGTTAAAACAGGGAGCTCCCTTGTAAATTGTCACATACAGTCTCTTTTATTCCCAATCCACAAACATAGTACAGCCCACAGGGTGTTACAAAACAACCAATCACATCACAGTTACATCCCACATATTCCCTCCCCTTATCCTGAGAGGAAACTCAATTATACATACAGTTAAAACATAATTTCTACCCAACTTTCATAACTCCAAAACCATACATCACATTCACATAAAATTACATATTCACAATCAATCCATTCAGGGGAACAACATATTCAAAAATGGCACAAATCAGACAAGGGGTTCAAAAGTTAGTAAAAGTCCTTTGTGACTAAATGAAGCATGGCTTTCTGGCCCAAACCAGTTTCAGAGTTTTCTATCCTGGAGATAAGTAATTCAATTATCTCCCAGGACAGACACAAGACTCCATTAAGCACATGGTTGCAAAAAGACACAAAACACTTTAAAATACATAAAGTCACATTTACACATAACACACAGACATTTCACATATCCCCAGATAGTTGGGATCTGAGCGCACATTATTAGATGAATGGCACTCAGATCACACAAATAAGCCTTTCTGCAGGGGAAATAAACAGTTTAACCTGCAGGGCCATAGTCCAAAGGGAGCAGGCGAGCAACCAGGCCTCTCCAGTTCACAGTGGCGAGGTTGGTTTCGCCACACTTCTCCCCTTTACCAACTAGACTAACAGGGTATCTGACCTCCTGCCGGTCAGTGCCCTGGTTAGTCCAGCAACCCACCCACAAAACAGAAACAGCAGTACAGCCCACCCACAATAACTGGTTACTACACCTGGGTAGAGGAGAACTTTGTCCATGTCCAGGTGCCTCACCACGACTGTGTGGGCAACTGTTAGGCTGCCTTGGTGGGTTGTTGAGTGGGCAGAGACCAGCGGTACTCTGCCCTGATGCCAGTGCTACCACGGAAGTAGCCTGGTGGGAGCCTGGTTGTGGGAGGGAGAGACCGACTGTCTCCCCTCTGGATACACCGCTCTGTGGCTGGGGAACAGGACCGACTGTCCCTACCCCTTGTGCTGTAAGTGCAGAGACTACAGTCCCATCTGCACTGTTGGGGGGTGTAACATCTCCCCTTGCTGGGTTAGGCTGCCGCTGGAGAGAGGGTGTAACAAGCTCCTCTCTCTGAACTGTAAACCGCCGCTGGGGAGAAGGGGTATCAGGCTCCTCTCCCTGACACTCTCTCTGCTGGTGGAGAGGGGGACCAGCTGTCTCCCCTTTCATTATTTTGTCCTGTGGTTGGGGTGCGAGACTGACGGTCTCTGCTCCCTGCAGGACACTCTGCCGCTGGGAGGAAGGACGGCACCTTCAGCTCCCTGGGGTACACACTGCTGCTGGGGAGGAAGGACTGCACCTTCAGCTCCCTGGGGTACACACTGCCGCTGGGGAGGAAGGACTGCACCTTCAGCTCCCTGGGGTGCACACTGCCGCTGGGGAGGAAGGACTGCACCTTCAGCTCCCTGGGGTACATACTGCCGCTGGAGATCTGGGCCGACCGCCCAGCATCCCTGTAGGGCCGGTTGAGAGACCGCCGTCCCATCTCCACCTGCCATCTCTGGGTCTGCCCAGGACCAGTCTGTGAGGTCCCTCAACATTTGCGAGTAAGGACCACCTGCTTCCGCACCTGGCAACTCCGGCTGCTGCTGGGGATCTGGGCCGGTCCCATCTCCACATGCCTGTTGTGGTTCTTCACAGGACCAGTCTATGAGGACCCCTACTTCGGGTTCCTGCGGCCGCCTCAGGGGGAGACGGCTAGCCTCCTCGGATGCAGCCTCTACTCGGCTGCTGTAACACTCCTTCCGCTGAGCATACTCTTTCGCCAGCCGGAATTCTCGGGCCAGCCTTGTGTTTCGCTCGGCCGTGACCTGGTTCCAGATCACCCGGCTTACCTCCATGGGTAAATCATCCCCATACTGGGCCACTCGCTGCCTCACCTCGGCCATCCAATCATCGCCAGAGCCTTCCATACTTGTCTGCTCCAAGTCGCTGGATACCTCTGCTCCCAGGGTCGCTGCACGTGTGCTAGCGTTGCCCTCAATTTGTAAATCCAAACGAACTGTGTCTCTGAGCTGCTTTACCTCGCACTAGGATGCCATCCCACCGCTGCCACCAATGTAACGGATCGCCTGGCACCCCGACTGGGTACCTCCGTTAAAGGATGCTCCTAGCGCTTCCTGAGGACTCCAAACACTGCAGCAGACACCACAACCACCGAACCGGAGAAGCATGTGAATCCTCTCAAGCATATGAATGCTGTAGACAGTTGAATAGGAACCATACGAATAGGTTTACTCTCCTAGCAGTCAAACTGGAACAGCATACAATAACTCCTTCCCCCAATAATGAGACGACACTTCACTTTGAGGGTTAAAACAGGAACTCTCTGTACTGTCACATACAGTCTCTTTTATTCCCAATCCACAAACATAGTACAGCCCACAGGGCGTTACAAAACAACCAATCACATCACAGTTACATCCTACATATTCCCTCCCCTTATCCTGAGAGGAAACTCAATTATACATACAGTTAAAACATACTTTCTACCCAACTTTCATAACTCCAAAACCATACATCACATTCACATAAAATTACATATTCACAATCAATCCATTCAGGGAACAACATATTCAAAAATGGCACAAATCAGACAAGGGGTTCAAAAGTTAGTAAAAAGTCCTTTGTGGCTAAATGAAGCATGGCTTTCTGGCCCAAACCAGTTTCAGAGTCTTCTATCCTGGAGATAAGTAATTCAATTATCTCCCAGGATAGACACAAGACTCCATTAAGCACATGGTTGCAAAAGACACAAAACACTTTAAAATACATAAAGTCACATTTACACATAACACACAGACATTTCACATATCCCCAGATAGCTGGGATCCGAGTGCACATTATTAGATGAATGGCACTCAGATCACACAAATAAGCCTTTCTGCAGGGGAAATACACAGTTTAACCTGCAGGGCCATAGTCCAAAGGGAGCAGGCGAGCAACCAGGCTTCTCCAGTTCACAGTGGCGAGGTTGGTTTCGCCACAATGTCCCCCCCCCAGGTCCCCACCCATAAGTGGCGGGTGGGGCCACAAATAATAACGTGACTAGGGGTCCCCAACCCCTAGTCACTACCCCCCAATAAATAAATACTTTACCTGAAGGGGGGGGCAAAGCCTGACCACCAAACCAGCCGGACGCACCTAGGCTGAGCTTTGTGACCACAAGCCCGATTATATTAATTATACCTGCCAAGTCAAGAGTTTCTGAGACTGAATGCAGACTATACATACCTGTGAGACCCGGGAGCCTCTCCCTTACAAAGATGATACCGTCGATCGGCGGTCCTGAGACAAAATGTTGCGGCCTGCAGGCGGCTGGGACAGAGAGAGACGGCTGCTCTCCCTGCCTTTAGATCAACAGAGGTGACTCAACATGCTCCTATCCCCTCTGGACCGGTGGGGGTTATCCCGGTCCCCACTGGGCAGCTAGCTTACTCACCTAGCGCACAACGAGGGCACCGACTATCACTTGAGCAAGATGGCCGATGACGAGAGGACTATCATGCTTCAGACTCCTCCATCTTGGGCCACATGGGAAGAACAAATTGACAGAGCATTTGCCAGGTTCTGGGAGCAATTCTGGAGTGTAACCCAGCAAAGGGAGTAGAGGTCTGCTGATCCAGATGAGCCCCAGGGAACTGTTAGATGGCGAGTCTCCACCAGGACTGGCTCCACATGCCAGGGGACCACCCGGGCTGAGAGCTCGTCAAGGGTTTCCCCCACTACAAACACCACGCAAACGGAAGATTACCTCTAACAACCGACTGCAAAAAAGTGGACTCTCCTGCACTCCCTGGATGGGGAAGGACTCAGTCGTAGGGAATCACCGGGCCGAGGGGCACATGCAGCTAACCCTCAATTAGGAATGGGGCTGGAGTATCTTGCCCTTCTGCGCTGGAGATGTTCTCCACCTTTACTTACCTGTGTCCCACTCACTTCTGCCTCTGGCAGGGATCGGCTAATCACTCCATTGTGTACCCAGCCAGAGACCCAGTGTGATTATTGAGGTGGCTGGGTCAGA
Source organism: Pelobates cultripes (assembly GCA_933207985.1). Classification (NCBI taxonomy): domain Eukaryota; kingdom Metazoa; phylum Chordata; class Amphibia; order Anura; family Pelobatidae; genus Pelobates; species Pelobates cultripes. The sequence continues at coordinate 255,198,503 of OW240917.1, read as the reverse complement.
TGACAGTCCAAAGAGGCAACTTCATATTTGTGTTGATATTTATGTTCTCTCGGTCTTTACTTTAGGCCTCGTTCATCGTATTTACCAGATGGTTCTTGTACTACCGGACCCTCTTATATGTTCCCAGATATACAGCCTGTGGTACCAAATACATGTGATCCACCTTATAGTCGGTGTGTGCAGCCTGCTTTACATGTTAATCTTGAGTGGTAGACCTGTAATTTATTACAGGCTAGATCTACAGGTTCATAGCCTGTCTTATCCTCTAGCACAGCACATTCCCCTAGAAAACACAAGCTACTGTTATTTACTCTATTGTGCCCTTATGTTTTAAATTTGCCCAAGTTGCAAGTGTCAGTCTTCTTGCCACAGGGGTCAGTCTACTCTTCACTAGTTGAGCATGATCATTTCATAATGTGACCTGGTGGTTCCTATCCTCTGAAATCCTTGCACTGACATGCTACCCATCACACCTACCAGTATTCACTGCTTATTGCTGTGATATGTATTCTAACGATTTAATCCTGTTTAATCCCCCTATATTAAAAAATCTAAATATTTGTTTGCACCAGCTGTTGTGGCAGTGCAAATCTGCTTGTTAACTCCATGCACAAATAAAATAAAGAATTGAAAAAAAAAATACTCTAACTACCCCCCTCACCCTAATAATAGTGAGGGGGGAGGAATGAACTAAAACCCTGTAAAATACAATTTCATACTTACCATTAGATGTCTTCTTTCCTTTTCTTTCTTCAGCCCCAAAAAAGGCCAAATAAAAATAAATTCTTGTCCCGTCGCAACTATTAAAATAGAAAAAAGGAACCATAGCGCAAAAAAAAAAAAAACGCTGCACAAAAAAAAGCCGGAAAAAATAATTCATGTTCACCCAGTGTGGGCTCCGCTGTTATGGACCAGGAACCAGACAGAGACAGAACTAGATGCAAAAACACCTTTATTAATAAATAACAAATAAAGAAATAACCAAGAGCAAAGTCCAGGAGGCCAGCAGGGGTTAGTCACCAGAGCGGGTAGTCAGACGAGCCAGGATCAGGAGACCGGAGGGCAGCGGAGTCAGGAACAAGACCAGAGTCAGGAACCAGGAGCAAACAGGAAACACAGGAACAAGGCGAGAGTCAGGAACCAGGAGCAAACAGGAAACACAGGAACAAGGAGACTTCTAGGGAACAGGAAACCACGCAAGGGCAAGGAGGTTCTGGGATTAGCTACTTAAAAAGGCTGAACTGATTAGCAGCAGGGTTGATTACTATTCTCAGGTGAGTAACCGTGGCAACATGCTGAAGGAGCTGATCGTTAATCACACCTGAAACCTCAGACACTGAAAAAGGAAGGGGTGCTGTTTAAAATAGCAAAGAAACCCTGACACCCGCACAGCTTTGCAGGAGATAATATGACTCAGAATCCAATGGGAAAATTCCAAAGAACTTTCCCATGCTGTGTAAAATGACTCAGAGCACTCTGATTGGTTGGATTCCAAGCCAGTACAAAAAATAAAAAGTATCAGCGCTGAGGCGATCTTCCCCTTCTAAAATGGATGGAGAAAAGAGCATAAAAAATAGAATTACTGATTAGTGAGAGTCTCAAAGTCAAGATTGGTTTTAAAAGGATATATTCCAAAATGCAGGGGGTATAGTTTGGATAACACAAACTACTGTGGTGTTACCGAGTGGTTTCAATCTCCAGTCTAGAGGAAAGTATGTAGCCACATTATAAACAGGAAAAAAACAAATATAGTGTAACACTGTTTATTGAAAAAAAAAAACCCTATGCAATCCCTTTGTGGAGCTCTTACACAAAATAATGGTGGTGCTTATTTCTAAGTCCCACAAACAGGCATGAGGTGCAGCACAAATGGAGAGTGATGACCACTCTGCTGGTCTGATGCTGCGGGTTGCTTCCCTGCACTGAAGCCAACCTCATACACCTCAGGAGGACGCCGTTCTACACAGTGGCGTACTAAGGGGGGGGGCGGAGGTGGCGGTCCGCCCCGGGTGCCACCAGGATGGGGGGTGCCATGATCAGGGGCGCCGCCCCCCCCATGCTGAAGCCGCCCGAGCGCTCTGTAGAGAGCCTCAGGCGGCTGTAGATTTGCCCGGGCGGTGCGTCCATGCGGTGCGTCCGCACTTCCTGTTAGTCCGGCCGGGTACAGGAGACAGCTGCTCCCTGTACCCGCGGACTATACAGGGCTCGGCCACGCTACAGCAAAGGGAAGGGGAGGGGGGGAGAAAGGAGGGGGGGTGAGAAAGAGAAAGGAGGGGGGGTGAGAAAGAGAAATTAGGAGGGGGGAGAGATATTAGGGGGAAAGAGAAATTAGGGGGGGAGAGAAATTAGGAGGGGGGGTGAGAAAGAGAAATTAGGAGGGGGAAAGAGAAATTAGGAGGGGAG
>OW240917.1:255152062-255174002 GCA_933207985.1 Pelobates cultripes | reverse complement strand
CACAGTTACATTAAAACATACATTTATAAAAACATTAGCAGGTGTACAAAAGGCCCTGTCTATGACATCACTTGCTGCTGCAGCCCTACACAGGTCAGAGTATTTTGGCGGTTGCCATCTTCAAACGGTCGTATTTTAAAAACTATACATCCTACAGCGGAGTGTTTTATATTGTGAGAATCACAAGACCCAGACCTACATTTTGATGCATAGTATGTCTCTGAAGTATTAAAATGGAAGGCACAGTCGCAGTTTAGAAATTGCACTTCAAATTTGAGCTTTGCAGAGTGAAGTTTCAATGAATGTCAATGGACGGCGTTGGTTGCAAACAAATGGTCATATTGTGAAAACTATCAGGACTACAGCTTAGCCGTTGACATGTTTAGTGGCAGTAGGGATAGCTGAACGTTTTGATATAAGATTTGTGTAGGTGGGCCTGAAAATAAGGGAGTGGTGGCAGTTTAGAAATCATGTCCTGATTTTTCAGTTTTTGGCAGCTCCCACTCTAGCTTTGCCATTCATTCCTATGGGACAAATTGCGCCACAAAAACGACGATATTCCGTGAACCATTCGGCGAAACGTTCCACAAAGTAATAGCAATCCGATTGGGAACAATCTGCACGTTTTGGTAAATTTTTGTCTATGTAGTGTAAAAACTGTGGGAGGAGTTAGGGTGGCAAATTTGCTATAATAATAATAATAATAACTAGAAAAGCTACAATTTCTGGGGAAATTGTGTGAAGTGTTCTTGCCTCCACCAGGAGTCTACAGCTGGAGTGGGCAGAGTAACTGTTATCATTTATATAGCACATTCAATTGCAACGTTGTTGCACAGTTACATTAAACCATACATTTCTAAAACATTAGCAGGTGTTCAAAAGGCCCTGTCTATGACATCACTTGCTGCTGCAGCCTTGACAGGTCAGAGTATTTTGGTGGTTGCCATCTTCAAACGGTCATATTTTAAAAACTATAAATCCTACAGCGATGAGCTTTATATTGTGAGAATCACAAGACCCAGACCTACATTTGATGCATAGTATGTCTCTGAAGTATTAAAATTGAAGGCACAGTCGCAGTTTAGAAATTGCACTTCAAATTTGAGCTTTGCAGAGTGAAGTTTCAATGAAAGTCAATGGACGGCGTTAGTTGCAAACAAATGATTATATTGTGAAAACTATCAGGACTATGGCTTAGCCGTTGACATTTCTAGTGGCAGCAGGGATAGTTGAACGTTTTGATATAAGATTTGTGTAGGTGGGCTTGAAAATGAGGGAGTGGTGGCAGTTTAGAAATCATGTCCTGATTTTTCAGCTTTTGCCAGCTCCCACTCTAGCTTTGCCATTCATTCCTATGGGACAAATTTCGCCATAAGAACGACGATATTCCGTGAACCATTCGGCGAAACGTTCCACAAAGTAATAGCAATCCGATCGGGAACAATCTGCACGTTTTGGTAAATTTTGGTCTATGTAGTGTAAAAACTGTGGGAGGAGTTAGGGTGGCAAATTTTGCTATAATAATAATAATAATAACTAGAAAAGCTACAATTTCTAGGGGAAATTGTGTGAAGTGTTCTTGCCTCCACCAGTAGTCTACAACTGGAGTGGGCAGAATAAGTGTTATCATTTATATAGCACATTTAATTGCAACGTTGTTGCACAGTCACATTAAACCATACATTTATAAAAACATTAGCAGGTGTTCAAAAGCCCCTGTCTATGACATCACTTGCTGCTGCAGCTTGACACAGGTCAGAGTATTTTGGTGGTTGCCATCTTCAAATGGTCGTATCTTAAAAACTATAACTCCTACAGTGAAGAGCTTTATGTTGTGAGAATCACAAGACCCTGACCTACATTTTGATGCATAGTATGTCTCTCAAGTATTAAAAATGAAGGCACAGTCGCAGTTTAGAAATTGCACTTCAAATTTGAGCTTTGCAGAGTGAAGTTTCAATGAAAGTCAATGGACGGTGTTAGTTGCAAACAAATGATTATATTGTGAAAACTATCAGGACTATGGCTTAGCCGTTGACATGTTTAGTGGCAGCAGGGATAGCTGAACGTTTTGATATAAGATTTGTGTAGGTGGGCCTGAAAATAAAGGAGTGGTGGCAGTTTAGAAATCATGTCCTGATTTTTCAGCTTCCACTTTTGCCAGCTCCCACTCTAGCTTTGCCATTCCTATGGGAAAAATTTCACCACAAGAACGACGATATTCTGTGAACCATTCAAGTAAATCACCAAAGTAATGGAAGTAACCGATCGAAACAATCTGCACGCTTAAATCTTTGGCCCATGTAGTGCAAAACCGTGGAGGAGTTAGGGGTGGCAAATTTGCTATAATAATAATAATAATAATAATAATAATAATAATATATATGTGAGATAACATTAAGTTGTCTCATATGCAAGAAACCACCCCACACAATAATAATAACTAGAAAAGCCAAATTTCTGGGGAAATTGTGTGAAGTGTTCTTGCCTCCACCTGTAGTCTACAACTGGAGTGGGCGGAGTAACTGTTATCATTTACATAGCACATTTAATTGCAACGTTGTTGCACAGTTACATTAAACCATACATTTATAAAAACATTAGCAGGTGTTCAAAAGGCCCTGTCTATGACATCACTTGCTGCTGCAGCCTTGACAGGTCAGAGTATTTTGGTGGTTGCCATCTTCTAACGGTCTATTTTCAAAACTATAAATCCTACAGCGAAGAGCTTTATATTGTGAGAATCACAAGACCCAGACCTACATTTTGATGCATAGTATGTCTCTGAAGTATTAAAAATGAAGGCACAGTCGCAGTTTAGAAATTGCACTTCAAAATTGAGCTTTGCAGAGTGAAGTTTCAATGAAAGTCAATGGACGGCGTTAGTTGCAAACAAATGATTATATTGTGAAAACTATCAGGACTATGGCTTAGCCGTTGACATGTTTAGTGGCAGCAGGGATAGCTGAACGTTTTGATATAAGATTTGTGTAGGTGGGCTTGAAAATGAGGGAGTGGTGGCAGTTTAGAAATCATGTCCTGATTTTTCAGCTTTTGGCAGCTCCACTCTAGCTTTGCCATTCATTCCTATGGGACAAATTGCGCCACAAAAACGACGATATTCCGTGAACCATTCGGCGAAACGTTCCACAAAGTAATAGCAATCCGATCGGGAACAATCTGCACGTTTTGGTAAATTTTTGTCTATGTAGTGTAAAAACTGTGGGAGGAGTTAGGGTGGCAAATTTTGCTATAATAATAATAATAATAATAATAATAATAACTAGAAAAGCTACAATTTCTGGGGAAATTGTGTGAAGTGTTCTTGCCTCCACCAGTAGTCTACAACTGGAGTGGGCGGAGTAACTGTTATCATTTATATAGCACATTTCAATTGCAACGTTGTTGCACAGTTACATTAAACCATACATTTATAAAAACATTAGCAGGTGTTCAAAAGGCCCTGTCTATGACATCACTTGCTGCTGCAGCCTTGACAGGTCAGAGTATTTTGGTGGTTGCCATCTTCAAATGGTCATATTTTAAAAACTATAAATCCTACAGCGATGAGCTTTATATTGTGAGAATCACAAGACCCAGACCTACATTTTGATGCATAGTATGTCTCTGAAGTATTAAAATTGAAGGCACAGTCGCAGTTTAGAAATTGCACTTCAAATTTGAGCTTTGCAGAGTGAAGTTTCAATGAAAGTCAATGGACGGCGTTAGTTGCAAACAAATGATTATATTGTGAAAACTATCAGGACTATGGCTTAGCCGTTGACATGTTTAGTGGCAGGAGGGATAGCTGAACGTTTTGATATAAGATTTGTGTAGGTGGGCCTGAAAATAAGGGAGTGGTGGCAGTTTAGAAATCATGTCCTGATTTTTCAGCTTTTGCCAGCTCCCACTCTAGCTTTGCCATTCATTCCTATGGGACAAATTTCGCCACAAGAACGACGATATTCCGTGAACCATTCGGCGAAACGTTCCACAAAGTAATAGCAATCCGATCGGGAACAATCTGCACGTTTTGGTAAATTTTGGTCTGTGTAGTGTAAAAACTGTGGGAGGAGTTAGGGTGGCAAATTTTGCTATAATAATAATAATAATAATATATATGTGAGATAACATTAAGTGGTCTTGCTATGCAAGAACACTTAATAATAATAATAATAATATATATGTGAGATAACATTAAGTGAGTCTTGCTATGCAAGAATTCTAATAATAATATATATGTGAGATAACATTAATGTGGTCTTGTATGCAAGAACACTTTAATAATATATATATGTGAGATACAGGAGAGTTCTATGCAAGAACACTTAATATATATGTGAGATAACATTAAGTGAAGTCTTAAGTATGCAAGAACACTTAATAACTAGAAAGTTACAATTTCTGGGGAAATTGTGTGAAGTGTTCTTGCCTCCATCTGTAGTCTACAACTGGAGTGGGCGGGGTAACTGTTACCATTTACATAGCACATTTAATTGCAACGTTGTTGCACAGTTACATTAAACCATACATTTATAAAAACATTAGCAGGTGTTCAAAAGGCCCTGTCTATGAAATCACTTGCTGCTGCAGCTTGACACAGGTCAGAGTATTTTGGTGGTTGCCATCTTCAAACGGTCGGTAGATTTTGGTCTATGTAGTGTAAAAACTGTGGGAGGAGTTAGGGTGGCAAATTTGGCTATAATAAGAATAAGAATAATAATATATATGTGAGATAACAATAAGTGGTCTTGCTATGCTAGAACATTTAATAATATATATGTGAGATAACATTAAGTGGTCTTGCTATGCAAGAACACTTAATAATATATATGTGAGATAACATTAAGTGGTCTTGCTATGCTAGAACATTTAATAATATATATGTGAGATAACATTAAGTGGTCTTGCTATGCTAGAACATTTAATAATATATATGTGAGATAACATTAAGTGGTCTTGCTATGCTAGAACATTTAATAATATATATGTGAGATAACATTAAGTGGTCTTGCTATGCAAGAACACTTAATAAAAGTTTCCTGCGCACTATCCCAAATCCCTATGCAGATTTAAATAAAGAGGTTTTTAGGACATTAGATTGTAAGCTCACCTGCCACATCAAGGAAAACCTTTAGCATCAGGCAAATAAATCTCTAATGAGACAGAGACGGGTATTTTCCTTAACCCCACATACTTATTAACCCTTAATAGGGATCACATGGTGTGGGCGTTAGCACTATAATATGGCTGCGTGATGCAGAGAGTACGGCTAAGGCAGAGGGTAGGGGGGCTGAGCTGTGGGTAGTCTGGTACCTTCATTCAGTGGTAACATTTTTGAAAAAAGGTTTATAGAGGGATGGGGTCAGGAAACCCCAGGCACTATTACCACTTCAATAAGAAGAAATGGTTATAGTCTCAAGGGCAGGGGTAGGCAACCTTCGGCACTTCAGATGTTGTGGACTACATCTCCCATAATGCTTTTAGATCCATAATGCTGGCAAAGCATCATGGGAGGTGTAGTCCAAAACACCTGGAGTGCCGAAGGTTGCCTATGTCTGCTCTAGGGTGTCCCTTTAAAAATCACTAAGCAACGAATTCCAGATTTACTCAAGCTTATATTTGAGCACATGCAATAAATTGAAACAGACAGCGGTTACAGGGTTAATAAGTGAGTCGCAGACCACCCACCAAATAATGGAGAATATTAGGACAATACAGATGGGACGCTCCTGGTTAAAGAGCATTTAAGAGATTTACGTCAGTTTCAGTTTATAGGTTTATTTGCCGCCTGGTGGCTTTGAGGCAAATATTGCAGCTTTTCATAGTTTTGCTGGCAAAAAGTAGGTGATTTTATGTTTTGTGAGTATTAGTTCCAGTTGCATTTGGTTAAAGCGTACTTGGTAATTTTTCGGTGTTTGATCAATTTTAGTGTTTATTAAATATCTAAATTTCAATTGTGGAAAAAGTGTTTTTCCTCATCAAATTTTGCTGATCCTGAGTGTACCCAGAATTTAGTGAATAGAGAGCAATAACCACAACACGCTTTTACTAAAGGGAGGAACACACAGCTCAATAAATGTCTTATAATTTATAGATTTATTTAACAGTGCAATTAACTTTAATCTTATACCAGCATTAACAATGAGTGTTAAAACTCTTATAAAATACACCATTTATTTTGTGTGTAATTGCTGTAAACAAGGAGACTCATTTAATAATTGGCCATTTCATATTTGACGGCATTAATAATAAATCTTCCAGTAAGGGGAATGAGTAGAACGCATTCTCTGCGGACATCTATTTATTTGTTGAGGATGTTAAAGAAACCAATCCAACTTTAATGTATTTTGATCGTTTTTTTTGGTTTCTGTCTTATTAGTATGCAAAATTGTTTTGCTCAAATCGTTATAGGTTTTTGTGCACAACATGAGAAATGTTTGCAGAATTCTGCAACAATAAGCCGTCCTCCTGAGCCACACACCCCCCATTCCAAAAAAAGACTTCCTTATCAAATGTATGTACACAGTTCAGCCACTTAAAGCACTGAGTGTTCTGAACGGCAAAGCAGCCTTTATTAGAGAGAGAGAGAGAGGACTGTGAGGGAGGAATACAGGGTTATTTACTAAAACAAGAATTCAAAGCCAGAATATCTGACATTTTTCCTAATTCATCTGTTTTGACTTTTAAATTCACATTGAATTCTCCCTTTAGTGAATTAATAGTAACCTTTTTATAGTTTCCTGTTCTTAGTTTCTCTGACAGCCAGGTTGTGAATTAAAAGCAGATCACTCAGCGCTGTCAGGGGCTGAGCTGTGTACATATATCTGAAAAAATAAATAAAGGATTTCTGGCATGAGGGGACGTGGCTAAGGAGGCCAGCTTATGGTGTCGCATTCTGCAAAACATTTTTTTTTTTTTATTATGCAAAAATTAAAAATACTGCAAATACCGGAGGTGAAAATCTAGCATATGCAGAGTGTGCCTTTAAGGATAACGTTTTTTGTCATTAGGCCTGCCGCTGGTTACATTAGACTTCTGAATACAACTTTAAATTCATTCATTTTTCCTTGTCTAACTAAACGCCACAGATAATCACAGTGTCTGAGCTGGAAACCACTGTATGAGCCCAACAGAAAACATTCAACTAATTATCCTATTAACATATAAATCTTTAGAATTGTTCCTTGCAAAGGGATGCTGGGAGGAGGGGGTGGGGAGCTCTGCCCCCTGAAAGTAAGCTGGGAGGTCAGACTTAGTGCAGATTCTGGACTTATTTTGAGGTAGATCAGTACAATATGGTCACAACTACATCCTGCCTTATAAAGCAATCACAAGGCATCACTGGTTGAAGCACAATCAAAGTGAATCCTTTACCCATTGTAAAACTTTAAAATACATATGATGCCTCCATCACAGCTAGAGGATGCATGAACACACGCTCATTTGCTTCATTGTTACCCAGAATCCTCTACTGTGGAGGAAGCAGCTACAGAAACATGTCTGTGTCAAGCCCAAACCGTCCCTTCATTGCATTTGTTGATCCCACAGGCTGGCAGGAACTGCCGCAAAATAACAATATACCTATATATTCAGCCCACAATTATTAAAATTACTTCTAAATAATTCTAGATCGGATGATTTTTCTCCACCACCAGTTCTCGGGAGAGTAAATGGTCCACGATCCTCAATCAGTTTTTTTTATTTCACCTTCTTCTTTGTAGATTTTCTGCCACCTGTAATGAAAACATGTTATGAGATGGAGATAAAGTGATAAATGTCGGAATGATACCCAGAACTGGCCTTGCGTCTTCCCTTGTTTAGTGCAGACATGCCCCACTAGAAGGGCACATGATGAAGCTGTAATTATTCACAGATAACACAGAGCTGATCTGTGCCTGGGGGCAGACAGTACAATGGCAGCTCTGTGATATTAATCTGTAGTTTTATAACTCACCCCACTGCAGCCGTGTTAGAGACTCGCCCAGCTGATAAAAAGGAATGATGATGAGAAAGGATGTGGCAAAGAACAGGCTCTTGCCTACAGCATCCAGTTTCTCCAAGATGGGGTACGCCCAGATCCCAGAAGCCTGATGCACCCACAAAAGCCTGGAGGAGACAAAGCAAAGGTTACTGTAATCCAGCCATTGGCAGCCCACTCGTACAGCTCAGAGTCACGTGCCCCCCTACGGCAATTAACAGGGATCTGAATGCAGTGACATGCCGGATCCACACTAAAAAATATGTTATTACGTTATTTACATTTATACACACAGTTTGCACATTTCTAGGTAATATGCTAATTGGGGCTACCAGGGCATCCTAGAGAGGAGAAAACGGTAGCTGTAGGCTACTTCCCCTGAGGTACATGGCCAGTTTTTGTACATTCATAGTAACCCACCCAATGTGTGGAGGAAGAGGGTTTAACAGACAGATTCAAGGAATTCGTTAAACAGCCAGGAAAGCACAGAAACAAACTGCCAAACGCGTTGCTTTTCACCCAATATTTCAACATGGTTAATTAATTGTAACAGCGTCTCACCAGGATACGTAGGCCAAACAGAAGATGCCCAGGACCAGAAGCGCATTCTTCTTGTTGGGATATTGGTGGGAGCAAGCAAACAGCTCAATGAGAAGCAGAGGAAGGACATAGGTGTGCTGGAAGAGACAAGGTAGGAATATATTCACTAGGTGGGACTCCAACAGGTCTCTCTTTAAACCCTCCTTACTTTCCAGCTAATGACCCCGCGCAACAATCATCTGACAGTAAGATTTAGTAAACAGAAAGGAAAAGTCCTCTATAGCAGGATATACAAACAGCTAAGAGAATGTGCACAGATAATGGGTGGGCATGACACATACAGGTAAGGAACATGTGGGGATAGCAGACAGAGCAGAATACTGGTAAGAGTGCAGACAGAAAATGGGTGGTACAGGTAAGGCGTGTGCACAGATATTGGTAGAGCAGACACGTACAGGTAAGGCGTGTGCACAGATACTGGATAAAGCAGACACGTACAGGTAAGGGGTGTGCACAGATATTGGATATAGCAAACACATACAGGTAAAGAGTGTGCACAGATATTGGATATAGCAGACACAGATAAGGAGTGTGCACAGATATTGGATATAGCAGACACAGGTAAAGAGAGTGCACAGATATTGGATATAAACAGACACGTACAGGTAAGGAGTGGACACAGATATTGGATATAGCAAACACGTACAGGTAAAGAGTGTGCACAGATATTGGATATAGCAGACACAGGTAAAGAGAGTGCACAGATATTGGATATAAACAGACACGTACAGGTAAGGAGTGGACACAGATATTGGATATAGCAAACACGTACAGGTAAAGAGTGTGCACAGATATTGGATATAGCAGACACAGGTAAAGAGAGTGCACAGATATTGGATATAAACAGACACGTACAGGTAAGGAGTGGACACAGATATTGGATATAGCAAACACGTACAGGTAAAGAGTGTGCACAGATATTGGATATAGCAGACACAGGTAAAGAGAGTGCACAGATATTGGATATAAACAGACACGTACAGGTAAGGAGTGGACACAGATATTGGATATAGCAAACACGTACAGGTAAAGAGTGTGCACAGATATTGGATAAAGCAGACACGTACAGGTAGGGAGTGTACACAGATATTATATAACAGACACATACAGGTAAGGAGTGTGCACAGATATTGGTAGAGCAGACACGTACAGGTAAGGCGTGTGCACAGATATTGGATATAAACAGACACGTACAGGTAAGGAGTGTGCACAGATATTGGATAAAGCAGACACGTACAGGTAAGGAGTGTGCACAGATATTGGATATAACAGACACGTACAGATAATGGGTGTTTACAGTTATGTATTATGTATGTATAGGGATTATAGTCAGACTAACTCACTTGATCCGGGCTGTTAGTACTTACCATGGCATGATTAAGCCATTGTGGAATAAAGCTGTCTAAGACCTCGGGGTAGACTAGCTCCCGGTCGTACGCATAAATACTCCAGAACGAGGTCACAACAAACTGAAACGGCACACAGACTGTTTGTAATATACCCACAGACTGACACACACAGACTGTCTAATATACACAAACTGACTATAAGAATCACATGGGCTAACTGGCACACAGATTGTCTAAAAGGCACATGAACGGTCTATAACATTTATAAAAACAGAACGTCACAGTCTTGAGTTTCTGAATACCTACAACTCCAACTGGGAAAGCAAGCACAGAGAAGATCATGTCTCGGAGCTTCACTATGAAGGAACCCAATCCATTCTTCCTGGACACAAATAACGGGCAAAGATCAGCCAGAACGCACACTCCAAAAAAGATAGTCTGGAGAACCTAATGGAAGAATATGTTGTGAAAGGTTAGTAAGAAATAAAATGTGCAGTGTCTTACACAAGCACTCAGTGAGATGGAAGTCACTACAGTGTCTCGTACAATAATGCCCACTCATTAAATCTTTAGTACATTAGTACCATTACAGAGGAACCTTTGCACTGTCCCCACTGACAAACACAAAACAGAACTCAAATTGTCTTCTAAGCCACAACAATCCTAAACATAGGCTAAATAAAGTGGCTGGGTTAGTGTATCTCCTATGCAATGGTAGACGGACAATCCTTTGGCAGTACGGTGGTAGCTGGCCCTTTTTGGAGGCATACTGGGGTAACTGGACCTTCCTTTTGGCAGTATTGGGGTAGCTGGACCTTGACAGTACTGGGGTAACTTGATCTACGATTGGCAGTACTGGGGTAGCTGGATCTTTCTTTGTGAGTACTAGGGTAGCTGGACCTTCTTTGATAGTACTGGGGTAAGTGGATCTTTCTTGATTAGTACTGGGATAGCTGGACCTTCTTTGACAGTACTGGATCCACCATCGGCAGTACTGGGATTACTGGACCTTCCTTTGGCAGTACTTGACTAGCTGTTCTCTTTTGCAGACAGTATGGGGGCCAATGTGTAGTAAGTAGCTGATTTGAAAAGAAATGAGCCTCTCTGGTAAAGGATTAAGGGGGCAATATTAAGCATGACTGGTCCCATCTCGTGAAACGTTTATTCATCACGCTGTGGTTTGTAGAAGGATGTGGTTCCGTTAATTATCCTAACATGGTCAGATGTCTGGTTTTCATCATTCCCAACTTCTGTAACACTCCTGAGTGCTGTTGCCAAACTCCTAGGTTTAGTGCAAACTTTACAAATGTGGAGATGGATTAATAGTGACATGTGCTGAAATATCTAGTGATTTATAATGTGCTCAGTGGATCTGGAATCCCATAATGGGGTATCTCATCACCAGAGCCAGACAACATCAGCCATCGCAATCAGGTGCTCATATTTTTCATATGGCTGAGGATCCGATCTGTCATTGAGATTACAAATGTACCAGCGGAATCCCATTCTGGCAGACTCACTAGTGGAGGTACCAGGTCAATGATGAGTAACTACCGTGTTTGTCACAGATTCAAAGAATCTACAGTATAATTTAGTGTTTAGCACGTTCTACTAGATAGAATATAGCCAAAGCTTGTTCTACATTCAAACAGGCAGCCTGGGTTATAATACTCCACCTGTAACAAGGCATACCGATAGTGAGCAAGTTTAGCAAAAATGGAACAACACTCAGGTGGATGAAGGCTGAGGATGATGTGTGTTGGATGTATTTTTTTCTTCGCTGTCCTTACTGGGAGATTTAGACGGCAGGTTTAGAGAAATGACATTCACATGTCTGTAGAAGGTAATTAATGGTAAAAGTACTGGTCTTTTAGTTACTAGGAATACAAAATGTATTCCTAACTCTCTAATGTCTGTCTCTCTACTACTATAGGTCACACACTCCGTTTGGAATAAAAGTTAAGAAAATAGAGGATTCACTTACCATTTTCCAGAGCTGCTCACCTCTCCTTTAGTGACGCAGCGGAGGAGACGTGATAAGCAATTGGAACCTAATGCACGTGTGTGTCAAGTGCCGAGCGCACATTTAAAGTTTCCCCATAGGAAAGCAGTGCATTAATACTTTCTTATGGGCTTTCCACGTCATGTGGCACAGACGGACCTCTAGTGTCCGTCATACTGGCAGCCACTAGTGGAGGACTTAAACTGTAGTCTTTACATTGCAGGGTTTACAATTACAGTAATGTTTTACATTGCAGGGTTAAAAGGACAAGGAGTTCAATGAAATGAGGTTGGCTGGGTGACTATACTATACTTTTAAGGTGACAGTACACCGGTCTAAATGTGACAGAAAAAAATACCTGTAGCAGCACTAACTAAATCTTTGGGCGTTTTATAGAAATTGGTTAGGTGCCTTTTCTACTGCCCTGTTTGCAATAGTTATTTTGTTTTGTAGCCCTCGTGCTTCCCTTCAATGTTAATACCCTCTTCTTGCCATTTCCCGCACCTGCGTACACAATGTCACAACTCACTTGCTGACCCATCCCTCCTCACCTGCAATGCCCAGTTATACATCATCAGGGAGCTCAGTGAAGTCTTCTGGGAGTTGTAGTTCAACTAACAGTTTGAAAAAGTAGCTGATAACTGAACATGTCCCAGAAACGTCTGTTCTAAACAAACCAGGAGCTGTGCAAGAGAGCTTAGCACCTGTCAATCGTCGCAGTCCGGGATTATTACATGTACACACTGCATAGGCTAGAATAAAGCTGCCTTCTAAAGGTGGGCAAAGATTCAGGCTGATTATGTCATGTGTTGGAATTGGCAGCAAAATAAGGCACACACAGACCTTTTAAAGTTAGTATATTTTGCATTATGTTAACGTATTTATATATTATATATATAAAAGGATTTGTTCAATTCCAGCTTGGAGTGACCCTTTAATGTAAACAGTAAGCTTTATATCAGGGAAGACAGGGTCGTTCACAGAAAAGATTGAGTGCATGTGTAAAACACGGATCATTTGTAAATTGATTTCAGACGTGATAGAGCACAGCACATTTGAGTAATATCTCGGTACACTGAGCGCCAACAGAATATAGATCTTAAAATGAAACGTGTAACAGACACAGTACATAATCTGAATTCTTGAAACTTAGTTACATAACAGAGAGGCTGAGATTTGGGTTTCATAACCTCTGATTAATGAGAACAGCCCCCCCTGTCTTATCCAAAATAAATCCTAACACTCAATTCTGTTGCATAACCAAATCTTCTGGGACAGTGCACTCAATTCAGAAAACCCCACAGTGACCTTAGGGAGGTATGTTGTGTACTGCTGAGACGTCCACACGGCTAATTCACCAACCTCTGGATTTGGCTAGGTTATCAAAACATTAATAATAATAATAATAATAATAATACTACTACACACAGGGAAAGTACCTCCCCTAAGATGAGCTCCAGCCAAAAGATAAATAAGATCAAAGTGTAAATTGACGGACACGGCCAGAGAAGAAACAAGATGGCACCTGAATTGTGCCAAAATCTCCTCAAATGCCAACTCCTTGAAGGGATACTGCAGGCACCAGAATAACTTTATCTTAAAGGGAAACAGTCACCCAGACCACTTCAGTCAACCCAGGTTTTAACCCTTCAGATGTAAACATAGCAGTTTCAGAGAATGTTTACATTGCAGGGCTAATCCAACCTCTAATGGCTGTCTTCCTGACGCCTGCTAGAGGCGCTTCTGTGAGGCTCGATGCAAAATTTGCATCCAGCGTGCAGAACGTCCATAAGAAAGCATTGAGAAATGCTTTCCTAAGGACTGTTTGAATGCGCGTGCGGCTCTGCTCCACACGGGAGCTGACGTCGGCAGGGGGGGTGGGGGTGGAGGTCACCAGCGCCGAGGGAGCCCTGCGCTGGATTAAGGTAAGTAGCAGAAGGGGCTTTAACCGCTTCAGCGCCAAGGGAGGGGGACCCTGAGGGTGGGTGGGGGGTGTCCTAAGGATGCTATAGTGTCAGGAAAACCAAGTTTGTTTTCCTGAGACTAGAGTGATCCTTTAATGACGCCGTTTTTGTGTATAGATCATGCTCCTGCAGTCTCACTGCTCAATTCTCTGCCATTTAGTAGTTAAGTCACATTGTTTATGTAGCCCTAGTAACACCTCCCTGCATGCTAATTACAACCTTCCTAAACACTTCCTGTAAACAGATCTAAGATTTACCCTTCCTTTACTGCACAGTCTATTTAATTTAGAATTTCTTAACTCGTGCTCTGTTAATAGCCAAAAATCCTTACATTGTCCCTGCACCCTGGTGTGTAGCTGCTCCTTGAATTTCACTGTTTGGTGTGGCTTAACTTCATAGCAATCTTCAGCACTAGAATTTTCAATTTGACTAGGGTCAGGGGGTTAGAAAAGGTCAATGTGATTGTGCTCAGGATGATGTCACCGGTGTCATTGCTTGGCTAATGTATTGTCACTGGCGTCAGGCTGATGTCTTCACTGGGGTCAATGCATGTCAGTGTGATGATGTCACAGGAGTCAGGATGACTTCACTGGGGCCAAGAAGCAGTCACTGTGAGGAAATCACTGGGGCCAGGAAGCAGTCACTGTGAGGAAGTCACTGGGGCCAGGAAAACGTCACTGCGAGGAAGTCACTGGGGCCAGGAAAATGTCACTGCGAGGAAGTCACTGGGGCCAGGAAAACGTCACTGCGAGGAAGTCACTGGGGCCAGGAAAACGTCACTGCGAGGAAGTCACTGGGGCCAGGAAAACGTAACTGTGAGGAAGTCACTGGGGCCAGGAAAACGTAACTGTGAGGAAGTCACTGGGGCCAGGAAGACGTCACTGTGAGGAAGTCACTGGGGCCAGGAAAACGTCACTGTGAGGAAGTCACTGGGGCCAGGAAAACGTCACTGTGAGGAAGTCACTGGGGCCAGGAAAACGTCACTGTGAGGAAGTCACTGGGGCCAGGAAAACGTCACTGTGAGGAAGTCACTGGGGCCAGGAAGACGTCACTGTGAGGAAGTCACTGGGGCCAGGAAAACGTCACTGTGAGGAAGTCACTGGGGCCAGGAAAACGTCACTGTGAGGAAGTCACTGGGGCCAGGAAAACGTCACTGTGAGGAAGTCACTGGGGCCAGGAAAACGTCACTGTGAGGAAGTCACTGGGGCCAGGAAAACGTCACTGTGAGGAAGTCACTGGGGCCAGGAAAACGTCACTGTGAGGAAGTCACTGGGGCCAGGAAGAAGTCACTGTGAGGAAGTCATTGCGGCCAGGAAGACATCACTATGATTAAGTCACAGGGGTGAAGGTGATGTCACGGGGGTCAATGCATGTCAGTGTGATGATGTCACAGGGGTCAGGATTGTGGCGGAATTGACCTATGTTCCCTTACGATTCCCTGGTTTGTTCGGTAAAACCTTGCTCATCTAATTTAATACCGCTGTTTTGTTCAACAACCGAACAAAACCACGAAAAATACAGAACATTGTTAACCTCCATCACCCCTGTTCACACTTTAATAGTGGTTCACACCTCAGTGTTCTAAACGGTCGGCTGGGTGGCGTCGTTCGTACGTTCGAACACGTGGTGGCGGCCATCTTGTTTCCGCGAATGCAGACAGTTGTGTTTGGTCGTCGAGTTTATGGAACTAAAAATGGACACTCGACCTCGCGAACACCGCTGAACTTCCATCTCCGCCTGTATTAGTTTCTATACATCTGAGAATAACACTGTTCGGTGGAATCATTCCCCTAAATGAGGGGCACACAATCAGAATAAGGGTGAAAGCATCCATTTTGTATTTTCTGCGTTTTCATGCTCCCGAAAGAGACCGACCACTACCCCAGATTCTATGGAACTATTTTGGGCAGAAGCCAAATGTGCGGTCGGTTAAAACTTTACCCCGGTGGCGTTTCGGCTGTGTTCATGGGATCTGACCGCTTTTCGGATATGTTATGCGCTCACAAGGGGTACATGATTGTTTTATGTCAGACATAATTTATTCAGGGCCACACAAGGATCCTATACAAATATATAGGGTAATCCTTCCCATGATCCTCTGTGCCGGTAATTATTTCTCAGGCACAGAGGATCATAGGAAGGATTACCCTGTATATTTGTATGGGATCCTAATGTAGGGGCTTTTGCATAAAAGGCCTTGTATGGCCCTGAATAAAACCGGTGATGTCACTCTGGTGATGTCACAGGGGTCAGGGTGATGTCACTCTGGCGGATGTCACAGGGGTCAGGGTGATGTCACTCTGGCGGATGTCACAGGGGTCAGGGTGAGGTCACTCTGACGGATGTCACAGGGGTCAGGGTGAGGTCACTCTGACGGATGTCACAGGGGTCAGGGTGAGGTCACTCTGGTGATGTCACAGGGGTCAGGGTGAGGTCACTCTGGTGATGTCACAGGGGTCAGGGTGAGGTCACTCTGACGGATGTCCCAGGGGTCAGGGTGAGGTCACCCGGTGATGTCACAGGGGTCAGGGTGAGGTCACTCTGGTGATGTCACAGGGGTCAGGGTGAGGTTACTCTGGTGATGTCACAGGGGTCAGGGTGAGGTCACTCTGGTGATGTCACAGGGGTCAGGGTGAGGTCACTCTGGTGATGTCACAGGGGTCAGGGTGAGGTCACTCTGGTGATGTCACAGGGGTCAGGGTGAGGTCACTCTGGTGATGTCACAGGGGGTCCTGCTCTCACCTGGTTGATGAAGGTCAGGTATTTCCATCGCCCCCCATACGTGTGAGCCCCGTGTCCCAGGGTGGAGCCGGTAACCTGCACATTCTGCCAGAGACCGAACACATACCATGCCAGGGCGGCCGCGTGCAGGGCACAGACAACCGCCGCCATCTTGGTGCTCTCACTGGGCGGGACGTACCATCTCCGGCCGCTGGGGGGGCGGGACATACCATCTCCGGCCGCCGGGGGGGACATACCATCTCCGGCCGCTGGGCGGGACATACCATCTCCGGCCGCCGGGAACATACCATCTCCGGCCGCTGGGGAGGGACATACCATCTCCGGCCGCCGGGGGAACATACCATCTCCGGCCGCTGGGGAGGGACATACCATCTCCGGCCGCGGGGAGGGACATACCATCTCCGGCCGCCGGGGGGGAGCGGAACATACCATCTCCGGCCGCTGGGGGGGAACATACCATCTCCGTCCGCTGGGGGGGAACATACCATCTCCGGCCGCTGGGGGGGAACATACCATCTCCGTCCGCTGGGGGGGGGCGGGACATACCATCTCCGGCCGCTGGGGGGGGGGACGACACATCTCATTGACAACCGCTAGAGGCGCTTGCGTGCTTCTCACTGTGATTTTCATTGTAAATGCTTTCCTATGAGACCGGCTGAATGTGCGCGCAGCTCTTGCCGCGCGTGCGCATACAGCCGACGGGGCGTAACGGAGGAGGAGAGCTCCCCGCCCGGTGCTGGAAAAAGGTAAGTTTTTACCCCCTTCCAGAGCCGGGCGGGAGGGGGACCCTGAGGGTGGGGGCACCCTCAGGGCACTATAGTGCCAGGAAAACGAGTATGTTTTCCTGGCACTATAGTGGTCCTTTAATGGAGTTACAGTCACTATATATCATGATACTGTGATATTAATGGAGTTACAGTCACTATATATCATGATACTGTGATATTAATGGAGTTACAGTCACTATATATCATATCATCATATGTGCTAGTTGGGTATAGGAAGTTTGTGGGTTTCAATTAACCAAACGTCGCTCTATTTAGACGACCTGGTCTATCTGTACCAACGGCATGGAAGTACAGTGGTGTTCACGAGGTTGAGTAACCAATTTTAGTTCCATGCACTCGACGACCAAACACTGCTGGGCGTTTGTGAGCAAAGATGGCCGTCGCCACGTGTTCGTTCATATGAACGGTGGCCACCCATTAAACCATTAGGGTTTTGCGGTTTCCTCGATGTTGCCAGTTGTTAATTGGAGGAACACGACTCCCTTGTGTGGTCCTCCATTCGGCAGTTTGTTCGTTTAAACAAACCGTATATTCTTCTTCTGTTTGTGTATTTACCATACGAATGCACATGGTCTTTACAGATGGAAATAGTCAAATAAACGCAGTTCTTGCATACTGAAGTGGCTAGTTTTGCCACAGTCATTATATATCATTATACTGTGATATTAATAGTTACAGTCATTATAATATAGTTGGCCACTGCCCTCCCCTTGTGCCCAACTGCAAACCGGAACGCAACCGAGAGACCAGGGGTACCAAACGCCCCCTCTGCAGTATGAGACAGACAGGACAAAGCTGGACACCCAAGAGCTCCAGCTCAAGTACTTGGTTGTGGGTGGGTTGCCCGACTAACTCAGGTACCGACTGACAGGAGGTCAGGTACCTGGTTAGTGTCCCCTTGGGAGGGAAGATATGTGACGAAAGTAACCTCGTCACTGGCTTTTGGAGGGGCTTGTTTGCCAGCCTTCTATGGCCTTGTGACAAACAACCTCATCAAGGGTTCTTGGAGGGGCCTGCTGGCCAGCCTCTTGCCTCAGGACTATGGACCCTGCAATATACCTTGCTCAATGCACTTTAAAAGGCTCTGTTCATGTGAAGTATGTACTTTTGTACTCCAGACGGAGAGACCGATCTTAGCCCTAATTCTCTGGAACTGTTTTGGGCAAAAACAAGACTTCCAGGAAATTCCTGAACTGATATGGGTGATTTTTGGATATGTTGGTCACACAGATCAGGGGAGATTTTATATATATATATATATATATATATATATATATATATATATATATATATATATTTTGGGGTACTTTTGGGGGTTTGTAAAATTTGTTTTTTTTCTGCCTGGAGATAATTGGGTTAATACAGTATCTGACTCAATTATCTCACAGGCAGAGGGGAGGGATTGTATGTTTGTTATGGGAGTGTCATACCTTTAATTAAGTGTTCTTGCATAGCAAGACTACTTAATGTTATCTCACATATGTTATTATTAAGTGTTCTTGCATAGCAAGACCACTTAATGTTATCTCACATATATATTATTCTTATTATTATTATAGCCAAATTTACCACCCTAACTCCTCTACAGTTTTTACACTACATAGACAGTAATATACCGAAACGTGCAAATTGTTCCCGATTGGTGTGCTATTACTTTGTGGAACGTTTTGCCGAATGGTTCACGGAATATCGTCATTCTTGTGGCGAAATTAGTCCCATAGGAATGAATGGCGAAATGTTCAAAACTAGAGTGGGAGCTAGCAAAAGCTGAAAAATCAGGACATGATTTCTAAACTGCCACCACTCCCTCATTTTCAAGCCCACCTACACAAATCTTATATCAAAAAGTTCAGCTATCCCTGCTGCCACTAAACATGTCCATGGCTAAGCCATAGTCCTGATAGTTTTTACAATATGACCATTTGTTTGCAACTCACGCCGTCCATTGACATTCATTGAAACTCCACTCTAGCCAGCTCAAATTTGAAGGGTAGTTTCTAAACTGTGACTGTGCCTTCATTGTTAATATTTCAGACACATACTATGCATCAAAATGTAGGTCTGGGTCTTGTGATTCTCACAATATAAAGCTCTTCGCTGTAGGATGTATAGTTTTTAAAATATGACTGTTTGAAGATGGCAACCGCCAAAATACTCTGACCTGTGCCAGGCTGGAGCAGCAAGTGATGTCATAGACAGGGCCTTTTGTACACCTGCTAATGTTTTTATAAATGTATGGTTTAATGTAACTGTGAAGCACTTTGGACAGCAACGTTGCAATTAAATGTGCTATATAAATAATAACAGTTACTCCGCCCACTCCAGTTGTAGACTACTAGTGGAGGCAAGAACACTTTACACAATTTCCCCAGAAATTGTAGCTTTGCTAGTTACTGTTATGATTTGTTTGTAAGCTTTGTGTCCCTGTCCCCAACAAGGTCCATGTGGGTGTACACCTTGCTTGGGGACTTGCATAAAAAGCCTGCTGTGGCTCCCATAAAATGAGATACTTTACCTCTTCATGAAGATACTTTACCTCTTCATGAAGTCTTGGCTCATGTTTGGGGGAGAACTACATACACTCTGGGGATTGCTATATCACAATACTCCCTTGAGTATCATCACTAGCTTTTCTAAGAGCTGTTCCTGCTATGCTCTCTGGACTACCCATTGGAAGCTGGATCCTAGTCTTTTTGTCCAGTACGGTGCTTATGGTGCTTGGAAGTACTAGGAAACAGCAATTGACAGAGGTACCCATTCTGTCACAGTGGTTATGATAATATTCTGTTACTAGGATTGTAGTTGGTGGTTAGGATGGTTCTCTGTTACCGGGACGGTAGTTGGTGGTTAGGATAGTACTCCGTTACTGGGACAATAGTTGGTGGTTAGGATAGTACTCCGTTACTGGGACGGTAGTTGGTGGTTAGGATAGTACTCCGTTACTGGGACGGTAGTTGGTGGTTAGGATAGTACTCCGTTACTGGGACGGTAGTTGGTGGTTAGGATAGTACTCCGTTACTGGGACGGTAGTTGGTGGTTAGGATAGTACTCCGTTACTGGGACGGTAGTTGGTGGTTAGGATAGTACTCCGTTACTGGGACGGTAGTTGGTGGTTAGGATAGTACTCCGTTACTGGGACGGTAGTTGGTGGTTAGGATAGTACTCCGTTACTGGGATGGTAGTTGGTGGTTAGGGATGGTAGTTGGTGGTTAGGATAATACTCCGTATCTGGGACGGTAGTTGGTGGTTAGCATAGTACTCCGTTACTGGGGTGGTAGTTGGTGGTTAGGGATGGTAGTTGGTGGTTAGGATAATACTCTGTTACAGGTATGGTAGTTGGTGGTTGTCACACCCACCTGGGGAATTTGCACAGTTGATGGAACCCAACTGCAGCGGAACAGCACTCCCTTACTATCACGACCCTCAGGAGCACCTGGAAGTGGAGACAGGGTCCCAGAGGGTCTGTATTGGCGTGGAGGCCTTTAATGGGAAGTAGCCAAATGAAGATTCACCGGAAACAGGAGCAGGGAACATAGAAAGAAAACCGCAGTCACGCAGCAGGCAGAAGTAGTTGATCAAACCGAAGTCAGGAAGCAGACAAGAATAATCAACCAGAGAATCAAGGATCAGGAACCAGGCACATAGGCTGCCAATCAGGGCAATAGGCTGGTATATAGAGACAAGCAAAATAACCGAGCACTGACTGGAAGGTGTGCTGGGTTTAAATAGGTAGCTAGGATCACATAACTGGCCACCTCCCACCAGTAGGTGGAGCACACAGGAGCTATATAAAGAGGTCAGGGACTCGGCGCCATCTTGCTTTACACCATAGTCCCTGACCTGTTCCTCCCCTATAGATCTGCAGCTCTCCTCCCTGTGCAGAATGCCTGGTCCATCTTGCCGCAACGGCGTACTCGCCGAGTGACAGAAGAAGCCGCCGCGGACCCTGGAGGGGGGCCTCCAGGAGCGGCGAGTACCGCGACTGCCGCGAGGGTGTTGCGGGCGCCCTGGGGCAGGTGAGTACACGGCGGTGCTGTGACAGTGGTTAGGATGGTACTCTGTTACTGGGATGATGGTTGGTGGTTATGATAATACTCTGTTACTGGGAGTGATCATGTAAACATGTTACATGTAATGCAGGGATCATGTGAACATGCTACATGTAACAGAGGGATCATGTAAACATGCTATATGTAACTGAGGGATCATGTAAACATGCTATATGTAACGGAGGGATCATGTGAACATGTTACATGTAAAACAGGGATCATGTGAACATGTTACATGCAACCGAGGGATCATGTGAACATGCTATATGTAACCGAGGGATCATGTGAACACGTTATATGTAACGGAGGGATCATGTGAACACGTTATATGTAACGGAGGGATCATGTGAACACGTTATATGTAACGGAGGGATCATGTGAACATGCTATATGTAACGGAGGGATCATGTGAACATGTTACATGTAATGTAACCGAGGGATCATGTGAACGTGCTACATGTAACT
>OW240917.1:255130933-255144505 GCA_933207985.1 Pelobates cultripes | reverse complement strand
GGATAATTTACTTTACCTTAATTTTTATTTATCTATTTCTGTTATTTGTAATGGGTTGAATCTTAACAGTCACCACTCTTAATGCCGAGCATCTCTCACAACCTTAAAGTCACATCCGGAAGGTTAATGAACATAACCGATTTTGTTTACTTTCCAGTAAGAGCAATCAAGTAGACCTTATATCTCTTGTGTTAATGGAACTTTGGACCCACGGCTACTTTATGTTGAAGACTATGTTTGAGCTAAACTGTTATAGAACATGCAGACTGAGACATAGAGCTGGCTCATCGTTGTGGAAGTTTTACATGTCACTCAATTACAGGGACACACTCCACCCTGTGCTGGTCTGCATGTTGAACATATCCATTGGTTATTCAGGAAGGGATAGCAAGTTCAAGTGTCGGTAATTGCATCTGTTATGTCCAACTTTTTAAACAGAATGCAATTTCATCTATATGTTCTGTTAACCAAATGACTGATAAAGGTATACATTAAAATGAATGTCATGTTTGGCTGTCTAAGGCTTTATTCTGCTAGCATGGAGGTCTGAGTGCATCTAAGAGATGCAACAAAAAACAATATTAGAAACCTTTTTAATGCAATTGGCCTTTATTTCAACCAACGGCAAAGGTTACATGGTAGCATTTTGACTTATCTAGGAATTGATAGTTGCTGATCTTGTGATTTGGGAGCAAGGGGCTGCCATGCAGCTTCTCCACAAGTCCATATTGGATCAGCTAGACATATTGATATTCTCTTTGACTATATGGTGTATAGATTAAATATATACTTGCCTGACTATGAACTTTTAAACCACATAGTTTGTTGATTACAAATTCCCTTTAAATAAAAAAAACCTCTCCTTTGTGCTTTATGGGGGTATTATTGTGTTATGATCTTTTTGAACAAAATGTTCAATAAAAAACGATCGTATTAGTACAGTTGTAGAGCCCTGCATTCCCTTGATCACAATTAAGAACACAGAAGGTAGCCAGTGACAATGAAACACTTGAGAGACCCATTGTTACACAGTATGAGGCAGGTAATGGCGCTAGTAACAGGGAAGCCAACAGCTTGTGTTAGACAATTGTATTGTATTGTGCACATTATGTCATTTAATAGGGAAACGATGAACCCATTGCAAGGTGCAGATATACCAGCCTCCATTCAGAATGGACATGTAATGAAAGAACAGCTAGGTGCACACCTGCTTTATGGGATGCATTGCTTATCAGTTTTAATGAAGTGTATTAACTGAATAGCACCAGAGTATTCATCCAGCCCTGTTTATGGCACACTCTTGAGTACATTTATGGTTTGTCAGAAGTGCAAACTACTGAACATATGAGGCTTTAAGACAGGCCATCTGTTAGTCCTAGGCTCTTGGATGGTGGTCAAACTGCTCTAAAAATAAGCGCACATCTAACTACCAGGGGCAGCAGACATGGTTTTAATTCATTCTGTACAAAGATAGGCAATATAGATGCACTGTAACATTGATTTGACATGTAAATATTGATGCTGTATCTTGTTTGGGTTTTTCTTTCATAATAGTGTTTTGAAACTCATTTCAATGAAAAGTAAACCTATAGATAATAAATCATAATTTGTCATAGGCAATAATATTTTTTTTAACATGGAAAGGTAATAGACCCAAACTCCATTAAGCAAAATATTTGACTTACATTCGTGAGAGACCTACACACGATGTGATCTGTTAATATGAAAAAGTCTCAAAACATTGCTTTCTTTCTTGTATTGATTCATCTTTCACCAATTGTCTTTGCTGGGGAATATATATTAATTTTCTGATAAGACCATGTGTTTAGGTGGTCTTCGGAATACTTTGTAAATTGTAAAATTTGAACCAAACTGGTACAATTTTTTGGTTGCAACCTCTGGAGTCTGCTTTCTAAGATACTCTATAGACTGCTTTTACGGCACAATTCATAATCCCTCTTGGGCTGTGTAAATAGATGCTTGGGTAGCATATATCTAGTGCGTGATGGACAGTGCATGTATTGCTGCAGCAAGATATACCTAGCTATTCTGAGCTTGTGCCTGTACCACCCCAAAGTGCCAAGCCATCTGTTCATATTGTCTTGTTAATCAAGCTCTTATACTGCAAGAACACATGGATATCAGAACAATTATGTATACTTGGACTTTGCTATAGAACAATAGGTTGTGCAGTGGAATCTCTGGACTGCGTAAGCAGACATTAAGTGGATTAAATATTAAACATTGTGTTTGTATCCACAAATTTGGTGATCAAATTTAAATGAACTTGGCGGAAAGATTGTTTTACCCAATAAAGATGTAATACACTTTGTTTACTAACAGTCCAAATGAGGGGACTACCCAGTCTCCAAAATTATACCCTAGTGCAGGGGTGGGCAACGTTCGTCACGGCAGATGTTGTGGACTACATCCCCCATAATGCTTTTTCACCCATAATGCTGACAAAGCATCATGGGAGGTGTAATCCAAAACATCTGGAGTGCCGAAGGTTGCCTATGCCTGTCCTAGTGTATGCCATCCCTTTCACTCCATTTGCAAAAGATGTGGGTTGAAATCTCTTGATCCTTTGTAAAACCTGGCTTATTGAATGGATGACTACATAGTTAAAAATTAGTTGTGGAGCATATTTTCTTGATCATATGTAGTTACATCCACGGTATCGTTGCCCTTGCCAATCTAAACTCGTTTGCAACTGATTGGATATCTTTGATAATTCACATACATTTACAGGAACTGGAGATGGGAGTATTACATTTGTTTTTTTTAAGTGGAGCATACAATAGACATTCTGCCTGCGTATGTGTGTTTGGGTACAAATATGTAATATTTTCATCTCGTTTGATTTGTTTAAGACTATGTTGGTGAAATGAATTCCAGACATGTTTATTTGATCATTCTTTGAGTCTGTATTGTTGCAGGGAGGAGAGTTTCCCATTGAGTACCTCATTATCAGATTTAGAACCACATACCATTCCTTTATTGACCTGTCTATTACAATCAATGCAGCAGACACAAAGATTTGAAATGTGTTTCTGCCCATGCACTGTGTCCCCCATCTACTGATGATTGTACATTATCTTTTAAATGACACTAGTTAAATGAGTATGGATTTCTCTAGCACCAATAGTTTCTACTTTGCATTAAAGGTACAATCATGCATTCACTGTGTTTATTGCCCTTGTACTATATCTTTTAACGGTAACGCATTGTAGAAACATTTTATACAAACTATTACTCCATGCTTTATGCTTTCTTTTGTATACCCAGACTTGTTTTTGAAAACAAATTTAAATGAAAAATACCCACTGTCAGACTGTGTGTGCTTTGCAAATAAAATGTGCTATGTAACACCTCCAGTAATGTACAGGAGCCCACATGGTACATTTTGTGCAATGCAGATGATTAGCAGCCATGAAAGGAATAATTAGGAAATTCTTTGGGTTCATACGGGCTGCAATAAATGCCCTTCGAAATATGTAGATGTGTCAGTTTAGCCAGAACATTTAACTTACAGTAGACATTTACATCTGATGAGTGTGCAATGGACCCTCCAGACTTGCAGTGGCAAGTAACTTTTAAGGCCTAGTTAGCAGCATAGGACATTGGGTATATTATATAAAATCTCAACATTCTTCCTGAACATTAATGTATTTCTGATTTGTTCTAATACTGCAACCAACGTGTGATGTTTTTCCCAAAACATTGCATATTCATTTTTCAGTCCACAGTAATTCAGAGAGGTTATGTACTCCAATACATTTTATAATTGGCTACTTTTAAGTATCAACATGTAATTAACCAGTCCTTCTAAGCAACATATGCAGTCATTGCTGCATATAGTATTATGTTAATAATACTAATTATTTATAATGCTGCAACATATTGTGCAATCAGAAATATTCTCCTTCACAAGCACTGGGAGGAAGTGATCTCAGGTCATTTCCTCCCAGTTTTGCCAAGAGTGAATTGAGGTCTGCTACTCATCACCCATTACAAACAGGAACTACTGATACCTAGAGAAGTCCTACTGGACTCTCTGTCATGCAATCTCTTGGGGAGATCTTCAAATCTTCCCAGTCTGTGCCATATTTTGCAAACCCCTTCTGTAACTTATCTATAATTAGTTACTTTGCATAATAATACATAGATCTACAGGCTATAGAGCTACTGTTAAGTAATTGTTTTTAATTTCGCTGTTTTTTCGTAAAATTATTTATATGCTTATCAAACAGATGACTCCCCATCATTAAACTCCCTTTTTAATATACTGCTGCAGCCTGTTTAAATTGAATGCAGTATTAAACTTCTGTCATTTAAAAACCTATTTTGCTTGCCCTCTGGTGGTCAGTTCTGAATAATGCAGGTATCACCTATGAATATTGTGCCTAAATGGGGTCATTACCCCCCAGGAGACTGAGGCCTCGAAATGGAAGGTTCATTAGTTAACTGTTTCCTCAAGACAATTTTCATTAAGCAAGTGTCATTAGAATGATGGCATGTCATATATCAGCTTCTCTGCAAATCCCAGCTATAAGGAAGGATACATTGTACACATAAGTACAAAGATGTAAGATGTATTTACTGATGGGCTAATAAGCTACGTGCAATGTTAACACCCACCCATAATCTAATCTACAAACTAGACTTTACATAGAAAACAAACCCCCAAAATAGCCTAATTATTACACAGGAATAGGAAACTGATTTAAGCTCTATCCACATGAGTAATTAAGTGTGTGCAAATGCTTTTGTTCACTTACACATGATGAATTCATGTATGCATATAACCACATATTGTATGCCAATGATATTTCACTTAGCAGTCACTCTTATTCTGCTGCACCCACAGCTTCTTGTATCTTTGGATGAAAAAGGCTCCTGGGCATTGTAGTCTGCTTGCAGAAGCAGATCCAGTGTTTGAACCCTGTCATAGAGCTTCATTTTACAATCACAGAAATGCCATCCTTTAATTACTAAAAAAAAAAAAGCTGCATTCAAAAAGGAGAGTTTCTGTTTGAATGTGGCCTCTAAACAAATGCCTACTTTGCCCATTGAATAAAGTTGCCATAGAGATATATTAAGTCTTACCATGTAATGTATCGCCTTGGTACTGATGTCTTTTTACTCTATTTACTTATTCAATTTCATCTTCAGCTCAAATTTCTTTTTATTTTTTTTTAAATGTGAAAAATGTAGGTTATACAGATGTATGTATTTCTGTATTATTTTATTAGAATGTATATGTAATGCTTTTCATGGAACACAAGGTTACATTAAGTGCTGTTCCCCCCTAGCATAGCCTCTGCTTACTTCATTATTTCTATAGTGGCAACCTGTCCCTCTCTAGCAATCTTTGGCTCCCATGCACGGCAGACACCTCTGGCACTTAAAAGGTTATCACCAAACTAAACATGTGTTGCTGTTGAGCCGTTTGGAATTCAGTTGGAGCTGTTCAGGCATTTCTAGGATTGTAAACACACATCACTGCCAATTTCTGTTCTCTTGGCAAAGCAACTCTATCTCCAGTTGTTGTAGAGAACAAAGAATACAATAGAGCGGAAGACCCGAAGGTGATAAAGGAGATATAGAATTATATATTTATTTAGAAATTATTGTAACATTGCGGGGAGGGAAATGAAAAAGAAATCCCCCAGGGTAGATTTTCTCCCCTACTATTGGTACTTATTTTTCTTCTCTACGTGGGTTGAAATCCTGGTGGCAGCACTAGGCTGCTACATAAAAAAAAGAATGTTCTGTGTTCATGTCAGCACCGGTACAAAGAAATCTGTGTCATATTGGCAGCTATTACTTATGAGATTTTTTTTTAAAAATCATGTTTTATTTTTTTTTTTGTGAATAAATGAGAGGCTTTTATGTGCAGCTCTTCATAAATGGTACTGAGTAGGAGGGTATGGGCACGCTTTCTATTATTTTGCCCCTCATGCATTTCTCCTTTCTTCGTCTTTTCAGAACCACACGTTGAGCCAGCACGCACAGTGAGCCGGTGGCACTACAGGACTTCTCTCTGCATAAGACTTGACGGAGGCACAGTGGGGAGGACCATTTGAACATTACATCCAATCAAAGTGTCATTTGCAACCCAGATGTAAAACTCTAATGATTTGGCCATGAGGCGCTGCTATTATAAGCAGCTGGAAATGAATATTAATGGAAGAGATTAAAAGTATTCCATGCTCAGTATTTTTATTGTCCTGCTTCTTACTAGTGTACTTTAGAGCTTCTGCTTCTGACTGAATTTATAGTGTTAGAATAATCATTTGCAATGATGTTGTCTTTTTGTTGCCTCTTGTATTATATTGATAGTTCAGAGCTTTGGAGTGTTTTTTATTTTCTGCATCATTTAATTGCTATTTTTTTTATTTTATTTTTTTTAGTTGTGTGTTTTTTCTGTGATGTGATGGATTGGCAGCTGTCTATTCCATTTTATTATTTGTATTTTTTACTTAAAAAAAAAAATTAAATAAACTAATGCTTTGATTGGATTTGTCAGTTCACAGAGGACAGTCTAATGAATATAATCCGCAACTGGATGGTCTGCTTTTTAAATGTGACATTATCTGATTTACAATAACTAAATACAGTACAATAAAGGGAAATAAGACCAGTCTGTGTCTGTGACTGTTGATGTAACCTTCGTGGAAATATTTAATACACATACAACAATTTCACAGTATTGGTTTGATCAGGACCGGGATGTTTAATGAATGAGCAAAGACCCATTTGTATTCCAGTTTCTCTATTTTGGACAGGTATCCAAAATTAGAATATTATTTCAACCATAAACCTACACTGTTTGAAATAATCTGTAATCCATTAACAACCTATTTACCATTCCTTATTATTATTATTTTATTATATATAGCGCCATCATATTCCGTAGTGCTGTAAAATAGGTGGACTAACAAGACATGTAATTGTAACCAGACAACCAGACCTACAGGAACAGAGAGTTGGAGGGCCCTGCTCAATGAGCTTACATTCTAGATACCTTACATACCACCTGACTGTCAAAAATATGCCTTTTTGCTGCTATCCAAATTTGGCAAATTTCAATATATATATCCCATGAGGATCAGAGCACGGGTAACGTCTGCAAGTTAGCTTCTTTTGCCTTTTACATTCTACATACAGAACTGTAGCATTTGTCTCTGTGGTGAACTCATTCATATGTAAGTATTTCTTGCAAGAATTTTCAAAAATGTTTTCACTGGCCAACTCACGAAAAGATGATTTCTTTCATCACTTTAACAAACTGGTAAATAGTTTTTGGACATTCTTCAGAGGCCACAGATTACATTGAAAAGCTTTTCAGAGATTGCTGCTTCCCAAGAGATCATGTGCACCTTGTGCATTTTATTTTAGAGTCACTAATCATTTTCAGATTGGCTGAATGAACGTGTAGGTTTAGGTTTATATCAAACCTGGATTGCATATCCTTCTCTCCCATTCGTGTATCAAAGAAACTTAGCAGAGAGTATTTTAGTCTATTTACATTAAAGTAATAATACTGTAGATGCATCTGGTGCCAGTATTTACAGCAATCAGGGTAATTACGTTCTTGGTTGCACTAGAATTAGTTAATGATAAGATCAGAGAAATTAGAGTGGAACAGTGACTTTCTGACTGATGACATTTCCTTTCCTTATCCCAATAAAATTACTGAAGTGTTACTTGTGGCAAGTGGTAGATCCCCAAGTGTTAAAGAAGTACTACTGCGATTATGCTTTGCCATCCTTTAGAATGGTAAAGCATCACGAAAGTTGCACTTCTATAACATCTCGGGATAAGAGGGTTTGCCGCCCCTGCACTAGATATTTCTGTATGGTTAAAATGAAATGAGAACTTTAAATACATAATTCATTCAAAAATATAATTTCAAATGTATACAAAATATCAAAAATCACATTGCCCAAGATAAAGAAGTTTAAAGGAACACTCCAAGCACCATAACCACACCAGCCTGCTGTAGTGCCTTGGTGTCCTCCCTGGGTACGTGGTCAAATCATTCTGCTGGTGCTCTTTGCACGAGCCTCCATCTCCACTGAGGAGACAACTGGTGGACCTCAGGTAAAGTGTCAACCAGTTTATCCTGGGAAGTGTCAGTGCACGTATTGCACTATAACCACATCATCAGGGGGCTTGGAGAGCTAATTTTTAGGTTTACTTTGTACTACGTTATGGTCGTGTTTAAAATCAAAAGTATCACTTCAAGACAGAGTTTTCTGCTTCTACTTCTGAAGACAATATAATTTTACACACAAACCTGTAAGGCCCGCTATGTTAAGAAGTGTCTGAGCATGGTTTATTTAGCATTTATCAAATCTTTTGTATTGCATGTTTTTTTTAAATTATTATTTAGTACTGTTAGAAGAATTGATTTATTGTATGCTGTAGAGCCTGAGCTATTTTATAGGTTTAAGACACAAAGGCTTAAGGAAATCGCAAATGACAATATCCCTAGCAAATCAAGGGTTACATATATTGCAGTAAGCTCTGTTCAAATAAGATACTTCCCCTTCTGCTCTCCCTAAAGCTGATTTTAGAAAAAATGTGCAGTATAGCATCAGGAGCCTGGGCTCATCACTGTGAATAATTTTTGCAGGCTCCTGGGAAAAGAATTCAGTTGGCCAGTTCTGTGATTCAGATCCAGTCCCCAGGCAAGCCTTTTTTCTAGTTCACTGGTGCAAGACTTTAAAGTAAAACATAGGCATTTTAATATTCAATACAGACATTACTACTATTTTATGCAGAGAGATTGTCTGACCCAGAGTCTTAACAACAAAATCGCCTCTTGCTTTGGACAACCAGCTAGTAAATCAGAAATAAGCCTAGAGACTTTAAATAATGCAGACAAAAGAGATGCTCTGAGATCATAAATCTTAATGGGACCAAGCTAGTATTACCACTATGTTCTTTACCAAGTAATGGAGTGAAGGATAAATACATGGGCTCTATTGAAAAAAAACATGAATTCTGACAATAAATAAAGCAATTATAAATTGTAGGACAAAAAAGTAATTGTGGGTATTTGGTTATGCTTTGAATAAATTAATTATAAATTATAAATTTAAACATGCATTGTGAAATATTTAGCAAAATATAGAAAAACATCCTAAATCCCACAAACCTGTAAAATATCATGTGGGATGTGGTCCAATAACTGTTGGAAAGCCACAAATGGGCATCTCAACTAGACTAGATGTTACTAGCCGTGTGTTAATGCTATATGGATATTAAATTAGCCAAAATATTAAACTGCTAGCAAATGTTTTCACTTTCTACATTTTAGCAGAGACCTGTTGTAAAGATTCCTTCATATTACTTCAAATAAAGGAAACTACATTATTCCTTACAGTTGGATTAGGACCCAGTAGGGGAATTGGCAGAATATAAATTATAAACCTCACTCCCATATGTGTTCTATAGGAGTAGGTATGGTTCTGTACAGCTTGTTAGGGCTTAGTGCTGACTCCATCTGGTAGATTGTCTTGTATAGAGTCATGTCATATTGGGTGGTCCCATAACATCAGAGTGTCTATTGTGCTGCCTCAATATTTGAGCACAACTGTTCTAAGTCCTTATTGCAGATAAAACCACAGGAAATGCACAATACTAAATGTCAAGAACAAACAAAACAAAAAACTATACATGACTTGACCTATGGCTTAATAGGAGGTGAATCAGCAATGAGCGCTGCTGCTTAAGTCATAATGCTATGCTTGTGAACAGAGATGGCCTCAGATCTTCGGGGTCCCGGTGTGAAATGTAGATGTGATTGTTAATGTCATAAATTGCTTGTTAAATAAAACAAATTGAAAAAAAAAATGGTTTGTGGATAACCAGTGCTTGTGAGGGTTGTTGTGTGCACATATGTGAATGCGTGTGAATGTTTCTCTGTATAGTATCATTGCTTTTTGGGTGAACAGGTTCAACGTGTATCAATGTTTCTATGGGCACACTGTTGATTTATTGTTAGTATTATATTGCGCCAACATATTCTGCAGCGCGTTACAATTATAGAAAGGGGATAATTTAGAGATGAAGAATGCCCTGCTGAAATGAGCTTACCATCTATGAGGATTTGAGATAGATGGATATATATTGTTACGTGGCTTTCCCATGGACACTTACTGGTAAGGTGGAAGCATGGTGAAGCTCCTGTATGAGCAGAACTGTGTGTTTGTTTGTGTACTTTGTGTTGTTTTTGCATAATGAGTATGTGTGTATATTGGTGTTCCTGAGTGGTTGTATGTTTGTATGTTGCAGTTCCTGCATGCATGCAATGTTAGCTCATGAGCCCGCAAACCTAACATATTGCAATTCCCATGAAGTTCCAGCTTTAAGGATAGCTGAACAATGCATAACCTTGTATTTCACAACATCTTCAAAGGCCACAACCAGCAGATGTTTATAAAATGCAGTTCCAATGAGCATTATCCTGGTTTGTAGGCTGGCCAAGCTATATGAGTTATCACTTACATTTTTATAACCCTTTGGGGTTCACCTATCTGCCTTATTATCTATCTCTCCCTATCTTCTTTAGCTTTCTCTCCTCCCAGTTATCTCTCCCATCTCACCAGTGAACATTTCCTTAACCTTATATCCCATAATGTCTCCTTAGTCCACTTCCTCAAGTATCTATCCCTACCTAGCCTGCCCCCACAATTTTCTCTCCCTGGTACTGGAGTAGGCAACCTTCAGCACTCCAGATGTTGTGGACTACATCTCCCCTGATGTTTTGCCAGCATTTTGCTACTTCCTGGCTATCAGGAGTGTTGATAGGTTCCAGAAACACCTAGGGCATGATCCCAATGAAAAACTTGATGACACCTACCTGAACAAAGAGGTGGGGATATGTATTGACCCATCCCCTCCTTAATATTTTATGCCCCTTCCTATTTACCCATGAACACGATTCTCCTGATGCCCTCAGGGATCTCAAAGAAAACATAACTGGACACAAGCACATGCTACACAGAAAGGAATTGAATGTGATGCTTCCACGCTACCTAACTACTAGAGGGATGTATAATCTCTGCCATAATAATCCTCAGTGCCCCTTCATGACAGTCACTTGGTGGGATCCACCCCTTCCCTTATATAGCCTGGTGGAGCACAGTACTACTGATCTTTTATAGTAGGTGCTTAAGAAGCAGCTGACTTAAACATAATAATTAAAAACACATATTCTACTGCACCCTCCACCCACTGTAGAGCTCCAGGGCTAAAGAGCCTGAAATCTGGGGCTTCATCCCCTAAAGCCATGCTAAGCAACACCAATCATTAACTATTAAATACCGTCCCAATATGTAAACAAAACAAACAAAAATATATACCTGCAATCTCTTTTAAATCCCTGTGACATTATGGTCCTGGCTTCACAGGCAGCAGAGGTGTACCAGTTCAGGCCTGCTATCGTCCATTTTTTGTTTTTTTAGCCTAACCTGCACCACTAACTGCTTAACTAAGCTCCAAGGTTACGTTTGCTTTGTAGTGGACTCACTGGCAACCCAGGATTTACTGCTGTTGGATGTTTCGGCTGTTACAGAGTATACTAACTAGCTTATTCCACTGGCAACACACTTCAGTGGATATGATACCCTTGCCTGACTTAAACTTGGATTCCAACCAAGACCTCAGAAAGAGACAAGACACAAGCTTCTTGCTGGCAACTTGTGGATTCGCTCTTTATTTGCTGAGCTCCAAGCTTCTTTTAAGAAACACAGCGCACACAGGAAATGTATTTACAATTATTTACACCAATAAGAATACGAACTGGGATAGGAGACCAGAGCCCTGACTGAGGAATGTAAATTAGGTTAAGCTAATTATCCCCATGGGTCCTTTATTCTTATCCCAGGACACAATAACCTTGGGCATTCCAAGGAAAAGGCTAGTTTTCTCACTACATGTTAATAAACACTGCTAACACAGATTATTTTGTTACAACCCCAATCTACATTTTTAAATAACAGACCCTTGAAGGTGAGCCTTACTGTTAGCCACCGTGGCTACTTTTAAATAAGAAGTTGGTTTTCCCATAAAACTCTACAGCCTTATTCATCATGTACTGGAGACAGATTGGGAATACGTGGCTGCACTGTAACAAGAAGTACAGAAACAGGTAACTAGAACAATGCAACCATGAAAGAACAATGGAATTTTGAGTGCAGGGCTAATATTATTTATTTTTTTGGCCAATCTTTATTTTATTTGCACATATAGTACAATACAGGGCCGGACTGGGAAAAAAATTAGGCCCGGGCATTTTACAATCAGAGCGGCCCCCTAAGAAGGGGGCGGGGCCAGAGAGTGTGTGTTTTGTCATCACTAATGACAACACGCCCCCTCTCAAAGTGAGAATGTTGGTTCAATGCCCAGAGCCCTGCTGAAGAGCTCTGGCATTAGAAAAAGGCCCTGAATTTGTTCTTCGCAGCGCAAGCAAATGAAATAACATGCTTGTGCTGTGTTTGCTTTTAAATTGTCTCTGGTGTCTCCACAAGTGGGATACCAGAGGACAAATGGAAAGTGCATGGTGCATGTGTTTGGAGCCTGCTTGTGGGATTGCGTGTGTGTAGAGTGTGGTGTGGTATTGTATAAATAGGTCAATTTAATTTGTGTTTGTGGTGTAATATGTGTGGCTAGGGGCTGTAGAGAGTGTGTGTATAGGGGGCATAGTTTTATAGGGGATGCAGCGAGTGTGTGCATACGGGCTGAAGTGTGTGTGTATAGGTGACGTAGTGTGTGTAGGGGTTGCAGAGAGGGTGTGTTTAGAGAATGTTGTATGTGTTTGCTGACAAGGAATGTAGTGTGTGTGTGTAGGAGATCTACTGTGTAAAGGACCCAGTGTGTGTGTGTGTGTATAGAGGATAAAGAGTGCATATAGAGTAAGGGATCTAGTGTGTATCTGGAGCGTAATGTGTGTAGTGGTGCAGTGTGAGGGGTGCTGTAGTGTGTGTGTGTGTGTGTGTGTGTGTGTATGTATATATATATATTTGGACTTGTATGTGTGAGGGGCGCAGTTTGTGTATGTAAGAGGGGTGCTGTGTGTGAGGGTGTTTTTATCTGCTGTCACATTCTAGGTTTCTAATTTTCTTTGTCTGTTAACTCACTGAGGGTTATTTTATATATATATATGTGTGTGCTGTATATGTGTGGGAGTGTGCTGTGTGTGTCTGGGGGGTGCTGTGTGTGTCTGGGTACGCTGTGTGAGTCTGGGTGCGCTGTGTGTGTCTGGGTGCGCTGTGTGAGTCTGGGTGCGCTGTGTGTGTCTGGGGGTGCTGTGTGTGTCTGTGGCTGCAGTGTGTGTCTGGGTGCAGTGTGTGTCTGTGGGTGCAGTGTGTCTGTGGGTGCAGTGTGTGTCTGTGGGTGCAGTGTGTGTCTGGGTGCAGTGTGTGTCTGGGTGCAGTGTGTGTCTGGGTGCAGTGTGTGTCTGTGGGTGCAGTGTGTGTCTGGGTGGAGTGTGTGTCTGTGGGTGCAGTGTGTGTGTGGGTGCAGTGTGTGTGTGGGTGTGCTGTGTGTGTCTGGGGG
>OW240917.1:255034970-255130833 GCA_933207985.1 Pelobates cultripes | reverse complement strand
AAGCAAGCAAAGCAGGAAGGGGAATTGGATGTACTTGTCCATCTAGGGACAAATGACTTGGCTTGCAATGAGGTTTCAGCGGTTAAGGAAGTTTTTAGTGTTTTTGCCAATGATATACGGCAGGTTGCTTCCACACTGTCATTCTCTGAAGTTCTGCCTGTGCATAACACTCAGAACGACAGGCGGATGCGTATTAGGGACTTTAATTTGTGGCTTAGTGAATGGTGTCGGGAGCAAGGATTTGGCTATATTTCTCATGGTAGCTCTGTTTGGAATGGAAATAAGCTGTACAAAAAAGATGGTTTGCATCTTTCTCAAAAGGGAACAAATGTTCTCAGTAAGCAGTTAAGAGGTTTTGCTAGGATGTATTTAAACTAGGAGGGGGGGCAAAAGGGTGATAAAAAATAAATCCAATTGTCCCCCAAAACAAGGACAGAAGGTGCCTGTAGCAAGTGTGTTAAAAAATGATAAGCTTAGAGTCATGTCTACAAATGCTCGCAGTTTAGGGAAAAAGATCCATGAACTTGTGGCAATAATAATAGATTTAGTCGCTGTTACTGAGACATGGTATAATGAGAAAAATGACTGGGACATAGCAATAACAGGGTACTCTTTATATAGAAAAGATAGGGAAGGTAAGAAAGGGGGAGGGGTGGCCCTGTATGTGAAGGATAGCATAAAATCTAGCCTAATAAAAGTTAGTGAGGCAAACATAGAGTCCGTTTGGGTTACGTTAGAATTTGGTAATCACACAGTAACTCGTGTAGGTGTGATTTATAGGCCCCCAGGACAAATTGAAGAGTTAGATAATCTACTAGTTGAGGAAATAGCTAAAATGACAATGAAGGGGGAAGTTATCATCATGGGTGACTTTAATCTTCCTGATGTAAATTGGAAAACAAAATTAGCTACTTGTGCCAGGAGCACACATATTCTAAACTCCCTACTGGGATTGTCTCTAAAACAAGTTGTTGAGGAGCCAACTCGTAAAGAGGCCATACTAGATTTAGTGTTAACAAATGGAGATTTGGTATCAGATATTACTGTAGGTGAAAGTTTAGGATCCAGTGATCATCAGTCAGTGTGGTTTAATATAAGAACAGTGACTGAGTCACACCACACAAAAACAAAAGTTTTAGACTTTAGAAAAACAGACTTTTCTAAAATTAGAATATGTGTAGAGGAGTCATTATCAGACTGGAGCAATTTAAATGGAGTCCAAGAGAAATGGGATCATTTAAAAGTTGCAATGCTGAAGGCAACATAAAATTGCATTAGGCTTATCAGTAAAAGCAAAAAAAATCAAGAAACCACTGTGGTACTCTGCAGATGTGGCCAAAAGAGTTAAAAACAAAACGTTAGCATTTAGGAATTATAAAAAAAAAAACAGAGTGAGGAAGACAAAATGATCTATAAGATTAGGCAGAAAGAGGCTAAGCAAGTTATAAGAGCTTCCAAATCACACACAGAAGAGAAAATAGCACAGTCAGTAAAAAAGGGGGACAAAACATTTTTTAGATACATAAATGAGAAAAGAAAAGTAAAACAAGGACTAGTTAGATTAAAAACAAAAGAAGGAAGGTATGTAGAAGAGGATGAAGGTCTAGCTGACTGCCTCAATGAATATTTTTGTTCTGTATTTACAGATGAAAATGAAGGAAAGGGACCTCAGTTGAGAAAAAGGATAAATGAGTCATTTATTACACGTGAGTTTACAGAGGAAGAGGTTCTATTTCAACTGTCAAAAGTAAAGACACATAAGTCAATGGGACCTGATGGAATACACCCAAAGCTATTAAAAGAGCTTAGTGGTGTACTAGCAAAACCATTAACAGATTTATTTAACCAATCATTGTTAACAGGAGTAGTCCCAGAAGATTGGAAGTTAGCGAAAGTTGTGCCCATTTACAAGAAAGGTAATAGGGAGGAGTCGGGCAACTATAGGCCAGTAAGCCTTACTTCAGTAGTGGGGAAAGTGATGGAAATCATATTAAAGGATAGGATTGTTGAACATCTAAAAACACATGGATTTCAAGATCAGAGACAACATGGGTTTACTTCAGGGAGATCATGCCAAACTAATCTTATTGATTTTTGATTGGGTAACTAAAATTATAGATCAGGGTGGTGCAGTAGACATTGCTTACCTAGATTTCAGTAAGGCTTTTGACACTGTTGCACATAGAAGGCTTATCAATAAACTGCAATCTTTAAGTTTGGATTCCAATATTGTTGAATGGGTAAGGCAGTGGCTGAGTGACAGGCAACAGAGGGTTGTAG
The DNA here is from genome assembly GCA_933207985.1 of Pelobates cultripes. Classification (NCBI taxonomy): domain Eukaryota; kingdom Metazoa; phylum Chordata; class Amphibia; order Anura; family Pelobatidae; genus Pelobates; species Pelobates cultripes. Next base: position 255,128,553 of record OW240917.1, on the reverse strand, counting down.
TCAATGGAATATATTTGAAGCTTGGACTTGTCACCAGTGGGGTACCTCAGGGATCTGTACTTGGACCCATTCTCTTTAATATTTTTATTAGTGATATTGCAGAAGGTCTTGATGGTAAGGTATGTCTTTTTGCTGATGATACTAAGATATGTAACAGGGTTGATGTTCCAGGAGGGATAAGCCAAATGGCAAATGATTTAGGTAAACTAGAAAAATGGCCAGAATTGTGGCAACTGACATTTAATGTGGATAAGTGCAAGATAATGCATCTTGGACGTAAAAACCCAAGGGCAGAGTACAGAATATTTGATAGAGTCCTAACCTCAACATATGAGGAAAGGGATTTAGGGGTGATTATTTCTGATGACTTAAAGGTAGGCAGACAATGTAATAGAGCAGCAGGAAATGCTAGCAGAATGCTTGGTTGTATAGGGAGAGGTATTAGCAGTAGAAAGAGGGAAGTGCTCATGCCATTGTACAGAACACTGGTGAGACTTCACTTGGAGAATTGTACACAGTACTGGAGACTGTATCTTTAGAAGGATATTGATACCTTAGAGAGGGTTCAGAGAAGGGCTACTAAACTGGTTCATGGATTGTGGGATAAAACTTACCATGAAAGGTTCAAGGATCTAAACATGTATAGCTTGGAGGAAAGACGAGACAGGGGGGGATATGATAGAAACATTTAAATATATAAAGGGAATCAACACAGTAAAGGAGGAGACTATATATAAAAGAATAAAAACTACCACAACAAGAGGACATAGTCTTAAATTAGAGGGACAAAGGTTTAAAAATAATATCAGGAAGTATTGCTTTACTGAGAGGGTAGTGGATGCATGGAATAGCCTTCCAGCTGAAGTGGTAGAGGTTAACACAGTAAAGGAGTTTAAGCATGCGTGGGACAGGCATAAGGCTATCCTAACTATAAGATAAGACTAGGGACTAATGAAAGTATTTAGAAAATTGGGCAGACTAGATGGGCCGAATGGTTCTTATCTGCAGTCACATTCTATGTTTCTATGTTTCTATGTATGTTTTCTGTGTCTGGAGACAATTGAGTTTAATACAGTGCCGACTCAATTATCTCCCAGGCACAGGGGAGTGATTGACCTATTTTGTATGGGAGTGTCCTGGACCTGAGAGCCAATGTAATCGTGTGTATGTTTTTACTGTAGTCTACTCTCGGGTCCAAGGGGGAGTGCCCCTTGCACGGGGACCTGCATATAAGGCCAGATGTGGCTACCATTATACAGATTCGTTGTACCATTCATGAAGTCTAGGCTCATGTTTGGGGGATTAAAGAGCTATACTCACTCTGGGGATTGCTATAATCACTATACTCCCTTGGCTTACAATGATTGCTCTTGTAAGAGCAGCCTGCTTTGCATTCTGGAGTAGGAGAGATTTACCCATTGGAAGCTGGATCCTGGTCTTGGGTCCAGGGTGGGTGGAGGACAGCGAGACCCCAACACAGCTGCAGTGGTATGTGGGGTTTACGGTGGTTATGGTACCAGGTGCGGTGCTTATGGTACTCCAGGATTACTAGGAAGCAGCGATTGATGGAGGTACCCGTTCGGGGTGCCAGGCGGTCCGTCTCATATGGTAACTCTGCTAAAGATATAAACTGTCCAGTACGATAACTCTGGTAAAGATTAATTCTGTCAGATATGGTAACTCTGGTAAAGATTCATTTTGTCAGATACGGTGACTCTGGTAGAGATGATATATACTGTCCAGAGCGGTAACCAGAGGCAGCTGGTGAAGTTTGAAGATGGTGGCCACTTGTTGGACTCTGCCCACATAACCCAAAATAACCAACCCCTGACCCAATGAGACTTCATGCAGTGTTCATAATATTGTTTTGTGAAATAACTAGCATTTTAAGGAAGTGTGTCTCTACCCTCAGCCCTAAAAGACCGGACAAGACCTAGACCTGGCTGTTAGGGTGCCCAGGATCTGACAGGCCAATTGAAATTAATGGCTGAAGTCACAAATCCTGTTATTTCTAACATATTACACACACTTATCATTAGACATTACTGTGTCAATAATCAGATTTTTAAAAAAACATTTTAAACTTAGAGGTAACTACCCTATCTGTCCCTTTAGACCAACCTCCACTGACCATAACCCTAGTAAAAATGGTAAATCCTGGTAGATATGGTAACCCTAGAAAAGATGGTGGATTCTGGTAGATATGGTAACCCTTCTGTCATATATGGTAACTCTGGTAAAGATTAATTCTGTCAGATACGATAACTTTGGTAAAGATGGATTCTGTCATATATGGTAACCCTGGTAAAGATGGGGAATTCTGGTAGATATGGTAACCCTGGTGAAGACGTTGTGTTCAGGTAGATATGGTAACTCTGGTAAAGATGGTGGATTCTGGTATATATTGTAACCCTGGTAAAGACATTGTGGTCAGGTAGATATGGTAACCCTGGTAAAGATGATGGATTCTGGTAGATATGGTAACCCTGGTAAAGATGATGGATTCTGGTAGATATGGTAACCCTGGTAAAGATGGTGGATTCTGATAGATATAGTAAATGTGGTAAAGATGGTGTGTTCTGGTAGATATGGTAACCCAGGTAAAGATGGTGGATTCTGATAGATATAGTAAATGTGGTAAAGATGGTGTGTTCTGGTAGATATGGTAACTGTGGTAAAGATGGTGTGTTCTGGTAGATATGGTAACCCTGGTAAAGATGGTGGATTCTGGTAGATATGGTAACCCTGGTAAAGATGGTGGATTCTGGTAGATATGGTAACCCTGGTAAAGATGGTGGATTCTGGTAGATATGGTATCCCTGGTAAAGATAGTGGATTCTGGTAGATATGGTAACCCTGGTATGGATGGTAGATTCTGGTAAATATGGTGATTCTGGTAGATATGGTAACTGTGGTAAAGATGGTGGATTCTGGTAGATATGGTAACCGTGGTATGAAAGGTGGATTCTGGTAGATATTGTAACCCTGGTATGAATGGTGGATTCTGGTAGATATGGTAACCCTGGTAAAGATGGTGGATTCTGGTAGATATGGTAACCCTGGTATGAATGGTGGATTCTGGTAGATATGGTAACCCTGGTAAAGATGGTGGATTCTGGTAGATATGGTAACCCTGGTAAAGATGGTGGATTCTGATATGGTAACCCTGGTATGGATGGTGGATTCTAGTAGATATGGTAACCCTGGTAGAGATGGTGGATTCTGATATGGTAACCCTGGTAATGATGGTGGATTCTGGTAGATGCATTGATGCTGGCTGATTTAGTTCCCTTGTTAAAAGTTAGCAATGCTGATAATTGTCACTTACTCATTCTTTGGTTGTCTTGTAACTATGGCTACAGGAATGGAGAATTGAGGAGAAAAAAAAGAGCGTTTCCGTGACAACTGATGAAAGCATAACTGCATGAAAGCAAAATCCACAATAAAGCATTAAGCACATAGAACATCTTCATGGATCTAAATCACGAAGGAGGACAAGTAACATCACCAGGAGCTGCGCCCAGACACGCACGGTAAGTCTTCATTCCTGGCATGCCAAAACCAGGGCTCAGTGCCAGACTAGGCAATGGACGCAAGTCCTCAGCGAGTAAAAGCTTGGCCACGGGCCAGCTTGCAGTCTGGTTAGGATACAGGGACAGTTTACATGTGCCTTTGGGGGTAACATGATACAACTCTATGGTATGTTTCACTAATTTCATTGTCTTTACCCTTAGTGCCAAGTACTGAACATATATATATATATATTTATATATATATATATATTTCATGGCATTTTATGTATGTACAGTTAGGCATGTGTTATTACTATTTTAATAGTTTGTTAATGAAACGATGATCCCATGAGATTATCTAGATTCACCTTCCTGTGACACAGACCCACATCAGGAAAGATATTTTAAAGGCTCCTTTTAAGACTAATTACTTTATAAACAGGTTCCAGGCCTCAAGACATCTCTGGTCCTCTCTACTCACCTATTCTTCAATCTGTAAGATTGTGACACCCAGCATTGATAAGGTGATAGCTACATCTTCTGAAGATCTGAGGTGCATGAAAGGTACAGACAGTTTGGGTCTAGTATGATCTGTCTGGGCTTAGAGTAGCAAGAAGACACAAAGTATAGGCCTTTGAAATCCGACATGTACAATTCAGATAATCATCAATTAAAAATGACTCTTGCAAAAGATAATTTATGAGTAGCCTCTATCTTGCCATACATGCAAGGTCAGTGTGTGTGTGTGTTGGCCATAGTGAGGTACTTTGTCTAAATGAATAACTATGGACAAAGCCTGACACACTTTGAACGTGGTCTGATCACATTTCTGTTGTATCATTTTAATATTATATGTGGGGAGACAAGAATGTTTTTTTTTCATGAGTACTGTATTGTAGAGAACTGGAAACAGACATTTTAGCTAAACTCATCTATATTCATGGAGAGAAAAGCACAAATAAGGGTGCGCCTAAGACAAGTAGAATGAATGTATAAAAATATGTATCAGAGAGTCCAAGCAGCGATACCTAGAAAGTCCGAATATAAATAATCCACATATGCAGGAGGTAGTCCTAGTGCTACATAAAATGGTATGTGAAGTGCCAGATGTATATCCGCAGCTTCAAAATGGATATGTGAAGAAAACAGAAGACAAGGGAAACTCCAATGGTATAGTATGAACGGTAAATAATATTGTATATAGAATAGTAGAACTACTCACAATATTCAGAGCTTAAATCCAGCTCTGGTGTAAATGGCACGTAGTGGAATAATCCACCAAATCAGAGGAGCACCGTATATCCTTGAGTGGGGATTATTCAACTACGTGCCATTTACACCAGAGCTGGATTTAAGCTCTGAATATTGTGAGTAGTTCTACTATTCTATATACAATATTATTTACCGTTCATACTATACCATTGGAGTTTCCCTTATCTTCTGTTTTCTTCACATATCCATTTTGAAGCTGCGGATATACATCTGGGACTTCACATACCATTTTATGTAGCACTAGGACTACCTCCTGCATATGTGGATTATTTATATTCGGACTTTCTAGGTATTGCTGCTCGGACTCTCTGATACATATTTTTATACATTCATTCTACTTGTCTTAGGCGCACCCTTATTTGTGCTTTTCTCTCCATTGTATTCCAAGGGGCTTAGAGGGGATTCCCCTTTTCCATAGGTGTGCTGCCTTGCTGTCATATTCTCTGTTTTCCTATCAGCGCTGAACCTCCTTCCTGATCTCGATTACATTTCATCTATATTCATGGATTTCATATTTTAGTCCTCAGTTTGCTATAATTTGGTGTGTAGGGAATGAACTGATGCATGTTTTATGGCAAGTGATCTTTACAATTGGTAGCCGTGAAAGCCACTCAAACTGGAAATTCTGATAATATATCTTAATGTAAAAATAAATAAATTAAAAAACGCCATAGTTCAATTTAAATGAATTCATGGCTTGACAGAGTGGAATGGATTCTCTTAGTTTGACGAGGAATCTAATACCTTGCTTTATGGTGCTATATGAGGAGTTATTGAAAGGCAGCTAACTATGGTCAATGACTAAACTATGAATTATTGAGAGATTTTAGGCCAAAACAGTTCATTTGTAAAACGCTAAGCTCGGCTACTTTTCCTACTCAAACAGTTTGGCCTTCATTTTGTAATTTATTGTCATATTTCTGTATTTTTAGTTAAGGGAACAAGCGCAAGTGTTTTATTTGTGTAGAAGATATTAAAACGAGAGGAAACCTAATTTGTCCAGGCTTAACCCAAACCAAGTTTTTTTCACTAAAAGGAATGATTTGCTGTTTTGGTATGGCTCCAAATTGAAGTGTTTCTGGTAATTATGCAAATAGGGACCCCCACCCTTGATCATAGAGTTGTCTGCCCCTGTTTGTTCCAATTACATATAATTTGTTTTTAGTATTTTATAGGCGTTCTGTGATGAGTGAAAAGGAAATAGAATGGGCACTTTACATTTATCATTAGATGCCGTGAATCATTGAAAATAGGTTCAGCATGTTAGAAACAGCCAAGTAGCATGTCTAGTTCGTGTTTTGTATCTCCTGGGATTTGGGGGACTGTCTGCATACTGTTAAGTGTCAGTCTATGCTAACATCTTTACAAAAGAGAATTAAGGAACCCTTGTGAAGTTGGAAACATAAGAACGGGGTGTAACTAACTTATGAAATACTTATAAAGGAAAAAAAGAACAGACCAACAAAGTATCTAACCATACAAAATAATAAAACATAACTTTTATTTGACGATATCAATTTAAAAAAAAAACCAAGACATATCTCAAATATCTACAGTACAATAAAGTTCTGAGCCACAAGAGAGAAATGTCATGCTGCTATAACAAAAAGAAACAGAGGACACAAAGAAAGAAAATAAATAAACTATACAGGAAAAACACAGTATATAAAGAGTCTATTAGGCGAAACGCGTTGGCAACCCGGGTTACGTGTATGCCGGGATCAAGAAGATAATGTAAAGTTGTCAGTTTTTAGCTCCATTTAGTTTGAAGATTACGGCTAACTGTAGTCTCATATGATATGCAGTAGTCAGCACTGGATTAAATAGAAACTAGATGCATCAGTCTGATCAACGTGGATTATAATGAGAAATCGGTGCCCTTCAAAGCACAGTGATAGGGAAACGAAGTGAAGGCTGATTTGGTGATTTGATTGGTGTTATTTTCCTTTTTTTTGTTTTTTTTTGGTAGTTTTCTATTATTGATCTTTATTGGTCTACTTTGAGGATACGTAATGTTTATTTTGAGTTATTGCTCGTCTGTGTATTCATTATATATTTACACTACTATACATATTTATTTTAGGTTTTAGTAGTGGAGAGTTACACTATGGCTTAGGAAGTGTTACCGTGTGACTGTAGATTGACAACCGTTTAGGTGACAGTCCAGTATTTAACTATTGCACAGTTTTATACACCAATATCAAAAGAAATGAAGGGTATAAGCTTATTATTTTTATATTTTGAATATTGATAAGTCACTGCTTTGTAGATCTAGGTCTCCACAGCTATTCGGTTGATGATCTTTACTAAAGGAGATTAAAGGGACACTATAGTTACCCAAACAACTTTAGCTTAGTAAAGTAGTTTTTGTGTGTAGTTGATGTCCCTGCAGTCTCACTGCTCAATTCTTAGACATTTAGGAGTTAAAACACTTTGTTTCTACAGCCCTAGTCACACCTCCCTGCATGTGACTCGCACAGCCTTCCTAAACACTTCCTGTAAAGAGTCATTCAATGTTTATACTTCCTTTATTGCAAATTCTGTTTAGTTTAGAATATCTTATTTCTTGCTCTGTTAATAGCATGCTAGACCCTGCAGGAGCTTATGCAATTAAAGTTCAATTTACAGAACAGGAGGTAAAAACTTTTAGAGAGAGCTCAAAATCCGACTTCATGGCATTTTTCTCTCCACACGTTCATTCAAAGATATGATTCATAAACAAACACAGCACAGGAATTTAACATTCCAAACAATGATATTCCTTCTACGGTTAATTTGGGGACATTCATCATAACTAGATTCGCTACATGTGCTTAGCACCACACATGGATTTGATCATCTGCCATGTGGTAAAACCACTGTACTGTCCTTGTATGTTGAAACATCAACGTCCATGGCTTCTGGAACTTCACAAACCAGGCTGCACAAAGCATTTCCAGTGGTTGTTGAACAGTTTACAACAGAAACAAAGCGTTCAGGGACCACATCTGTGACATACTGAATGAAAAATTGAACATTGATCAGAAACATTGATATTTGTGTGATGTCTTTTTGAGTGGAGAACATTCCAGCTTCTCTGATCTCTTGTGCAAGGCCTTTCTTCAGCAGAAAGGAATTCCCACCAATTCTAGAGTTTGTTGTTTTTAAAAGCGGTGTAACCATGCTGCCCCGTCCTTTAATGCTCTTTAGATCTTTGGATGTTGTTCTTTAGTCTTCAGTATGATTTGTTAAAGGTGACTTTTTAGCAAAGGATCCAATTTACAAAGAAGAAGCAAAATGTCAATAATATCACAGTGGTACAACTTTTTATCATTAAAACTATAAACTGCTCCTGTTGAAGCTCTAAAACTCATTCCCATTTGCCGATTCATTTTATAAGTTCAACAACACGCTCCAGGGTGGCAATGCTTTCTCGTCACTTCCACTTTCTGTAACATTTTTTGTTTTCCAAAAAAATTGCTGCCAAAATCAAAACTTTTTGATCTTGTTAAAAAGCATTTTGATGTTGTATAAGGAAGGGTGCGTTCTTCAGCAGAACCGTTAACACACATGCTTTTATTGATGGGAGATAAAAACTTTATTGATGCAGAAAGAGGCTCCATGTCCATGTGGATAACTGCAGTTTAAAGGTACAGCCTGAGAATCCGAAACTATTCTACCTGATTTCCTTCATCTTAGTTACTACATTATTAATTTACTATAACAATGTTACTATTTGTACCTGTAGTTTACTACTGTATAATCCAAAGGTGGGGACATTTGGTTGGCAATGTGAGACTTGACAAATACATTCAAATTTGAGATTTGAGTCAGGCAAACTACATTTTGTAATCCTCAGTTTCAGGCTAACCTAGATCACTATGTTCAGCTTGTGCTAATGGGCATACCTAAGGCTTGGCAAAACCAGCGCCCATTGGGGACGCAGGGCGAGGGAGGACGGGGGTGCAAAAATCCTTCAGTATTAATGTTATAAGCGCTACCGAGGGCCGGTGCAACCATAGGTTGGAACAGGCAGCTGCCTTAGGGTGCACCAGCCTGGGCACACAGGATCCAAGTGAGCACAGCGCTCCCCATCCAGTCAGTCATTGTATCATGGCCAAGTCGGAGCTTCTGTTTCCCTCTACACAGTCTCACAGGAAGTGTGCTCAGGAAGTGCCAAATAGCTTCCTGTCTGTCTGGATAGAGGAAGCAGAAGCTCTTCCTTATTGTAAGCCACGCTACAAGAGGAAGGTGAGCTGGCATAGGTGGGCAAAAGGGGGTGAGGGAAGAGACAGACAGGGGCAAAAGAAACAGACAAGGGCTGGGGGAAGACGCCCAAAGGGGCTGGAGGGACCTCAAAAAGACTAAAAGGGGCTGGGACACACACAAAGAGACACAGACCAGCTGGGGGAGAAAGATATGAGGTGCTGAGGGGAGACACAGAGGGACTGGGGTGACAACGAAATACAGAAGGGCTGGGGAAGGAGCAAAAGAGACACATGTGGGCTAAGTGGGGAAAAGACTGGACTGGAGGGGCACAAAGGGGCTGGGGGAGAAAGAGACAATGTTCTTTATAAATATTAAAGACTCTTACAATATTTCTGTAACAGATCCCCTATACTCCGACTAAGTATATCTGTTAGTTACCTCCTGAATCACAAGTGCTGCAGTGATTATAGCTCTCCTGTTTCCAGCAAAATATGGATTAGAGCTCTCCAATCCCTCAAACATGAGCCTAGACTTCATGAAGGAGTAAAACGGATGTGTTTAATGGGAGCCACACACAACCTTTTATGTAACTCCCCATGCAAGGGTTTTCCTTAATCACATTCCAGGGGCATTCCCCTCTGGACCTGAGAGGAGACTAGTTACAAGCAAACATTCCACACACTCCTCCCCTGTGCCTGAGTGATAATTAACTGAGCACACAAACATATCATTAAATTATCTCTCAGTTACAAAAACATCCAATAAGAGAGAACCCCGATCTGGGTGACCAACATTTCCAAAAATCACCCAGATCGGTTCAGGGGTTCGTGATTTTCATGTAAGTCAATTATTTGACCGACTGTGCACATGGTCCTATGCCCAAAACACTTCCAGGAAATCAGGGATAACGGTCGGTCTCTTTCGGTAGCACAAAAGTACATAGAATACCAAATGGAATGCTTAAGTTACTTGTGTAGCCTGTTCCCCTTGTTCGTGGGAACGTTTCCACTGGACAGTGCCTTTCTAAGTGAAGTAGAACTGAATGCAGGCGATGATGGAAGTCCAGCGGTGTTCGGGAGTTTCTGTGTCCGATTTTAGTTCCCCCTATTTTGTGTGTACCAGTGCTCTTTTCGTATGATGTTCGAGCATTTGACACTATTTCCTTCCATATTTCGTTTGCCGACCTAATCATTGAACACCGACCACCCTCCTGGCTTGTTAACTTGAAACAAACCACAAGAATGCAGGTTCTCTTTGTGTGGCCGAACACCACGTGGTGGAGAAAACGGCGGCCATCTTGTTGCACAAACGCAGTCAGCGGGACTTGGTCGTTGAGTGCCTGGAACTCTGAAGCGGCCACTCGACGACCCGAACACTGGTCAAAACACACAAACGCCTGCTTCTGGCTGCAACAAGCTAGGAGAACCTGGTTCGACGGTTTGTTCGACTAAAACTACCAAACCATTCCTATAATATGAGCCAGGGGATTCATTCACCTTTTTGTTGATTTCACTACATTCCGTTTGGATGAAAACACACGAACTAGACCGACCCTTATAGCTAAAAGCGTGGAACTATTTCTGAACAGACTTATTCAGAGCGGTCAGTCAATTCCATTAACCCCTTGGTGATTCGACTGCGTTCGTAGATACTGTGGGGGGTGTGTGTGTGGGGAGGGTATAGTGAGGGCTCCCACTGTAACCAACACACACACACACACTGCCCCCCACTATCACCAACACACATACACTGCTCCCATACACTGTCACCAACACATACACTGCCCCCCTGCCAGCCTTCCTCCACTGCCCCATGCCCTGTTAGCCTCTTCTAGACCCCCCACCCTGTCACCGTCTCACAATCTGCTCCCCCCACACCAGCAGGTGTGAGTGACCTATTAGTGTACATTTAGGTCTCTGTACAGAAATGGGTGCATGTCTGTGACGGTCTGCTAAGGTATCACAGTCTTGCATACCCTTTTCCCATAACAATATTACGCCAATAATCCACAGGTTCCAATATCGCTGGTGCCGCATAATAACCCACACATAAGCCAAGGCTTAATGCTTGGACAAGTCTGGTTTAATGGAAAACAGGCATTCAATTTATACAGTGCATAAACTCCTCCTCTGAGCCAGAGAGATAATTGAGTCAGAGAAAATACTAAACTCAATTATCTTCTGGTCAGAAAAAGTAAAATTTTACACAACACCCTGAAATACCCCCAGAATACATGGGAACCCCACAAAAGTCACATCCTGGATAGCCTGGATCTGGGGGAACAATATATAAAAAAAATCATCCAGATCCGTTTGGTAGTTCGCGAACGGCACCGCAGGGAGAGTTGACCGGTCTGCCACGAGGTTGAAGCCGAGAAACAGTTCCATGAAAAAAATTAGCAAGAGCCGGTCTCTGTTCATGGGGTTTTGTACAAAAACCACAGAAGATAATGTCAAGCTGGTTCATGGAGAATGCTCCCTGTGTTCGGTATTCTGAAACTCCTGAACACCGTTCATCTGAGTGAATGGGTAGGGGAACGTAGAGGGGATCCGTAAAGACCGGTGTGAGTGTGAGTGCCTTGCCGAAAACAGATCCAGGCACTCAACGACCAAGTCCTGCAGGCGGCGTTCGGGAGACAAGATGGCCGCAATCCATTGTTCCAACCACGTGTATTCGTATGCATGAAATGGCGGCCACCCAGGAGCATTCAATTAATCAGCTGTTTTCCTACAAGATACACAACATTCTAAGTTCTAATTAGTCTCTGGGGTGGTCTTGATTCGGGAACCGAACAAATTGACGAACGAACTGGAACAGGATAAAAAAAGAAAACGTAAATAGCCGAACAGTGACGGGGCATGCCTTCACACTGCCCCTCCTTTTACTGCCTGCTCTGGCAGGCACGGTTGGACCTTTTTCGGGTCTATTAGGGACTGTCCGGACTCTACAGTACTAGTTAAGGTAGCAACTTGGTCTGGCGAGAAAGTCCATCAGCGTTCCCATCAGTGGCGGATCCAGGGGGGGGGGGGCAATGGGGCAATTGCCCCGAGATTCTCCCCTGCCGGCTAGTTCAGGGCTGGCATTGTCCAAGTGCCAGCCCTGTAATGTGCCAGCGGACCAGGGAGGGAGATCTCCCTCCCCGGTCCGCAGGCAAAGTGCTAACAGCTAGTGAGGGAGGGAGGGAGAGAGGACCCGGGAGCTCAGCCTGCAGCTCCTCCGGGTTCTACTCTCGCAAGCACGGAGCATTGCCACGATTACCACGGCAACGCTCCAAATCTCGCAAGAGTTAACTCTAGCCCTGGAGCTACGGGCTAGAGTTCACTCTCACCACTGGAACCACCAGGGATTTCCCCATTGGACCACCAGGGATCCAGAAAATCCCCCCTCCTCCACTGCCACACATACAGACACACTGCCCCACAAACACTGCCACCCATACACACACACTGCACACCCATACACACATTTCCCTCCACACACATGGCCCCCTCCATACACATGGACGATAAAGCGTTTGTTAGGATCTGGGGCAGCTAAGACAGGTGCATTAATAAGAGCTTGTTTCAGAGCCTGGAAAGCCACCTCACACTCCAGGGACCACAGGACCTGTTGGGGTAACTTCTTCTTAGTCAAGTCAGTCAGGGGTTTGGCCATGGCGCTATAGTCTGGTACAAAGCGCCTGTAATAGCCGGCTGTCCCTAAGAAGGCCATGACTTGCATCTTAGTACGGGGAGTGGGCCAATTAGCAAAGGCTTCAACCTTGGCAGGCTCTGTGCGTTGCTTACCACATCCTACACGGTGGCCCAAATATTGTTCTTCTGCCATATCAATGTGACACTTGTCAGGCTTCAAGGTTAAGCCAGCTCCCCTAATTCTGTCCAACACTGTCCCTATGTGGTATAGGTGAACCTCCCAGGTGTCGTCCAGGTATGCATGGGCATAGTCCTGGAGACCATCTAGACAGCATTCCACCATCCGCTGGAAGGTGGATGGGGTGTTCTTCATCCAGAACGGCATAACCCGAAACTGGTATAAGCCGAACCGGGTGATGAAGGCCGACTTAGTGATGGCTTCTGTGGCTAAGGGGATCTGCCAATATCCCTTGCAAAGGTCGATAGTGGTCAGATATTGTCCCTTATATATACGGTCGAGCAGTTTATCCACCCGGGGCATTCGGTAGGCGTCTGTTACCGTTTTATCATTGAGCCGCCTGTAGTCGACCCAAAAACGGGTCGTGTCGTCCTGTTTTAGCAACAAAACCACAGGTGACGCCCAAGGACTCTCAGAGAGTTCAATTACCCCTAAACAAAGCATCTCATTTATCTCTTTTCGCATCCCTTCCTTTACAGCTTCTGGAATGCAGTACGGGGGTTGTCTCAAGGGAGCCTGGCCTGGGGTCTCTACTTTATGAACCACTAATGGAGTATACCCAGGTTCCTGAGAAAACATGGCTTGTTTGGTTCCCAGAAGGTGGGTTGTTTGGGCCCATTCTTGTGGCCCTAGCTGTTCCCCCAATTTTACCAACTCTATAGCCCTTGTTACCGGGTCACCTCCTAACATGTGTAGTAAGGGAAAGGCTTCCGGATTCTCACATGCAGGGGCAAATACTGCAGTCACTTCTTTGGCCCTTTCCTTATATTCTTTGAGCATGTTGATATGAAACATCCGTTTCACAGCTTCTTCCTTGCAACTAGCCAATACGTAGGTGGTATTACACACTTGCCCAATGATCTTGTATGGACCTTGCCAGGTGGCCTGAAGCTTATCTTGTCGGACTAGTTTGTGAACCATAAACTTTTGTCCGACCTGGAAGCTACGGTGCCTGGCTCTCCGGTCATACCATACCCGCTGGCGCTGCTGGGACGCCTGGAGGTTCTCCCGTACTGCCTGAGCCAATTCCTCCATTCGGTCCCTTAGCTCCAACACATAAGGTACAATTGGATCTCTGTCTCCCCCTCCCAGTGCTCCCTAATAAGGTCTAGGGGCCCTTTCACGCGCCTCCTGTACAGTCACTCAAAGGGCAAAAATCCTGTGGATTCCTGCGGCACCTCCTGGTAGGCAAAAAGAAGGTGCGGTAGGAACCGTTCCCAGTCAGTCTAGGATGGTACGGGGAGCTCGTCAGGGGTTTCCATATTTGTTGGATTACTTCTGCAATGAACTGAGTACCCTTGTCAGATAGAATCTCCTTGGGAAATCCCACTTGAGAGAAAATCTTGATCAGGGCATCAGCCACCGTCTCTGCCTGGATATTGGAGACCGCTACGGCCTCCGGGTATCGGAGGCGCGTGAGGGGACCCCTAGACCTTATTAGGGAACACTGGGAAGGTTAGACAGAGACCGAGGGGACCCCAATTGTACCCTATGTGCTAGAGCTGAGGGACCTTATAGAGGAATTCGTTCAGGCAGTACGGAAGAACCTCCAGGCGGCCCAGCAGCGCCAGCGGGTATGGTATGACCGGAGAGCCAGACACAGTAGCTTCCAAATCGGACAAAAGGTTATGGTTCTCAAGCCAGTCTGACAAGATAAGCTCAAAATTTTTCAAATTAAATGGTAGCATAAGGAACAGTATGCAAGGGCTGTAATAAGGGTTCCCCTCCAGGAGGGTTGAGTGGCTTCTGACTATGGGTCGTAGTAGAGGGTGTTACTCCACTGGAAGGAACTGCCACTCTCCCAGTGTTGCCTGCATAAGTGGAGAATATATCACGAAGTGCCAAGTGAGGGGGGGTTCATACGGCAGAATTCGTGTCGTGAGTGTCGGCTATCTGCTCAGAGCCTCTGTGAGGCCCTGTGTAAATGTCTAGGGTGGTGCATGACAGGTCGACTTCTCCTGTCGGAGTATATAGGAAGCCATTAAATCATAGATAAGTAAAACCAATAATTAAAAGCAATGTAAAAAAACAACAAATACAAATCATTAATATCGTCTAACTTTGCCGCTGTTGATAGCTGCTATTAAGAAAACTTCTGCCTGTAGGTAAAACATTTCCTAGTCGGACGGTTAAGTCCTGGGTGGCTCGTGGCCGTTCAACTCTCTGAATGCTCCCTGCATAAGGGGATAGTGGCTGGTGAATCGCACTCGCCTACCAGTGCTTCACTATGACAGCATTGGATTGGCTGAGATAATCAGGTTTTGTGGAGAAGCTAAATACCAGTCTTGCACACTTTGCAGCACTGGCCCAGGAATCACCTCTAGTGACCGTATGAGTGACTACCACTAGCGGTGTTACTAGGCAGTATTTACATTAAAAAGCCTGAAGGGACAGAATGTAGACACCAGAACTACATCAAGCTGTACTTGTTCTGGTGACTATACTGTCCCTTTAATTGGGACATAATTTTATTTCATACATTGTCTACTTTAATGGTCATTTCCTTTCTCTTTTTACACTATTATTGCAATCTTTGAGTTTAGGAACTTAGATTGAAAACTTGTGTATACATGCAGACTGGCAACCTTCGGCACTCCAGATGTTTTGGACTACACCTCCCATGATTCTTTGCCAGCATTATGGGTGTAAGAGCATTATGGGGCATGTAGTCCACAACATCTGGAGTGCCAAAAGTTGCCTATCCCTGGTAGTTATAGCAACCCCTAGGCTGCAGCTACTTTGGTCTGGCTGCATATCTGTGATTACTTTGATTTCTTGCATAGAACATCGATATCCTAGTTATTTTGATTTGATAGCCTTCCTTTCAATGTGTTTGATATCTCTTGTTGAGCTATAGGTTTCCAGCAGTAATCGGAATAGTTTGCTATTAGTTTGGTCTGGCTGGGTATTCCATAGTACTTTGACTATTTAATCAGGTATCGGGAGCCAGGTGACTTCATATCTCTGGGATTGCTTCCACAGAACCTTTAAATCCCGAGCTCTATTAATTCCAATAACATCATAGGACAATGGGTATGGGAGCTGGTCAACGAGCTGATCAGAATTTAAGGATCAGTTTAATTTTCCTTATTAATGTGTTTACATTGCTCATTATTTGGGCCCCATTACATGGGATTTTCATTGTCCTCAGGTACCATTACACATATTTTGTATATCTGTTACTCAGGGATTGCATTTCTCCCAGGGCCCATTGCTCAGGGATTGCATTTCTCCCAGGGTCCATTGCCCAGGGGTTGCATTGCTCCCAGGGCCCAGTGCTCAGTGGTTGCATTGGTTCTGGGGCCCATTACCCAGTGGTTGCATTGGTTCTGGGGCCCATTACTCAGGGGTTGCATTGCTCCCAGGGCCCATTGCTCAGGGATTGCATTTCTCCCAGGGTCCATTGCTCAGGGGTTGCATTGCTCCCAGGGCCCATTACTCAGGCATTGCATTGCTCCCAGGGCCCATTACTCAGGGGTTTCATTGGTTCCGGGGCCCTTTATTCAGGGATTACATTGATCCCAGGTCCCATTACTCAGGGATTGCAGTGCTCCCAGGACCAATTGCTCGGGGATTGCATTGCTCCCAGGGTCCATTGCCCAGGGGTTGCATTGCTCCCAGGGCCCATTGCTCAGTGGTTGCATTAGTTCTGGGGCCCATTACTCAGTGGTTGCATTGGTTCTGGGGCCCATTACTCAGTGGTCGCATTGGTTCTGGGGCCCATTACTCAGGGGTTGCATTGCTCCCAGGGCCCATTACTCAGGGATTGCATTGCTCCCAGGGCCCATTACTCAGGGGTTTCATTGGTTCCAGGGCCCATTATTCAGGGATTACATTGATCCCAGGTCCCATTACTCAGGGATTGCAGTGCTCCCAGGACCAATTGCTCGGGGATTGCATTGCTCCCAGGGTCCATTGCCCAGGGGTTGCATTGCTCCCAGTGCTCAGTGGTTGCATTGGTTCTGGGGCCCATTACTCAGTGGTTGCATTGGTTCTGGGGCCCATTACTCAGGGGTTGCATTGGTTCTGGGGCCCATTACTCAGGGGTTGCATTGCTCCAAGGGCCCATTACTCAGGGATTGCATTGCTCCCAGGGCCCATTGCTCAGGGGTTGCATTGCTCCCAGGGCCCATTGCTCAGGTGTTGCATTGCTCCCATGGCCCATTACTCAGGGATTGCATTGCTCCCAGGGCCCATTACTCAGGGATTGCATTGCTCCCAGGGCCCATTACTCAGGGGTTTCATTGGTTCCGGGGCCCATTATTCAAGGATTACATTAATCCCAGGTCCCATTACTCGGGGATTGCAGTGCTCCCAGGACCAATTGCTTGGGGATTGCATTGCTCCCAGGGTCCATTGCTCAGGGATTGTATTTCTCCCTGGGTCCATTGCCCAGGGGTTGCATTGCTCCCAGGGCCCATTACTCAGTGGTTGCATTGGTTCTGAGGCCCATTACTCAGTGGTTGCATTGGTTCTGGGGCCCATTACTCAGGGGTTGCATTGCTCCCAGGGCCCATTACTCAGGCCTTTGTTACACACAGTTCTCATTGGTCCCAGGCCTTTGTTACACACAGTTCTCATTGGTCCCAGGCCATTGTTAAACACGGTTTTCATTGATCTCAGGCCTTTGTTAAACACGGTTTTCATTGCTCTCAGGCCTTTGTTAAACACGGTTTTCATTGCTCTCAGGCCTTTGTTAAACACGGTTCTCATTGCTCTCAGGCCTTTGCTACACACAGTTCTCATTGCTCCTGGGTCCGTTATATACAGTTCTCATTGCTCCTGGGTCCGTTATATACAGTTCTCGTTGCTCCTGGGTCCGTTACATACAGTTCTCGTTGCTCCTGGGTCCGTTACACAGAGTATACGGAGAGAGCAGAGAATGACTCATACATTTGCTGCTTGTTGTTTTCTTTCACAGATGGCTTTATCCTCATTTGAAATGATTTTTTGGTTGTGAGTCATGGTGTTACATAGAGAGTTACTACCCCCCCCACCCATCACAAGCTCACGTTTGGCGTTTGTGACTCATTGCTGTGATCTGCAGGAAACATATGAGCTGGAGAAAAAGACAGAGGAATGCAGGGAATGGGAATCTCTACAATATGGGACAGACCTATACCTCGCATGGCCAACAAGGAGGTATGCAGTGCATGGGGGGAGCCCTGGGGTTATATAGGGAGAGTTATATGGAGTAATAGGAGGAGTTATAGGGAGAGTTATATGGAGTAATAGGAGGGGTTATAGGGAGGGTTATATGGAGTAATAGGAGGAGTTATAGGGAGAGTTATATGGAGTAATAGGAGGTGTTATTGGGAGGTTATATGGAGTAATAGGAGGAGTTATAGGGAGGGTTATATGGAGTAATAGGAGGAGTTATAGGGAGGGTTATATGGAGTAATAGGAGGGGTTATAGGGAAGGTTATATGGAGTAATAGGAGGGGTTATAGGGAGGTTATATGGAGTAATAGGAGGAGTTATAGGGAGGGTTATATGGAGTAATAGGAGGGGATATAGGGAGGATTATATGGAGTAATAGGAGGAGTTATAGGGAGGGTTATATGGAGTAATAGGAGGAGTTATAGGGAGGGTTATATGGAGTAATAGGAGGTGTTATAGGGAGGTTATATGGAGTAATAGGAGGGTTATATGGAGTAATAGGAGGAGTTATAGGGAGGGTTATATGGAGTAATAGGAGGAGTTATAGGGAGGGTTATATGGAGTAATAGGAGGTGTTATAGGGAGGTTATATGGAGTAATAGGAGGAGTTATAGGGAGAGTTATATGGAGTAGTAGGAGGGGTTATAGGGAGGGTTATATGGAGTAATAGGAGGAGTTATAGGGAGGGTTATATGGAGTAATAGGAGGGGTTATAGGGAGGTTATATGGAGTAATAGGAGGAGTAATAGGGAGGGTTATATGGAGTAATAGGAGGAGTTATAGGGAGGGTTATATGGAGTAATAGGAGGAGTTATAGGGAGAGGTTATATTGAGTAATAGGAGGAGATATAGGGAGGGTTATATGGAGTAATAGGAGGAGATATAGGGAGGGTTATATGGAGTAATAGGAGGAGTTATAGGGAGGGTTATATGGAGTAATAGGAGGAGATATAGGAAGGGTTATATTGAGTAATAGGAGGGGTTATAGGGAGGTTATATGGAGTAATAGGAGGAGTTATAGGGAGAGGTTATATGGAGTAATAGGAGGAGTAATAGGGAGAGGTTATATGGAGTAATAGGAGGAGTTATAGGGAGGGTTATATGGAGTAATGGGAGGGGTTATAGGGAGGTTATATGGAGTAATGGGAGGGGTTATAGGGAGGTTATATGGAGTAATGGGAGGGGTTATAGGGAGAGTTATATGGAGTAATGGGAGGAGTTACAGGGAGGGTTATATGGAGTAATAGGAGGGGGTATATGAAGTAATAGGAGTTATAGGGAGTAATTGGAGGAGTTATAAAGAGGTTTATAGGGAGTAATAGGAGGAGTTATAGGGAGGTGTTATACGGAGGTTTATAGGGAGTAATGGGAGGGGTTATATGGAGGTGTTATACAGAGGTTTATAGGGAGTAATAGGAGGAGTTATAGGGAGGGTTATGTGGAGTAAGAGCAGGAGTTATAGGGAGGGTTAAATGGAGTAATATGAGTTCTAGGGAATAATAGGAGGAGTTATAAAGAGGTTCATAGGGAGTAATAGGAGGAGTTATATGGAGTAATAGGAGGAGTTATAGGGAGGAGTTATATTGAGTAATAGGGAGGTGTTATACGGAGGTGTATAGGGAGTAATGGGAGGGGTTATATGGAGGGTTTTATTGGCTAATAGGAGTTATATGGAGGTGTTATAGGAAGGGTTATATAGAGTAAGCAGATGAATTATGCAGAATTTTCCATGAAGTAATTAATTGCTAGGTGGCTGATTATTTGAAGGTGGGTTAATAGGAGGGTGTAGAGCGATGAGTTATAATATAGAATGATAGGATGAGCCAAAGACCGTTTTGTAGTTGCAGTACAGGACGTGTGATGTGTGAGGTTGATTTCTGATATTAGGGGTTAACCGAGCCCGCGGTTTGTGTTACCAAGTTACAAGGTTGTAAAAGCTGAAATTAAAATGCATTTCCTGCCCCTTCCTCTTTCTCTTCCATGTTATACGGTTGACTCGTGGCCCTGCAGGTGCTCGCTTCTCTGCCACAGATCTGCTGGGGATTATCACACATTTTCACCAGATTATTTCCTGTCTGCTAGAAAAGGCGAGCTTATCTTGTTCACCGAAACGTCCTGAACGCCGCCAATCCCGCACCTCGGTTAGAATCATGTGCAATGTTTGGAGTAAGACTTAATGGACGTATCATTAATCTACATTCGCCATGCATTCAGTGATTTCATTCAGACTCCATCTCACAGGACCCCCTCCGGTGGAAAGGTGAGTACGTAGAGAAGTGTCTTTTTAAATGCTGTATTCCATCCGTGGCTGCAGAGCCCACACAATGTTCCATACATATATTAAACCTTAATATTAAGCAGCATGTCACCTCACAGATCTACAGCATCATGTTGCTCAATTCTTTCTTATTAATATGGTTTCCCAGAGCTTTCAGCGTGAAACACAAAGTTCTGTAAACGGGAAGTGGCAAACTTTGATGCAAATATCGTCTGATTCATCCTCTCCGTTCTGCTTGCTGTATCTGATGGGTGAATTTTGCACAGAAATAAAGTGTAAAATACTGTATTATTGTTCAAGCAAAAAACAATCATTACACATGGAACATTAGCTTCAAAACAGAATTTGTACTGTTTCGTGCCATTTTCCCCACTTTTTTTTAGTCTTACACGACACGAGGGGTATGCAGTATTCTATAATATACAAAAGGTTTCCATAGCATTGTGTGCATGTCCTATAATCTTATTACATGTTTAAATCACACAATGCTGAGTGCTATTTAATATCATATTACATGTTTATATAGGTGTAAGGTGCTTCTGTTTGATATTAAACTACATCTTTTTAACATCTAATCATTCAACACAATCAAAATATTTAAAATTGTTACTCTTTAGACTTTGAAACGGTCAATGAAACATGATCCTTCCTCGAGCTTTGTACGTGCATATTAAGCCACTGCTATTGATTTGAAACAGGTTGTAGGACCCTCGTAAAAGAAAATGTAAAGACATCTAAAAAGAAATGGTGGCCCTACCCATTCGGTATAAACAGGAATTTATTTACTAGGTTAAGAATCGCAGAGAACCGACATGGGAACTGCAATTAAACACCAAAATAGCTGTACTCTAAAAATTTCTGAGTTGGAGAATGAGTCCAGTTAATTTATTTTGGACTGTAATTTGGAAACTTTCGTCAGTTCTTTACAATTCCTTGTTTAGTGAATAAAGCAGTGAGTGTGAGACGATCTCATTGAACGAGTATTCACCTGGAACATGAAGCGCTGTGCAGTTACAGGTTATACTGAAAATCTACAATATGGAATTAAAGTATTCATATTTTATATATCTTCATACTGAACCAAGGTTTCATTCTGGTCCACCAACTCTAAGCCCTTATTCCAAAGCCTGCTCTGACTGTAAACGTGGACAGATAGTAAAAAAAGTGAGATTTATTTTTCCGTTTGACCCAGTTTCTCCTGTATCTGGAGCTGCTAGCTAGATTTAAACGGAGAGCCAACCATCACGCAGAACTTGTAATCACAGTTACTTCTATAATACTCAGGTCACAGGAGCATTAGTCCCCAAACCCTTTTATTCTGGTTGAAAAATAAATTTTGAAGTGTGCGTGATGCGTTTCAAGCCTTAAAAAAACAAACACTCTTATTCATGAACTGATTCTTTCAGTCTGCGTGTTCTAAGCTAGTTAATTCAAATGCTGTTTGTATTTTTCATGAGATGAGTGAAGTTGCTTTTTGAATTTCATTTTTCTTGGCCTGTGTATAAAAGTAGCAATAAATTGTTATATAAAGTCTTAATTTCTTACACTATGCCAAACATACACTCAACCCCTGAGTCTGATCACCTACAGTCATGGGGAAAAGAAAATACACCCTCTTTGAGTTCTATGGTTTTACACAGGGGTCAAGTAATGGGGAATAAAGTGTGGGAACTCATACATACATACAGACGAATACACTCACAGACACACATTCACAGAAACACACACATACACACAAATTATTCATATTTTTAAAAAATGTCCACCCAGCTTCTCTACCTGGAATGCGCACGCATTCAGCCGGTCACATAGGAAAGCATTCACAATGCTTTCCTATGGACGCTTGCGTGCTCTCACTGTGAAAATCACAGTGAGAAGCACGCAAGCGCCTCTAGTGGCTGTCAATGAGACAGCCACTAGAGGACTAGGGGGAAGGCTTAACCCATTCATAAACATAGCAGTTTCTCTGAAACTGCTATGTTTATGAAAAAATGGGTTAACCCTAGCTGGACCTGGCACCCAGACCACTTCATTAAGCTGAAGTGGTCTGGGTGCCTAGAGTGGTCCTTTAACACAATGCCAATGAGGAAAAACATCAGGGAGAGGAATCAGCAGTAATGCGGCGGGTTACTCAACGTATTACAGGAATTTGATTTTTGTTAAATAAATCATGGCACGGTGTAATATGTCATGTGTTCTTGTTCATCTGAGATTGTATTTACCTAATTTTGAGACCTTCTAAGGGACAGATGATTGTTATTATGTATTGACATGTAAAACCATAGAATTCAAAAAGGTTCCAAATTCTTTATTTTTCCCATGACTGTTTATTATACCTTTCTCCCTTTCACTAGACCCTCACCTTTTACACAGGACCCTCACCTTTTGTATGCATTCCTGTATGGTGATGTATTTGATGATTTCCGCACGGTTCATACATTATATAAGATTTTTGATCTGACAATGTGCTTACACTTAGTTGGCCCATTCCAGGTGTTTTTTTTCCCCAGTTTCCAGAGCCCCTTTCTGAGAATCAGTTTAGATATTTAAATATGAAGGCCCCCACCAATCCCTCAGTATAGTTGTTCTAACCCTTTGAAACGTATCCCCTCAAAGAGAAATGCTAAGTGACAAATCATTCAAGAAAGATTCCTGCGTGCTGTCTGTGGTGCTGGTTGTTCTGTAAGTGTAAGTGTAACGAGATCTTATCTGAGGAGCTCACTGCATGACTGCAAATGATCTAGGATCATGGATTACGTGGAGCAAAGCTGACATAATACTAGCTAAGGGAATTAAAATTTAATCTACGTCTGAGCCAAATGGAACAATTTTTACGCCAAGAGTCGATGTAAAAACACTGCATAACGTGTTATACACATAGCTTATCAAAGGTGAAATATGGAACCCAGGGTGGAATGTTATCGGTTCTCCTAAGAACATGCTTTTAATGGTAGAAAAATATTTAAAACAATATTATCATACAGGTCTGAGATTACCTGGGCCCTTTCACCCACTGAGAACCTAATACTGCTGTCTCCAAAGTCTCTTGGCTCGTTGCAAGGATGCAATGGATATTCTGCAGCACAGTGCCTCATGTTGGGTCTGCAATTGATATTTAATACAGTCCCAGATTGGGAAAAGTATTAACCAGCTGCTAAACCTAACCTGTAAAATTTGGCAACACTAATAAACAATGCTTTAGCCTGTACTAAAGTCATTAATTTGGCTTACTGATAACAAACCAAGTTTTTCCTCATTATGGCTGTCATCTTACCCTTAACCCTAAAACCAGGAACCTGGTAGAATGATACCAGATTTAAGTACTACGTCAATTATGCATCATATATGATGGCAACAAAACGTGCCATTTCCAGTGTGCTCTGTTCCTGTTTAGGAAACTAAACAACCCACAAAATAAATAATATAGCTCATTGGTCATGTCCATATGTTTTTTAAACCCTTAGATCCACTTTTAGATAATTGACTGCAGTAGAAACGGGAGACAGATCATGAAATGAGTATTCTTGATAAGAGCACACTTAAAGGATCACTATAGGGCCAGGAACACAAACATGTATTCCTGAGCCTATAGTGTTAACACCACCATTTAGCCCCTCATGCCTCCATAAATATAGCAAAATCTTACTGTATTCAAGCCTGAAGCTGTAACTCTGCATGCTGTTAGACTCAGAAAACGAGCAGTCTGCTGACATCATCAGAAGTGGTAGCCTGATCCAATCACAATGCTTCCCCATAGGATTGGCCGAGACTGACAAAGAGGCAGATCAGGGGCAGAGCCAGCACAATTTAAACACAGCCCTGGCCAATCAGCATCTCCTCATGAGGAAAGTTCAATGTCTGCATGCAGAGGGAGGAGATAATGAATGTTTGGATGCATTTTAGGGAGCCATGACCCAGGAAGGATCTGTAACAGCCATCTGAGGAGTGGCCAGTGAAGTTATCACTAGGCTGTAATGTAAACACTGCATTTTCTCTGAAAAGACAGTGTTTACAGCAAAAGGCCTAAAGGTAATGATTCGAGTCAATAGAACAAATTCAATAAGCTGTAGTTGTTCTGGTGACTATGGTGTCCCTTTAATCATTTAAAAAGAACAATTTGGGAATGTGATGGAAGCGCCACTACCACTGACTTGTGGAGAGGCTTGAAGGCCAGCTTCCGGACCCAAGAGCCCCCGAAATTGGCTATTTTCACTGTGGGGAGAGATATGGGGGCCGTGGATGCTAATTTTGCTTCTCAGACAGCATTGGGGACCTCTGGGGATTACCAGGACTCTTCTTAAACCTTGAGGGCCTGACCGGGAAATAACCTGAATCTTTTTGGAACTGTTCATTAGATCGGGACTGTGCCTCAATCTGGTGAATCTTTAATTGGGTGTTCAGTAAAACTTTAACACGCTGTAGCTTGGGCATGAATTCTCCAATCAGGGCACTATTTTTACAATAAGGGCACTTAGTGAGGAGCTATCGAGGGATATATAATGTGTACTGTTCAGAGAAATAAGGTTCTGGAGGGCATTTTTTACCTCTAGATCTTTGAGGGCACAGCAGGGAGCCTTTTGTGTTAACTGGAGATGGTGGCTGGGAGATACTATTGTACTGTGCATTGCATTGTATGTAGGACCCCAGCATTGTTGTGTGTAATACAGATCATTCTTCCCCTCTACATTCAGTCTTGAATAATGTATGGAGGAAAAGCTGCAATCGCTGCTTTACAGGAGAGAAGGTCTCCAGAGGTAAAACCACTGCAGCCTGGTCTAATGGAAGAGGTTCTCAGAGACCCCAGTAAGGCTTCTAGATCTGAAGCACTATAGAGTCCCTGGTAGCATGGAGGAAAATGATGTGGCGGAGGTACTCAGTCGGGGTACAGGAGCTCTGTCACAGGGAATCACTACCCTGAAATCTAATATAAACTAATCAATACTTATGCCAAGTAAATGATCTGGATATTTAATTGCATCATATGTCCATTAGGTGTTAAGTCCACCACAATATCAAAGAACCCCAATATTAGTGGGTCCCAATCTTGTTTCAACATGGCTCAATATTAGTTTACTGTCTGTGTTAACCCTTTCAATGCCCAAATTCAGTTAAACCTTTTGCCCCCTGTAGTGGACCACCAGTAACCCGACTGGTTACCTCCGCTAATTCCTTCCTTCAGCCACTCTGGAACCATTAAAGCATACAGACATCCATTCCCCCAGTAACCAGACGAAACATAGTTCTGGGAGTCAACTGAGGTTTATTGGAACACACACGTCTTTTATGCACAGATCCCTACATGGGGTTTCCCATACAATAATACAGGGGTTTTCCTCTACAGAAAAATATACAATATTCTAAAACATTGCAAAAATACATTTTAAAAGGGGCTAATTTGATTGCATGAGAGGTGAGAGCCTACAATCGAAATTCCTCTTTGAAGCTGGGACCCCAACTGAGCCACTCTGCAAGTTGTAAGAACTAAAACTTACCCACAGATTAATAACCAAGCCTCATTTATATTACATTCAGAATGGGACAAGCACATTCTTCTAATCAAGCCCAAACATGATTTGCGAACAAGGGGAAAAAACATACGAATGAATAGTAGTTCTGCCACACAGTTCCCCCTTAACCACAAGCCAGCATACACAGTCGGATCGGCTTGGGGATATCTGTGAAGTACGGCTGTCCATACAATCAGTGCTGGTGTTTCCCTAGGGCTCACAGCACAGCAAGGCATTCTTGTTTGATGGTGCTGTCGCGCTCCTTTCTGGGTCAAAGTTTCCTGTTCAGATGCGACATCATCTCTGACCTGACTTAATACCGCACCCCATCCAAACATTCAAGCGCCTGGACCTCAGAATGTAAGTAAGTCTCCGTGATATGGGCCTGGGATCAGGGACGGCAGGAACGCTGAGGTCAACTGGCCTAGGTCATTCCCCAGTAAGCCGTCGGTGGGGAGATCCTGTATTAATCCCAAATCAATCAGACCTGATCCGACACCCCAATTCAAGTGGACCCTCGCAGTGGGTAACCCGTGTACTGCTGCCCGTACCCTATGCATTTTGGAGCATGAAATATAATCCATGAAACCTCACTCACCCTCATTTATACTCTTTAATGATTGCCAGTATGTAGAGGAACATATTTATCTGCCAGAAGCCACTAGTCACTGATATAATGCCTGTAAAGTTTCAGAAAATTTCAGCTTACCTCTTTCAATCAGTTTAGGAGGTTTCAATGGGTGATAACACTCCTACTATTAGAGGTGAGGGACAGTGAATGGATGCTATCATTTCAGTGTCAGCATAACATTAGCATTC
The DNA here is from genome assembly GCA_933207985.1 of Pelobates cultripes. NCBI lineage: Eukaryota > Metazoa > Chordata > Amphibia > Anura > Pelobatidae > Pelobates > Pelobates cultripes. Next base: position 255,101,947 of record OW240917.1, on the reverse strand, counting down.
CAGAGTTTGACAAAGATTGCTATAGCACAGTGGTTCCCAAACATTTCAGGTTCAAAGCACCCTTAATATTTTAATATTTTTCCAAGGCGCCCCTGTAGCTGAGCTAGAATAATAAAATCCACAAGTCTCCACTGATCTTCTATAACGCAGGAAAAATAGCGTTGTTCAACAGATATACCCAATTCCCCCAGTAACCGGACGACACAGTTCGGTGAGTCAACTGATTTTTATTTAGTCACAGCAGGCTTTTATGCCCAGTCCCCTACACGGGGTTTACAAAATAGGAAAGGTCTCAATCCCAGAATTCTCTGTGCCTGAGAGATAATTGCGTGAGGAGATTCCTTTAATTGAATTATCTCTCAGGTACAGAAAATCCCACAAAATCTACTGTACCCCAAAAGTGTCCCCACCGTCCACAGGAACCCCACAAAAAGTACATTCCCAGATAGTCCTGATCTGAGGGTACAAAATATCCAGGAATCACTCAGATCGGTTTGGTGGAACGGAAATACCATCAAAGTAAAGTTTTTACTGGCCAGACCCGAGGCGTTAGCCCATAAAAATTCCAGGGAAATAGGTGTCCTGGCTGGTCTCTGCTCGTGGGGTTCCAGTGCGAACACCATACAAGGGAATATCTTGTTTTCAGGATACGAATGTTCCCCCTGTTCGGTAGTTTATATTTCCCGAAAGTCGTTCATGTGGATGAACTGGAATGGGCAGTGGTCGAAGGTTTACCGGTGTTCACGTGAGTGCCTAGCCGAAAAGAGTTCCAGGCACTTGATGACCAAGTACCGCTGCCCTCGTTCAGGAGACAAGATGGCCGCCATTCCCTCTCTGCCACGTGTTCGGTTATTTGAAATGGCGGCCACCCAGGGGAAGCACTCATTGATTGTTTCCCTTGCGGTTTCACACTTATAGGGTTGGTGTCAACGTTCTAATGGGGTAATGGGGTGGTCCTCGTTCGGGAGATGAATGGATTCTGTTCGTAAGCAATCTCCCGAACGGCAAAGGAAATAAACACAAATTAACATGGGAAAGCATCTGAAATGGGATTCACAATCCAATGTTTCCAAGGGAAACTGGGTACCCCTGTTGGCAGGAAAACTGTCTGGACGTGCAGCTGAGGCGTATCGGGCAGTACTTGATGAGGACAGCAAAAACTACACCAGGGTCAAACAAGCCATTTTAGCGCCGTATGACATCACACCCCAGGCATACCAACTCCGAATTCAAAAACTGATGAAAGCAGGAGAAAGATTCACACACTTGCATGCACGAGTGGGCATGCCGACTTCAAAGAGCTGACATGGGATGGGTGCAGGCTAACCAAGCCACAACTATGGAGGAGCTATTCCAGCTTATACCCCCAAAACTATGTGTCGTCTGGTTACTGGGAGGGGAAAGGGCTAATCACTACTCCAGCTTGTTCCAGTGTGGAGGATTCAACACGGAAAGTCTTGTAAGGACTAGAGCTCCCAGGACTGAGTGTCGTCCAGTGCCTGGGAGTGGATAGAGTGAGGCATTTGGCTCCAGGACAGAGTGGTTCCAGGACCCCAGTGAAGTCACAGCAACTGGGGGCAGGAGTGCTGCGGTTTGTCCCCTGTTCCAGCTAGGAAGTGGTCCTTGGCGGAGGTACCCAGCCGGGGTAGAGGGAGCTCCGTTACAGCCCCAAGTAAAAACAAAATTGTATGTTGTATATATGTACAGCGCAGCGGCATATACTGGGCCCCTGTACAACAGAAATGCTTGCAGTTCAAGCGCAGATCCAGAGCCTAATCTTGGGAGGGACACTGGTAGATTATTTAAAGAAACAATCCGGGCACAATAACCACTATAGCACTTTGTAGTGGTTATGGTGCCAGTAGTGCCGTAGTGCCCTCTCAGAGTAAGTAGTCAAACTGTTTAGGAACAGTTTGACAATCTACCTGGGATCTGCTGGGATAGGGGCTGTAGAAGGGGATAGGGGCAGTAGTGTATGTGAGGGTTGCAATGTGTGTGTGTTTGTGAGTGGTGCCATGTGCGTGTGTATGAGTAGTGCAGTGTGTGTGTGTATGTGGGGCAGTTTCTGCATGAGGGGTGTACAGTGTGTGTGGGGGGCAGGTTGTATGAGGGGTACAGTGTGTGTGGGGGAGGTGCAGTGTGTGTGTATGGTTGGCAGTGTGTGTGGAGGGAGTTATTGTGTCTCTGTGCGGGTAGGAGGGCAAATTCATATTTATTTAGAAAATATTTTACCAGGAAAGATACTGTGTCAAAAGCGACCTCGCCACTGGTTTTTGGAGGGGACTGATTGCCAGCCTCTTGCCTTGGGACTATGGCCCCTGGGAGATTGGACACTTTAGAAACAGCATTGGGGCTTATGGACTTGTATTGGACCATGCTGGCCCTTTAAGAACCATCTGGGGACATATTGAGACTGTGTGTGACAATGCCCCATTAAGACTATGACCCCAGACCTTTAAAATCCTTTGTGCATGGCTTTCTCCCATTTGCTTCAGTAAATAGGTCTTACTGAACCAAGTACCACACAGGCGGACCACCCAGAAGTGGAAGTGTGCAGGCAATTTACCTCCCAGGCTGGGAGCCTGCTGTAGGTAAATTACCGACCACTGGAGGGCCGCCATTCGTACAAACGAACATGTGGCGGCGGCCATCTTTATTCAGGTGAACGCGTTCAAGGTGTGTGCAGCCAAATTCATGGAAATGAAATCGGCTACACATTTAGCCGAACACTGCTGACCCTTACCTTCTCCTCCTCTGAGTTTTCAGCCACAGAAACGAATTTCCGTTCGGCCATTCAAACGCATGTTCGAATGGGACTTAGTCATTTTTTCAGTGTGAAATTGACCGACCGCACAGCCCAAATCTATAGAACTGTTTTGGGCAGGAAAATGTGCTTGCGGTCGGTCATAAAGGACTTCCAGCTAAATTTGTATCTACTGGAGAGATTTGTATGATTTTTGAAAGTGTTCATATTTGAAGTATGCTGGTTCTGAAAATGTATTCTGAAAATGCATTTATGTGAATGGCATGTATAGTTTTAAAGTTACAGTACATGTATAAAAAGTATATTCTATCACAGGCAGAGGGGAGGATTTTGTGGGAATGAATGGGAGTGTTTTACTATATTGTACGTGTTGGATTGGTTGTTCTTCAAAACCCTGTGGGCTGTACTATATGTGTAAAATGTGCATAAAAGCAGAGTGTTTCATTAAAACACTCCTATTGGGGGAATCTGCTACAAGGGATTGCTATGCTAGTCATACTCTCTTGCTATATCACTACTAAGCTCTTGTAAGAGCTTGTTCCTGTCTTGCTCTCTGAAGGAGTCTATGGTGGTTATGGTGTCGGCTGGAGTGCTTGGAGCCCTCAGGAAGCTCTGGGAGCATCCTTCAACGGAGGTACCCAGTCGGCGTGCCAGGTGATCACAGATACAGATCACAGATGTTACAGATACATTGAGATTTCTCTCGTTTTCAAGTATGTCCTGGGTCCACAAAACATTACATTGATTCAATATGGTACAATCAAATTCAAAAACAATATTAATACACAATACATAAAAAATTTAACATAGAACAGGTAGGAAATATATATTCACCCATGACAGGTGCATTCTGTTTTGAGGTATATAGAGAGGGATCTCTTAAAGGACTTTAGGCTTGGGGAAGATTTGAAAGTGTGCGGGAGGTCGTTCCATAATTGCAGCGCTCTGTTAGAAAAGGAGGATCGGGCTGCTTTCTTTTTGTATTGAGGTAGACTAAATAAAGTGCTGGTACAGGATCAGAGGTTTTATATATATATATATATATATATATATATATATATTTTTTTTTTAAATAAAAATTATTTTAATATTCCCCCCTCCCTGCTTACCTTTGCCTGGGAGGGGGGACGGTACTCAACCATGGTGCTCCGGTGGGGAAGCCCTGGCAATCCTAGTGGTGAGAGTGAACTCTAGCAGCTTAAGGAGCTCCTAGAGTTCACTCTCGCGAGATTCTGAGCATTGCCACGGTAACCGTGGGAAACCCGGCGGAGCTGCAGGTTAGAGCTCCCCCGGGTCCTCTCTCCCTCCCCTGCCAGCTGCCAAATTACACTGCTAGCGGGCCGGAGAGGGAGATCTCTGATCTCCCCTCCGGTCCTGCAGAGCTGGCACAGGAGATTGAGGCAATGAAAATATCTTGGGGCTCCCTTGTGTGTCTGGGGTGCCGTGGCACACAGTTTGGGAACGGCTGCTATAGCAGTTTTAAATACTTTTATTTATAAATATATAATTTAACTGTAAATACTGTATGTGGAAATTATGTTCAAATGCAGACATTCTTTTTACATTTTTTTGCCATTTTTTGTAATCTGTGCTGCTAGTAATGATGTTTTGCTTCACATTTCAGATCCTGTGTGAAATATTTATACTCTCTAAAGCTTTTCATTTTTAAAATATTTTTGATAAAAGATAAACGAATAAGTGAAAAATACCTTTTCAGTTTGTGTGCAAAGCAATAAATACACAAAATTGCTGCCTTATGATATGTTTATATGCAAGCTATGCATCCCTTGCTTCAAATAAATCTAATACTAAGATGTTTTTCTTAACCATGGATTTTGGTTAAAGCAGTCCTCCGCACCCCACAGGTGTCCCACATCAAAACATATGGCATATAAATTCTAATAGTCTCATTTTTTTAAAATTTTGATATGTTTTGATTGATATATATATATATATTAATATATCAAAACATATCAACATTTTACAAAATTTGAATAGTTTCATAATATTAAATCATTTTGTGGAAGGACAAAAGGTAATTGCCTCATATTCCTAGATGGGACAATTCATTCTCATTTCCATTGCTTTTTTGGAGGACCACATACATTACTGTAGCACATATTCAGGAAGATCTTTACTATGTTTTCCTAAATTCTATAGCATTTTTAAAGCACAGCGTGTTTTCAAATATGTTGACACATTCTCCCTTTTCTTTTTCTTTCAATAGAAACATCTATTCAGGAAACTCTTGTACCAGATGGACGAGACTTGGAATGTCTACAACTCTCGTTGCCAACCATGGCTATGTCTGCTGTCTATTAAATCCCACCCTCTTCTAAAACATATCAAGTATCTACGCAAACCAGCTGCTTGCAAGCAATTTCTACTCCACTTTATCCGTTCACCCAACAGTGTGTGGCAAAGAGTTTGACATCGGCCTGACAACAGCCACGACAGCTTCAACTATGGAGAATGCTAAACTGTCTGTAATGTTGAATGCGCAGCCTTCTACTGATATCCAGAGAAATTCCATTCAAACAATCACGCTGAATGTTGTCAACACTTTGCCTATTCTATCTGCTGGTTACTCTTCTGCCCCCAACATCGTCACGCATGGGAAATCAAAGAATGTTGGGAAACATGTGTGCAAGCACTGCGGTAGAGATTGTTTGAAGCCCAGTGTCCTGGAGAAACACATCCGCTCACACACCGGCGAAAGACCATTTCCATGTGCAACTTGTGGCATTTCATTCAAAACTCAAAGCAATCTGTACAAACATCGAAGGACACAAACTCATGTGAACAACATTAAACTAAGCTCGGCCCCTAGCATCGATCTAAAAGGCCAAGTTGGTGATCAAGTAGGGGACAATTTAATGGACAATCTGAAACATATCACAGAGAAAGGCATTGCTATAGACACTGGACAGTCTACTCAACATACCAGTTCAGACACCAGTTTCTCTTCACAGGAAAATACTGGCTTATCCTTCTTTACAAGTGAAGACATGTCTGCCCAAGCTATCAACTCTCAATTGGTTCATGGAAACTGTGAGAAGACTGGTCAGCTTTCATCCAAAACAGCAATTATTTCACCCCCTGTACCAAATCAGAAGAGGATGCTAAAAAGTCAGAACTCTCCATCTGGAAATAGGCAGATTCAGGTGCAACGACAGTATGAGACTGGTGTAGAAAAGCAATGGGAACGCAGTCCATCTGAGTACAAATTGAAAAAATGTGAGAGCACAGACTCTGGGTATTTGTCACATTCAGACAGTGCTGATCTGCAAATGTTTTCCGGTAGCCCACTTCACAGTCTGAGTGAGTGCAGCCTTGAGTCTGAACATGCACTTAGCACTAGTTCACTTCAGGCTTCAAGCGAGGACTGTGACGATAAAACACTGACTGGGAAGAAAACACTAGAAGAGCATATTACCATGCTGATTTCTCGAAACCAAGCCTTGGTAGATGACTCTCACTTAGACAATGTTCGTCCTCGTAAAACCACTTTATCCAAACAAGGGAGCATCGATCTTCCAATGCCCTACACCTTCAAAGACTCTTTTCACTTTGACATTAAATCCCTTGATGTGAACAGGAAGAAGGTTTTTCCATGTCCTAACAGGTCTACCTTCAATCCAGCAGAGAAAGGCAAACCTCTCTTTTTTCACTCCGTCCCCACTCAGTTCTCCACTACAATGGATAACGTAACCATGACACGCTGCAACTCATTGCCATTTGTTGAAAGCTGTAGGTTAACACCAGATAAGCAAAATTCTAAATGCCAGTCCATCGCAAAGCAACCATTAGATGCAAGTTTTGCGAGTCTATTGCTAACCAGTACTGCTGCGGCCCACACAGTGGATTTTTCAAGGAGCCATCCACGGGGGCTTGTTAGACAGACCGCTGTTGATGAGGTACTGGTTAACCCTGCAGCTGAATGCCATTTTCCAGAGGTGATAAAAAGCAAGAAGAAGCACTCAAGTGACCACCCTGCCTCGAAGTGCAAGGGAGCCAGTAAGAGAGGTGGCTCGAAAAAGACAAACATGTTTTCTCATGAAAAGTGGCAGATGTATGGGGATGAAACATTCAAAAAACTTTACCAAAACGTAGAGAAAAATGAGAGTTCCAGAAAGGTGAAGCAAGAAATTGCAGAAACAACGAGTTTGGTTGACAATGAAAAAAAAATCCCGATTGCAGGTGGCGCAGTAAATGTAAGTGAAAATATCACCATAAAAACTTCAAAACACTTGTTTAAGATTGCCTCTGGAGGTTTTAGGCAGGAACCTTCACTCCTATATGAACCACGGTCACCCAATGGCCATCATCCAAATTCTTCAGAACTCACCCAGGGAAGCAAAACATTACACTCAGGAATCAACTACAAACACTCAATCCAAAAAGATGTTAAAGTGTGTACCTCAGAAGAGAAACTGTTTGCTTATCTCTCCTCTTCAAAAACTGAATTTCCACAACCTCTTCTAAAGGATCAGAGTGTTAGTGCCAGTTCCAGCTGTGTGGCAGTTGAATTAAAAGAAGTAGAGTGCAAGTCGCCCTCAAATACAGAAAAATGTATCAATTCTGAAAAATTACATTCAGAAAGAAAGAAGTTTAAAGTGGCTGAGATCAGAGATACACCATCTGATAGTAATGCAAGTTGTTTAGAAACAGATAGGGGTAAGGACATTCAAAGGACATTCTTTAATAAATACTCTTTGGACCAATTGCAGAAAGCAAAGGTACATTTGGGAGTAGATGTCCGTGGTAGGACGGGTCTTGACACATTTGCTATTGAAGCAAGGGCCTCACAAGTGAATGTGGATAACGTGAATACACTTTCTTCCAATATAAAATGTAATGCCCAGGGTTCAACTGTTCATCTCTCCGGTAAGACCCACATTTCAGGACAGTTTTCTTATCAGTTCATAGAGCCACCGACACCACCAAATAAAAATATATTCTCGCCAAGGTATGTTATCAAATTACGAAGTGATGGACTGTCGTCTGCTGATGTATCTGCTAAACAGGACTGTGGTCATAGAATGTCTTTTGAAGATACAGCAGTACACTCCCTGGATTCCGCACACTCGAAACAATATTTGAATTCTGTGTCTGTATTCTCGGCTCAGACTCAACCAGGGCAAACACTTCCTCCTCCAGATCCATTCAAGTTAAACCATACCACTGATTTCCTAAATGCACCTTCTCTAAATGCATCACGTATCTCCAAGATGTCCTTCGAACAAGGGCCAAACTTGACCCAACATGATGAGAGGCATACTGGCTACCACAATGATTCAGATGCAGAGAAAATCACAGATACACAGCATATATTAGTAGAAATGACATCTGCTGTTGCTAAAAACATTGAGGGATTGCTGGAAACTTTAGAGGATCAATGTCCAGACAAGATAGCACAGACACAACATCAACTCAGCTTGTCTGGATATGTAAAAACCTCATCAAAAATGTATTCAAATGAAACACCAAACATTAAGCCAGAAATAGAATCAGGAGGCCGTGACCATGAGCCCACCAGACTGATTACTGGCCATTCTCAGGAGATACAACTACACCTTTTGGATAATTCCCACCCTGGTCAGCTCTCCAGGAACCAGCTAGCAAAACCGATAACCAATATGAACTCAGGGAATAGCAAAGACCTAACAACTGAGACCACTTTTTCAGTTTTAAATACTGAGCCAAGTCCTACTTGGTGCTGGTTAAACAAAAGTGTTCCTCTCCCTGCAGAGCAGAAAGACAAGTCATTTTCTGTTTACGCTTCAGTAACATGCAACACCATGGACCACAAGAGACCAGGATCAGCGGTCCTGATCCCATTTCAAGAAGGGAGACCTGTTGGCAGCATGACTCAGCTTAGAAGTGTGTCCTCTCTCTCCAGGGTGTCCCAAAGAGATATGGTAAAATTATTACCTTGACTTCTTCAATTTCCTGAATCCATACTATGACCCTTTTACTTTTCTCATATATCTCCTTCATGTACTTTTCACATCTTCTGACATATCACTCTCCTGTCTTCTTCTACGATATATTATTTTATGCTAAACAATTTAGTAGGTAATTACCATCCTTTTTATGCAGTGAAATACGGCATAAGATAAATTAAGTAAACCAACTCTGGAGTGTTCTTAATAAACAGTAACGTGCTGTGAGTTGACATCAGACTTATATAGGGTTTTCGGCTAAACCATGGGTAGGCAGCACTCCAGATGTTGTGGGTATCATTATGGCAGTAAGAGTATTATGGCAGATGTAGTCCATAACATCCGGCGTGCTGAAGGTTGCCTACCCCTGCAGTAAATTATGAAGTGTTATTGTGACAGGAACAGGGTGGCTGGTCCCTGACTTTGGATCCAGACCTGAACCTTCCAAATACTACTATGGTCCTCCTGGAGCTACTGCAGCAACTGGGTACCTTATGGCTAGTTGCCCAGCAGCTCGAGCTTCTTCACTGATATCATCCAACCATCAGCCAGATACTGGATAACTAAGACAGTAGCAGTTTATTAAACAGGCAGTGTATTTATACAGTATGAGATGTTACTTAAAGGGTAGTACTAGCTTCAGAACCTCTATAAAGCTCTGGGACTTTTACCGCTCTGTTCCAAGAGGCTCTTCGGGAAAAGGTCCACTCATTGTTGGCCACACTTTCCATGGTTTCCTGGTCAGAGAACCATGGAATGGAGAACTGTATTTTAGACTGTAAGACAGGCACACAAGTAACTCTTAAAACTCTCCTTTGCACCAGTCCCACATAATGTTTGCCCTTCGTTGTCCACATTGGTTTGTGCACCACAGAGTTAACCCTTCAGGTGTCAGTAGGTGGTTTTTACTGTGTCCTTTATAATTAACCTATTAAATATATCTGTTACATGCCCAGAAGATTGTTCTGGCTTTAAGGGTTGGATGGTGATTTCCATCACAAGGTGTCCATAGTTTCTGGGTAGGAGGCTAGCCACCAAGCCTTTCTTCAAGGCTCATCTAGGATTATTTTTTTAACCAAAATAGCTCAGATAGAGAATTTTTCCAAATCTGCTCTTTTTTGGTGTAATATTTGCAGTTGCAGTTGCCTTGCTGGCTGTAATAAAGGAAGTGGATAAATCTGGTTGTAAACATTTTGATCTATACTTGACAAGTGACTACAGTTTCCGGTTTAGAGAATAAACTGTTCTTGTGATCTGATTTACTAATTGAGTAAACAGGAATTGTGTAGAATTGATAAGAGGAATGCAAACTAGTTAAAAAGTAGTTTAGAGAAAATATAACTGTTTGTTTGAAAATAAATAAATCCACCTGTGTTATTTTGGCAGGCAATTTTATAACATGACAGGAGGCTTCATATTTGCTTAAGTCTCTCTTTACTAGAACTCCACAGCAGCACATTGGGGTCGAAGAACTAGGTAGATGCTGAAATCCAGGCCCTTTTCGAAAAGGGCACAGTCCAGTGGGCACCAGACGATGGAGGTTTCTTCGGTTCCATATTCCTGGTGAGGAAGAACTTCCGCCTGATAATAAATTTGAGGAACCTGAATGCCTTCACCATTTGCCGACATTTCAAAATGGAGGGCATCAATCTGCTGCGGGACCCTGCCCCAGGGATTGGTTCACGTGACTAGACCTGAAGGACGCCTATCTATCTGTACCGGTGGACTTTACGTGCCGATTTCTCAGATTTCTCTGGAAGGGCAGACCTTGCCAGTACACCTGCCTACCCCTCAGCTTAGCGCCGTAGTGTTTCACCAAACTGTTAAAACCTGTGACGACACGTCTTCAATCCAGGGGTGTTCGTTGTCTCATCTACCTGGATGATCTACTGATATTTTGAGAGGAGCCCTCCAGACTGAATTATCAGACGCTTGCTGCGATCTACTTGTTCGAGTCACTGGGTTTCGTGGTCAACCGGGAAAAATCAGCCATCACACCAACAAAGGTGATCGACTTCTTGGGTTTCGAAACAGACGCAACGGAGTACCCCCTAAGCTTTCCTCAGTCCAAGATCTCCACCAATCTGAAGGAAATCTGGAGGATTCTGCATCAGAACCGGATCCCACTACAAATGCTGGCTCGCGTAGTGGGTCTCCTCTCCGCATCGATCCAGGCGATCTATCCGGGACCCCTTCACTAAAGGGCCTTGCAACGCCTGAAGGCCCGCTTCCTATGCAGGAGGCCCTCCTACGACCAAGTGATCTCTCTCGTACCGGATGTAAAGATCGAGCTTTGCTGGTGGCTGCCTCACATGTCAGCCTGGAATGGCAAAGCGATTTTTCAGACCGACCCACGATTTCATACTAGAGCTGGGGTTCGGGAGCTACTTGTACGACCAGCTCCACGGGAGGCCCCTGATCAGAGATGGAGACAGAGTACCACATAAATTGCCTGGAACTGATTGCGGGATCACCGCTATTGGATACTTTCGGAGGTAACGATGGAGATTTAAAGCTTCTGCTTCCAACGCAACATCACTCTCAAGGCGGAGAGTGTCCTGGGAGTGTCGAACCTGACAGCAGGCTGGTTCTCCAGACATTGGAGGGACGCCAGCAATTGGAGGCTCCATCATTCGGTTTTCCTCGAGATCGCGGACTAGAGGGGCCCATTCACAGTGGATCTCTTCGCCTCCAGGACGAACTTCCAGGTCCCAACGTACTTCAGTTGGCTTCCAGACCCGGCTTGCACGGAGGTGGATGCTTTTCTTTAGAAATGGCCTCAGGGAGCTTATGCGTTTTCTCTGTTTGCTATGATCTCCAGAGTCCTGCTACAAGTACGACGTCAATGTGTATCATTAGTGTTACTGACCCCCTATGGCAAGTTCAGGCTTGGTTTCTGGAACTTTTACAACAGGATCCTATCCTCTAGGACCCACAAGGCAACCCTCATCCCCTCGTGGTGGATGGCCACCTTCATTTAGTGGCCTGGACTCTTTCAGGCGAACCTGGAATGTCGACGACGTATCGCAGTCAGCTAAGAACCTCCTCTGGGACTCCTGAGCTCCTGGAACTAGGAGATGCTACTTGTTCGCATGGAACTCTTGGTGTCGTTGGTGCCTAGAACGGAATACCAATCCCTTTACAGCCCCTGTATCCAGTGTTTTGGACTTCCTCTCTCACCTGTCTGACTTGAGTCGGTCGTATTGTTAGGTTAACATAGCCAGGTCTGCGATCTCTGCGGCTCATGTGCCTCTCCGAGGTTCCCCCATTGGTCAAGACCCGTTGGTTTGCCGACTTCTCTTAGACTAACACGTCCTACAACAGGAAGTACTCCTCCCTCTGGGATGCACACACGGTCTTATCGTTCCTCCAGGATTGGCCGGATAATCAAGATCTGTCCCACCAACAGCTTTTGGTTAAATTCACTCTTCTACTATGCCTCATGTCCTTTCGCCGGATCTCCCATGTCCGGGCATTCAATGTCGACGCACTCTCTTTTTCTCCTGGAAGGGGTTACCTTCTTTGTGTCTAGACGGACCAAGTCGGACTTGACGGCTATCTTCTACCCATATTTCCGCGACTCACCTAAACTCTGCATGGTGGCAGCTCTATCACGATATGTGGTGATTACAACTCTGCCTCGCCCTTCCCGTTCAGGGCAATTACTGGTTCGGGTAAGAACTCTGTTGATTTCAGTAGTGTCTGAATTACTCTGGGTGGCTGCATGTTTTTTCGAAGGACATTTAATTAGTTAACCAATTCTTTCAATTCTGTTTATCTTGTTTCAGTTTAAAGTTTCATCTACGGTTCCATGTTCAAGTTTTTCTTCTGGATGGCTGTCATTGGTTGGATCCGTTTTCTACAGTTTCTACAGTTACAGTTATATTTCTTTGTTTGTACTATTCTTTGTTTTTGTCGCAGCTTGAAAGAGGAAGTAGTTGTACTTTACTGTTTTCTGATTGGTTGTTTTCTCTCTGTGTTAATGTGCTGCTGTGTAGTTCTAGTAAAGAGAGACTTAAAGGACCACTCTAGGCACCCAGACCACTTCAGCTTAATGAAGTGGTCTGGGTGCCTGGTCCTTCTAGGGTTAACCCATTTTTTAATAAACATAGCAGTTTCAGAGAAACTGCTATGTTTATTAATAGGTTAAGCCTTCCCCCATTCCTCTAGTGGCTGTCTCATTGACAGCCACTAGAGGCGCTTGCGTGCTTCTCACTGTGATTTTCACAGTGAGAGCACGCCAGCGTCCATAGGAAAGCATTGTAAATGCTTTCCTATGAGACCGGCTGAATGCGCGCGCAGCCAGCCGGCGGGGCGTAACGGAGGAGGATCGGAGGCAGAGAGCTCTCCGCCCAGCGCTGGAAAAAGATAAGTTTAAACCCCTTTCCCCCTTCCAGAGCCGGGCGGGAGGGGGTCCCTGAGGGTGGGGACACCCTCAGGGCACTATAGTGCCAGGAAAACGAGTATGTTTTCCTGGCACTATAGTGGTCCTTTAAGCAAATATTCGCCTCTTGTCATTAATAGAATTAAGATTATAGGTACTCTAAAGCTAGCATAACCTACAATTTACAGTTATTTTAGCAATTTTGTACCATTTCCCATTTAGTGAATAAACTATATTTACTTAAAGGACAAGTGCCACCTCAAATCCATTTTAACATAATTATCCTTTCATTATGTTTTGAAAGGAAATTGATTTAAAAAAAAATCTTATTACCAGAAATTTGCTAGGGAATTCTATATTTTACTCCAAATTACATCACAATCTAGCAGAGTCAAGGCACATACATTGCCCTGGAGAAGGGGAAACGGAAACATTGTTTAAGTTTTAATGAAGCTTTTAAAGCTGCCGTAACTGCTGTTGTGTTTAAACATATTGTCCTTGCCTTATTATGTTTATTTTATTGTTTTTTAGGATGCATCAAGTGAAGGAATATGTGTGGATCAGAAGACATGCAAAGCTGGTATTGTGCTGAAAAAGAAGGATTTAGACAATACACAGGTCATGCCCATGAGTTCCAGGAATCATGTAATGACTAAAAGCAGGCACCAGAAAAGGCAGGTTCAATATCACAAGCTAATCCCAATGCTTCCTACCAAAACAAGAAGTCAGGGGCCAATGCACTACCAGGAGAGAAACCCAAGAACAAACTGAGCACTTGGAGTCTCATACACACACAGAATGGGCAAGCCACGGTCAGAGTCACACACAGAATCGACAAACCATAGTCAGACTCACACACACACACACACACACACACAAAATGGACAAGCCATGGTCAGAGTCACACACAGAGCCAATCCACTGTCAGAGTCACACACACAGACACAAGCCATGGTCAGAGTCACACATAGACACAAGCCATGGTCAGAGTCACACATAGACACAAGCCATGGTCAGAGTCACACATAGACACAAGCCATGGTCAGAGTCACACATAGACACAAGCCATGGCAAGAGTCACACACACAGACACAAGCCATGGTCAGAGTCACACATAGACACAAGCCATGGTCAGAGTCACACACACAGACACAAGCCATGGTCAGAGTCACACATAGACACAAGCCATGGCAAGAGTCACACACACAGACACAAGCCATGGTCAGAGTCACACACAGACACAAGCCATGGTCAGAGTCACACATAGACACAAGCCATGGTCAGAGTCACACATAGACACAAGCCATGCTCAGAGTCAGACAGACATAGAGACAAATTCCATATTTAGAGTCAGAGAGACAGACAAAGATACAGGCCATATTCAGAGTCAGACAGACAAAGAGAGGCAATCCATATTCAGAGTCACACAGACAAAGAGACCAGCCATGCTCAGAGTCAGACAGACATAGAGAGGAAATCCATATTCAGAGTCAGACAGACAGACGGACAGACAAAGAGACAAGCCATGCTCAGAGTCAGACAGACAACCAGAGGAAATCCATATTCAGAGTCTCGGACAATTGTTTCAGCCTCCTTAAGGCCTCATGAGCGAGGAGTAGCGGATACCCCTCTAGGCACAGTGAGCACATGGTCCATGTCTGGATTACCGTTTTGGGGAGAGCATATGCAATTGCAGTTGAACAAAAACAGAGAATTTGAGAACTCTGAAAACTGGCAAAACCTTAGAGAACCTTAGTAGCTTGCCCTTCAGTTCGTCTCAAAATGTATTTGTTCACTTGCGCCATTGCAAAGGAAACTTATACCATTTGCATATCAGACTGATCCCACCCATAAGGACAGTCCAGAACCGAAATGCTGGCAAGTTACATTAAGGAATGTAAAACTTGCTTCCTCTATGCTTTGTAAATGCAATCCTTGGCATAGATTTTTTGTTTTTCATTTTCAGAGTCTGTACAGTGTGAATGCACTGGAAGCTGTGACATCTAGTACATGTGAGGTGTAACATTGCAATGCACACGTGTATCAGGGAGGAACCATGCGCGTTCTATTACAAACACCCACAACCTGCGCAGGATATGAAGAATTCAGGTCACAGTCAATAATTATTATACACTGAAGGCTGGAGTTCCAAAGCCCTTACAGTCTCAGCAGGCAATCAATCACCGTATGAATTATCTGGCAGTGTGGAGAAAATGACAATAAATCTTTTTTACCTCTCTCGCACCACAGATATAATAAAACACATATAACTCACAGCTGTATAGGGATATCCTTCAGGGGTTCAGTAAAGGAAAGGTAGTTTGTGCTACCCCTGGATCAGAATATTAATGGTGGGTTAACGTCCCATGGCTTGGGCTGCCTCCTCTCTCTGACAGCTGCTACAGGAAGGCTCCCTTCCTTGTGGTAAAGAAAATAATATTTTCAGTATGTTTCCGTTGCAAAAAACAAAAATGGTGCACACCTCTGTCTTTTTTTTGTTTCTCTGTAGCTGCATGTCTTTAGATTTAACTAGTAAATAAACATGGCTGGCATGTCTTTTTATTGCACATTGTATTGCATACATTTATAGATCTATTATACATGGTAGCCATTAATTGTATCCTCTATGTAGTGCATTTAACGTTACAGATTCAGCTTCTTTTTTTTTTCTCCTACAGGTGTAGTGCATTTCGCCAGCGTAAACGCCCCACGTGTTTGGCAAACAAACACACAGCGGGTACATGTCCCTTCTCTTCAGCTTCTCGTCAGATGATCAATGCCAGATCTGAGCGAGGTGACCACTACAAGAAAAGCGCTTCTTCAGAGTCAGGTAATGAGTGAACTCTCGCTGCACATATTAGAGGGGTCTGGCCGATATTTACAAGCTGTGTCTTAATTTGGGGGCAATAAGCTTTATAGAAAACCTATGGTATGGTGAGAGTTCTAAGTACGTAAAGGACAGCAGGTCGGCAGTAAGCTGTGTATCCTGCCTGACCCACAAAGCGGTAATATGAATAGAGTAGCCCTCGGCATTTAAATTATCATGAAATTACTTTACCACTAGTTATAATAGGATGCAGAATGTTCACATTCAGCGTTCCCCTGCATTATCATTACCTTCAAGAATCGCTTTATGAGAGTTATAGAGTTATAGACTGTTCTGCTCGGTATTTTTATTGGTGTCAATGAAAAAAAACACCATTTGATTAATAACGCAGAATCAATTAATTGCTCACAGTAACAGTGTTACATAAAAATGTATTTTTTTAACAAAAAAAGTAACTGTCTGCGCAGAAGAAATATGTTGAATAATACCGGTCTACTTACTGTGTTTCCCATCTGTTATGGAAACCAGGGAATGGGTCCCCGGGAGGTGGCAGCTTATGAGTTCGATAAGCAGTAACAGATTTTAGACTCGGGAATGGTTCCCATTATTAGATCAGGTTAGGAATACTTTCTGGAGGAATAATTCCTCGGGCCAACAAACTTTTCTTCGCTTCCGAAACAAAAACAAGTTCCCTGTTGTTTTCTAATAATCCGTCTCTCCAAGAGAGCAGGATTTACAGACATTAAACCCATCCTCTCCATGATCACTGCCACCTGACTGCGCTGACTGAACAAAGACTAAGTAGGCCATGCCATCACCCATCCAACTGGCATGGACTTAGCATATAGCGGTGATACGGCACTAGGCTGGGTAATGAAATGGAAAAATCTCTCATTCTTTCTCTCTCTCTCTCCTTCTCTCCTCTATATCTCCTTCTTTCTTTCCCTCTCTCCTTCTCTCTATATCTCCTTCTTTCTCTCCCTCCTTTCCCTTACTTATTCTCTTTATCTCTTCACTATACTCCCTTCTTTATCCTCTGTTTCTCTCCTCCTTTCTTACTCTCTCATTCTGTCCATGACACTAACTCTTGCTTTCTCCCTCCCTCCGATATCTCTCCTTTTCTCTTACTGCCATTCTCCCTCTCGTTCTTTCTATCAGCCTCTAACTATACTGTTTAGTGAACAGTGAACAACTCTAACAGATAATGTAAAATGTTTCCTCAGCAGATTAATTGCAGGCTTTACTTTGACAATGTAATTAAATGCGTGCTGGACTTGGCAGCGTCTCCACAATAAATAGGGTGTCTGCTTTTAGTTATTGAGACATTTAAGCTGTGGTGTCACTGTTAGCTCTCACTTAAACAACTTCATCATACGAGATGAAAACAGAAACAATTTCACGCACCTGCAACACGCATTCATATTCCCCGTAACCTCTTCTTTTCTGGGTCATTCATACATATATACGTCTAACTTTATGGAGGAAGTTATAAAACTATCTCTTCCCCTTGGAACGAAACATGTGCTATAAATTACTCGTTAGTAATTAGGTCAAGGCGCAGAGACTTACCATGTAAGTACATCTATCAAATAGGCAAGGATGCGCTGCATTTAAAAAGAAACTTATATTCTCTTTATATGTAGAGTTAGTCATTTTACGTGTGCAGCCAACAAAATGTATGTGTATTTAAATATCACACAAAAAAAATGGTGCACAACTTTATAAAGAAATATTAATTATTTTATATTTAAGATCATTTAAGTTTCTCATCATTTTTATGTGATTTTATTTGTACAAGATATATTTTGCTTTTACTGTTTGGTTGCTGCAATTAACACATTATTTCCTATATATATATATTTTTATATATATATGTCATTTTATTTTTATTTTACACATATACATATACTTAATTGGAATACTGTTCTTTGCACCATTGGTATATTTTGTGGGGAGTTTGATATTCATGTAAAACTGCACCTTAGAGGGATATACTTATACCCTATACTTCGCCTATTTAATGTGCTTATATTAAGAAATATTTTTTTTAATATCGGTGTATTTAAATATGCAGAGTATGCTTAAATATCTTGGTTTTGTCGGTTGAGTTGCCTTCTGGAAGCTAACATATTTGCGGATAGATTTGAAATGTTCACTTAAATTATTATTTATTATCATTAACTGAATGAAGTATACATGAGAGCTGAACTAATATCCTATAAACCTCTGCTTCAATGATTATACGTAGGGTGTTACCGTAGAAAATATTGGTAGGACCACAATCTGCTGAGAAATGTCTTTTCAGAAATGGTGGTGTTTTATTTCTGAGAGTTGGATACTCAGCGGTTGGTCTTGTGAGGATATATGGGTTTCAGACTCCGGTTTAATAGAGTCAAAGTGGAGTCTAACACAATATTATTTTTTCAAGGAAGAGTTAGAAATCAAGTTAGCTTCGGCTCTTGTCTCTCTAAATCTAGCAAACCATTTCAGGGCTGAGAGAGTCCATTGCACAGAGAAGGGTGCCCTCGGCTTCCCTCTCGCTGAATCCGGTGAAGCCTTTCCGGACTGTGAGATTGAGAGGTCTGGACTTCTCTGTCTTTAAATCTTGAGAACCCTTTCAGGGCTGTGTGAAAGTCCACTGCACAGGGTTCCAGGCCCCATGTCTCTCCACATGTAGTGAACCCTCTTAGGACAGGTAGACCTCCATATATCCCAGGGATGACTTAGCCTGTTTATTGACCTGGTAGCAGCTTGCTGACCGGAGGATGCTGGCTGGGTAAATACAACCCATCCCACAAGGATACACATACCCCTGATCACTTACTGCACTCTCCATACAGCAAGGTGCAAGCTGTACAGTATCTGTGTGCATTCCCCTATCTCTCTCTGTGCTGCCGGACAGGTGCAAAGGCTAGAGCTTATAACGGTGATTGACAGGGAGCTAAAATGCAGGAAACCCCGGATAGAGGTAAATAAAGCCATTTTGATTTCTGCAATTACTTTTCTTTTTCAGACCTCATAAGCACACATTGCTTGTATACCCTCTCTGTCTGTGCGACCAGTTTAGATGGATTTTATTTTATAGATAAATTGTACGTGGAACCTGCCTGCTGAGGAATGAGGATTGATGGAGAGGTGGGGTTGACAAGGCATGCAGCGCATGGAATTTTCTGGATTAGGATTGTGTGAGGGGAGGGTTACAGTGACCCACTGTGCATGGAATCTACCGCTGTCTCTCAGTCAGTTTTATGGCTCCTTTGACTGCAAGAGGGAGATATTCTCATGTTTTAGCCATTGAGCCTCCGTGGGGAAATGAGCTATGTTTCAGTAAAGGAATGTCTCAATTGCTGCGGAATTTTCACACAACTCCTCTTTTATTGCGTGCGTTCAGTGGATGAAGTGTGATGGGTCTGAACGATTCTCATAAGACAGGTCACTGACATTTCAGCTGCTAAACCAGAAACATACAAATTCCATTTGTTAAACAGAAACATGACAGGGAGCGCACTTACCGGAACAAATCTTTTTGTCATAATTAAAGTTGAATTCAAAATAAGAAATGCAACACATTTGACAGCAATTTACGTGCATAGAGTAAAATAGTCATTCAAACTGCGGCACATTTCCTCTCTCCTCCCTGTTCTGTACCTCATATTTAAATTTTCAGAGCTCCCTGTAGATTGCAAGCTCGGGAGCCAAACCTACTTCTGACGAGAGGTGGTCCCAGAGGATGTTTTAGGTGAATATTGGAATGGGTGTCACTCAGTTCCCTGACCACTAGTCATCTGAGGATACCTGGGTGTTGGGGTCACTATATTCCTCAGGATTCTGCAGGGACTCTGTCAGATCGGAGGATTGCTGCATTAGCATTATACACATCCCGAGCCTTCTTCAATTCCTTTACTGTGTTAGCCTTATACACATCCCGAGCCTTCTTCAATTCCTTTACTGCGTTAGCCTTATACACACCCCGTGCCTTCTTCAATTCCTTTACTGTGTTAGCCTTATACACATCCTGAGCATTCTTCAATTCCTTTACTGTGTTAGCCTTATACACATCCTGAACATTCTTCAATTCCTTTACTGTGTTAGCCTTATACACATACTGAACATTCTTCAATTCCTTTACTGTGTTAGCCTTATACACATCCCGAGCATCCTTCAATTCCTTTACTGTGTTAGCCTTATACACATCCCGAACATTCTTCAATTCCTTTACTGTGTTAGCCTTATACACATCCCGAGCATTCTTCAACTCCTTTACCGTGTTAGCCTTATACACATCCTGAGCATTCTTCAATTCCTTTACTGTGTTAGCCTTATACACATCCTGAACATTCTTCAATTCCTTTACTGCGTTGGCCTTATACACATCCTGAGCATTCTTCAATTCCTTTACTGTGTTAGCCTTATACACATCCTGAGCATTCTTCAATTCCATTACTGTGTTAGCCTTATACACATCCTGAGCATTCTTCAATTCCTTTACTGTGTTAGCCTTATACACATCCTGAGCATTCTTCAATTCCTTTACTGCGTTGGCCTTATACACATCCTGAGCATTCTTCAATTCCTTTACTGTGTTAGCCTTATACACATCCTGAGCATTCTTCAATTCCATTACTGCGTTAGCCTTATACACATCCTGAGCATTCTTCAATTCCTTTACTGTGTCAGCCTTATACACATCCTGAGCACTCTTCAATTCCTTTACTGTGTAAGCCTTATACACATCCTGAGCATTCTTCAATTCCTTTACTGTGTTAGCCTTATACACATCCTGAGCATTCTTCAATTCCTTTACTGTGTCAGCCTTTTACACATCCTGAGCATTCTTCAATTCCTTTACTGCATAAGCCTTGTGACGAGACCAATCTCGCCACTGTGCATTGGAGGAGCCTGGTTGCCCAGCTGCTGCCTTAAGACTATGGCCCCATGTTGAAACGCTTGATTTTTCCCTGCAGAGACACGAAAGCCGGGTCATTCGGTGCTGGCCCTGTTTGAGCGGTTATACCCCAGATAGCTATGCCATTCGTATAATGAAAGACTATGGGAAAGACTTTGGCTCCATGGCGATTGAACTGTATGTGCGTGCTCTGAGCGCCATTCAGTAATAATGTGCGCTCAGATCTGAGCTATCTGGGGATATGTTGAATGTACCTGTTTTATGCAATAGCTGCACAGTTATATATTTTTATGTGTTTTATTGTATTTTGCTGCCATGTGTTCAATGGAGTTTTGCCTCTGTCCTTGGAGATAATTGGATTACTTCACAATTATCTCCAGGATAGAAGACTCTGTGTAACTGGTTTTGGGCAGAAAAGCCATGCTTCATTTGGTCACAAAGGACTTCGATCTATCTTTTGAACCACTGGACCAATTTGGATGATTTTGACGAATGTTTGTATTTGGAGTATGCTGATTCTGAAAATGTTTTATGTGAATGTGATGCATACTTTTCAAGTTATGAATAATGCGGAAAAACTGTATTTCTCTGGCTGTTATAATTACATTACCCATTGTGTAAGGTAATTGTATCACAGGCAGAGGGGAGGGTTTTGTGTGGGAGTGTCTGAGTGTATTGTACATGTTTATTGGTTGTTTTCCAAAACCCTGAGGGTGGTACTAATGTTTAAGAATGTGTACATAACAATAAACCCACAGGGAGCTTTGTCTCGTTCTTGGGGGGGATTTATTGTATGCTGTTCCAGTTCGACTGCTAGGAGTGTAAACCTTTCGTATGGTTTTTTCCTATTCGGCTGTTTACAGCATTCATATGGTTCCGGTTCAGCTGTTTACAGCATTCAAATGCTTCTCCGGTTCGGTGGATTGGTGTCTATAGTAGCTGTGTCTGTGTCTCTGGAAGGGGAAGATCTTCTAAACGGCGGTTTAACCCTTTTATGCTTAGGGTGCCGTTACAAGCCTCAATAAGTGTATAAGGCTAATACAGAAAAGGAACTGAAGAATGTTCAGGATGTTTTCAGGATTTTGCTAACACTTGACATGTGCACAGTCGTTATTCGGCATGTGCCATAACTCACACCCCACTTCCTTTAATAAAACACAGACACCAGCTTTTCTGTTGGAAGTATATAGTCCACAGCTTTATTTAATTATCATTATAAATGTAACAAATTGGGGTCATTGCCAAATAATATTGATATTTTAATACAATCTCCCTCCGTACATAAATACACCTGGCAATGACCCCATACCATTAAAACAATATATAACAATATAAATAACATATAAGATAAAACACGGCCTACTAACGAGGCCCATATCCAACTTTTTAAACTGTAGGGGTGTACCGAGACACCCCTACACCCCCAGATTCGGAGCCACAGATGAGCTCGAACATACAAACCAATTGGAACACTCCTGCCTAATCCAGTCTAAATCTTGCCATGACCACTTCATACTCCACCTACTTCCCATTTAACCTAGCCCTTCCCCCGCCGCTGTGACCAAAAAACAACCTCTAAACCTCAGGGAGGGTGAGGGGGACAACTAACAGGTAAGTGAAGGCTTTGATTAAAATGGCCACTTGCTAAGATGGCCGCTGTAGCAGCACCCCGATAGACTGAGGGGTTTTTGCCGCCAAGAGATGTCCTTTCTCCCCTGTTGTGAGAGGGAGGCTGTAGAGTGGAGCAGGAACAGCTCTTAGAAGAGCTAGTGATTATAGTACTTCAAAGAGCAATCCCAGGAGCAGGGATTGCAGCAGGTATAACTTTACCCTACAAGCACGAGATGAGGCTCTGTGTTGAAGGTAAATCAGGAAGGTTTAATGTGGCACACTGGCCTTTTATACAGTTTTCCCCACAAGGTTACCACCCAGGTCGACCTTGTTGGCCACAGGGACACAGGATCAACAAGCCAATAAAAACAGTATTTTACATTCAGTCACTCCCATACAGTGTACACAACTTAGTTAATTACTGTATCAACTCAATTATCTCCAAACGAAAAATAGAACTATTTTACACTTTTTTAGAAATACCCCAACAAAACAGACATTTCCTGATAGCCCCGATCTGGGGGAACAACATATTCAAAAATCACCCAGATCGGTTCAGGGATTCAAAAGTTAGCTGGAGGTCACATTTCTGCCCAGCCGCCCATGAGGCTTATTGCCCAGAATAGTTCCATAAGTTCAGCTGGGTCGACCGGTCTATTTCAGGGGTAGGGAAACACATTAAAATAACGAAATGACTGTTCGTGTATCTGATTCTCCAGTGTCTCTTGTTCGTGTGCTTCAATGTACCGAACGCCACTGCGTTCGTATGAAAAGTAAACGAATTGCAGCGGTGTTTGTGTGAGCGAGTATCTGAAAACCGTTCCATGCGCTCAACGACAAAACACTGCTGGCCGTTCGACTGTTTAAGATGTCCGCCGCCATGTGTTCGTGCATACGAACGACGACCACCCAGCCGTTTGTCAATTAAGCTGCGGTTAACCACCGCTTCTGGGAGGTTAATGAGCAGCACACTCCACTTGCAGGGTGGTCGGTAATTAGTTCGGTTATTTGAACAGAGTCATACTGTGTATAGGAGATGTTAAATTCACCGAACAAACCACAAACACATAATGTATAAACACATAAATATAAAATCCAGGCAAATAATGAGAAATATAAAATTCAGGGACAGAGAGGTCTGTCACAGTCACTCTATATCCCCTTAGTCTCCACCCCTATAACCAAATTACTAAACTCCAGCCCATAATTATATTAACCCTACATGCCTACTCTCTGGACCTGTCAAGGCCCATTCCCCTATCTGCGCTGTTCCATGGGCTATAAATGCACTAAAGGAACTTTCAATTCCTTTTGTGTGTCAGCCTACTACACCTTTATGTGGTACATATAATAGCACTAAAAGATGATTCTATGTATCTTCTACCAGTTCATATCACTATTGACCTTTATTGCTATACTGGAAAGCTATTTCAAGTATCTTCTAAGCTTTCTACACCACTGCTTTTACCACTTCACTTCATCTAGGCGTTTTTCTACCCTGTCTAAATAAGAATAAACCTATACATCTTATAATGCTCTTGCTGTAGTATTTTTTCCGTAATATAAATAGTGACATTATAAAAGCCTGGATTATAGCAAACTTGTAGATTTACTAAGGTAATTATTTTTAGAAGAGGTCCTTCATTATGTATGCTACCTGACAGCCAGTTATTTGCAGTCTAAATGGGCCCAGTCCTTAACCCTTCCATTTGCTGATCGATATTCTTATTAAATATCAAGGACTTCCGACAAAATTACATCGGTGTAGGCTATAAGGAGCTATCAGACCTTCTCATTTGAGACCACTACTAAACCACTACTAAACTTATACCAGGACTTACTCACGTCTACAGTGCCAGTCCCTCCATTCACTTATTCATCAGTTATGGTAGATGGGAATAATCTACAAATGGGATCTACAGCATTCTCTCATTAAAATAAACAAATGGCACTTTCTGTTGAACGTTGCAGAAGTCTCTACCTTCTTACAAGATTTGGGATTTAAGCATCCACACAAAGAATCCCCTTCTGAACCATGGGTTTCTCTTTTTCATGGATTTCCTGATTACATTATAAATTGTGACGAACTAAGCCTCATCACGTGTTCTTGGAGGGGCATGCTGGCCAGCCTCTTACCAAAAGACTATGGGCCCTTAAAAAAACAAAAAACACTATGTGAACACACTTGGTTTGTGGGATTTTATATTTGGTTTGGGAACCGAACAGCTGCATGAACCGGAGACTACCCTGGAGCTTGTTAAGCCTAATTGCTACTTTGTAGCAATTTCCACTGCAGTGTTCTAAGAGTTCGTCTGGGTGGCCACAATTCCTATGGATGACCATGAGGGGGTGGCCATCTTGTTCCCGCGAATGCAGGCAGCGGTGTTTGGGCATAAGTCTCATGGAGCTGAAAATAGACACAGAAACTCCAGAACACCGCTGGACTTCCAGCATCGCCTGCGTTCAGTTCTACAACACTTAGAAAGGCGCTGTTCGGTGCAAAACGTTCCCATGAACAAGGTGAACAAGCTCAAGGATAAGACTATTGACTCTGTTCGGTAGTTTGTTTATTTTTTAAACTACCGGACTACTCCGACCGCAAGCCCTGATTCTCTGGAACTGTTTTGGGCATGGGACCATGCAGGCGGTCGGTCAAATTATGACTTCCAGGAAATTTCTGAACCCCTGAACTAATTTGGTTAATTTTTGGATATGTTGGTCACCCAGATCAAGGCTATCCGGGGATACAACTGCAGGGATTTTGTGTTTTAAGATATTTTGGGGGGTTTGTAAAAATGTATGTTTTCTGGGCCTGGAGATAATTAACTTTAATACAGTGCTGACTAAATTATCTCCCATGCATAGGGGAGGGATTTTCCTATTTTGAATGGGAGTGTCTTGGACCTGAGAGCCAATGTAATGGTGTATATGTTTTTACTATAGTCTACTCTCAGGTTCAGGTGCATTTATGGCCAGTTGTGGCTGCCATTAATTAGATTAATTTTACCCTTCATGAAGTCTAGGCTCATGTTTGGGGGATTAGAGAGCTATATTCACTCTGGGGATTCCTATAATCACTATACTCTCTTGGATCACAACGATTACTCTTGTAAGAGCAGCCTGCTTCGCTCTCTGGACTAGGAGAGGTCTACCCACTGGAAGCTGGATCCTGGTCTTGGGTCCAGGGTGGGTGGAGGACAGTGAGACCTCAACCAAGCTGTGGCGGTTTGTGGGGGTTATGGTGTCCAGTCCGGTACTTAAGGATTACTAGAAAGCAGCGATTGCTGGAGGTACCCGGTAGGTTTGCCAGGCGGCCCGTCAAATAACTATTCTTATTTCCTAAGAAGTCAGTAGAAGTATAGATCTGGGCGATGCAGTGGATCTCTACAATGTGAGCTTGTTTGAGTAGGGCCCTCAAGACCCTCTGTTCATGTGCCTCCAAGTTATCTGTTGATCCACCTATTTTACAACGTTGAAAAATTTGTTGGAGCTTTATAAATATAAATAATATGATCTTCTTGGATTTTGCTAAGGCATTTAATACAGTTCCACTCAAAATGTTACTCTACAAATGAATGTTACTCTACAAATTAATGCATTTGGTTTAGATGAACATTTTTCTTGGGTTGCATACTGGCTTAAGATTTAGTACAGAGAGTCGTTACTAATGTAAGAATTTCAAGTTGGCAAAATGTAATATTTTGGGTCCCTCAGGGGTCACCTGTGGGTCTACATCTCTATAATCTGTTTATTAAAGGATCTATTTAGTGTCAGGAAAACAAACCATTTTCCTGACACTATGTCATCCTTGGGGGACGCTCAGCAGCTTACCTTAATCCAGCGATGGGCTCTCTCAGCGCTGGTAACCTCTTCTCCCCCGCCGATGTCAGCAGAATGCGCATGCGCGGCAAGAGCCGCGCGCGCATTCTAACAGTCCATAGGAAAGCATTTCTCAATGCTTTCTTATGGAGGTCGCAGAATCACCTCTAGCGGCTGTCAGGAAGACAGCCTCTAGAGGTTGGATTAACCCTGCTATGTAAACATAGCTGTTTCTCTGAAACTGCTATGTTTACATGTGAAGGGTTAAAACCTGAGGGACTTGGCACCCAGACCACTTCATCCAGACCACTTCATTAAGGCGAAGTGGTCTGGGTGACTATAGTGTCCCTTAAGGACCAAACTTCTGGAATAAAAGGGAATCGTGACATGTCACACATGTCATGTGTCCTTAAGGGGTTAATGATCTTACAATGGGTATTGAAAATCATGTGTTAATGTTTGGAGTTGACACAAAACTAGCTAAGGTATTAAAGTATGAGAAGGATATTATTTTGCTGTAGGGGAGTTGGCTAAGGTAGGGGCTGGGCACCCAATTACCACATGAGATTTTATTTAGATACATTTATTTACATAAAGTTATGCTTTTTGGCGTAACAAACACAAAAACAGTGTGGATGGTATTCTTTTTTACTATAGGCCTTGTTGACCCCTCTCCAAACATAGCGCTTATGGTTGTGACCATAACTCTTTATTTTGGTCTTGTCACTCCAAATTACAGTGTGCCAGAAGCTGTGAGGCATGACAATGGGTTGTCGGCATATTGTAACAGAGTTTTTTTGTGGAATTGGCGTAGTAAAGGCTTAATTCTGGCAACTCGACCATGCAGCTCATTTTTGTTCAAGTATTGTCATATTGTGCTCCTTAAAACAACCACACCGTCTTTTTCCAGAGCAGCCTGTATTACTCCGAAGGTTACCTTTGGGTTTTTCTATGTATCCCGAACAATTCTTCTGGCAGTTGTGGCTGAAATCTTTCTTGGTCTACCTGACCTTGGCTTGATATCAAGAGATCCCTGAATTCTCCACTTCTTAATAAGTGATTGAGCAGTACTGACTGGCATTTTCAAGGCATTGCATATCTTTTTAAATCCTTTTCCATCTTTATAAAGTTCCATTACCTTGTTACACAGGTCTTTTGACAGATCTTTTTGGCTCCCCATAGCACAGTATCTAGCCTGCTCAGTGCATCCACGTGAGAGCTAACAAACTCATTGCCTATTTATACTTCATATGATCACTATTCTTCAATAAATTTTTTTTTTTTTTTGCTTGATCCATCATATTCCCAAAATCAATGCCAACATTTTCTTGATTTATGCCAGGGTATACAAACTTTTGAGCACAACTGTTATTGTCTCTACTTTACCTATGATGTTTTATTGAAATCTTAATGCAGCCTCTAAAACACTGCATTAAGATTACTTGGTTCACCAGTAAAAAGGTAAGTTAAACACCCCCCCCCCCTTTCTTTTAATTTTATTTGGGATGGGCTAAAGATAAACACGGAGTAGAACACTATAGCTTTAGAAATACATATTTGTATTCTTAATGCTATAGTGTTCCTTTAATACTGCGAGTATACCGCAATGGATATCTGGCTCCCCTTACCTTGTAGAAGCAAAGAGTTAAAGACAGAAACATATTTTAGCAGTCAGTCGGATTAATTCTGATCTGTAAATGTCAGCAGATAATCCCAGCTGCAGAAAAATAAATTTAAATGCAGCTTTAAAAAAAATAATAAATAAATATATATATATATATATATATATATATATATATAAAAACAAATGATCTAATGCATACCATTAAGTAGCCGAATACGGAAACAAGATGAAAATGGGAGTTAATCTTGGCAAAGAGATTAAACGGGGTCTGGGGCATGGGTTTCTGGTCTGCAGATTCACACAGTATGCTGTGATTTGGGAATGATCGTAAGCACGAAGGGTCTGCTTATACCAGGCGATCTAGCAGTAAAATATAGAAACCAGACAGAGCACTGCAGGAGAGAGACAATGGAGGATATTAAATCCTCGCTGTCATACCGGGTCAGTGAGAATCACCCTACCAATCAGCCTGTTCCCTTGCTCTCACACGTAAAGAGGCGCTGCGGGCTTGTATGTGTACTGAGTAGGGTTTGTTATAATTAGTTATACTGCATGTGGGTTTTAAATAAACTGCTTTTTTAATTTTGTATTTTTTTGTATTTTTTTTTTTTTTTTGCTTTTCTTCACAAGTTAATTCCATTTTCTTGCTCCAAGAATACAGGGTTATGTCATTAGTCTGACAGAAAAGTAAATGCTATTGCAGTGTTTACTGGAGTGACTGAAACAGCGAAGGTAAAAAATATACTTACCTCTAGTGCACTTTTCCCCCAAGGTTGCCATACCGAGGTATGCATACGTCACTGCATGCAGGGCCCTTTAAGAGCCCATTGGGCCTGGTGCTGACAATTATGATGGGCCTAATTACAGAATCTTATTGAGAGAAAACAGTTCCACCTCCCAAGTTTCATGTATCTGGTGGAGGTGGTGCTGGAGGGAAACTCACAGTATATATCCCATTGTACAGCACTATGAAATCTGATGGCGCTATATAAATAATCAAATAATAATAATAATATATAGCTATCAGAAAACAGATACCCTATGCTAATCTCTCGCTTTCATCATTCAATTAAATCCATTCCCCCTAACAGCAGTGTCCAGTGAAGCAGGATTTCGGTGGGCAAGGTAAAAGGGTTCACCACTGACGCAAGCCACGTAACCAGTAACCAGGTCAGAGGGAGCCTTGACAGAGGACTGAGTAGGGCTAGGCCATCAATTGTCAGGCAGAAAGCGTATTTATATCATGCAGGCATGGTTGATCATTAGTGGGAGGTTCCTGGGGGGGTGTAACTGGGAACATCAAGTGAGGGGCAGGCATCTAGCTATGCTCTTCCCAAATTGGTTTTTGGATGGGCACCTTCATATCTTGGCAAGCTAGGAGGTTTTTGGTTCATTGTCCATGTTAACGCACCTATTTATAGTTCCAGCTTTGGCGGGACAATGAATTTTAACTAGAAAAGCTACAATTTCTGGGGAAATTGTGTGAAGTGTTCTTGCCTCCACCAGTAGGCTACAACTGGAGTGGGTGAAGTAACTGTTATTATTTATATATATATAGCACATTTAATTGCAACGTTGTTGCCCAAAGTGCTTCACAGTTACATTAACCCCTTAAGGACTGAGCCAAATGTACATGTTGTGATCAAAACAAAACGTAAACAAAACCTGGAATTTGCGCTATATGTCTGTTCAGGCGTAATTCGCCTCTTTCATATTATGTGCACCCACACTTATTATATATCATTTTATTCAGGGGAAACAGGGCTTTCATTTAACATCAAATTTTAGGTATAAAACATAATTTAATATGAATAAAATATAAAAAAATGGGAGACAATAAGAATTTTTACAAAATATTTAGTTCTACGTGACATTCTAACTGTGAATGTCATAATACTGTTTGACTTTACTGCAATAAAATACACATATTTCTATTCAGCGATGTCTCATGTGTAAAACAGTACCCCCCATGTACAGGTTTTATGGTGTTTTGGGAAGTTACACGGTCAAATATAGCATGTTACATTTTTCAGTTTTTTCACACTGAAATTTGGCAGATTGGTTACGTTGCCTTTGAGACCGTATGGTAGCCCCGGAATGAGAACTACCCCCATGATGGCATACCATTTGCAAAAGTAGACAACCCAAGGTATTGCAAATGGGGTATGCCCAGTATTTGTTAGTAGCCACGTGGTCACAAACACTGGCCAAAATTAGTGTTAATATTTGAAATTGCAAAAAACTAATTTGAACGTCAATTTTGGCCAGTGTTTGTGACTAAGTGGCTATTAAAAAAGACTGGACATACCCCATTTGCAATACCTTGGGTTGTCTACTTTTGCAAATGGTATGCCATTATGAGGGTAATTCTCATTCCTGGGCTACCGTACGGTCTCAAAGGCAACGTAACCAAGCTGGCGAATTTCAATGTGAAAAAACTGAAATGCAAGCCTTATATTTGATTCTATACCTTTTGAAACCACCATAAAACCTGTACATGAGGGGTACTGTTATACTTAGGAGACTTCACTGAACACAAATATTAGTGTTTCAAAATGGTAAAACGTATCACAACTATTATATTGTCCGTGTAAGTGCCATTTGGGTGTGAAAAATGCAAGAAATGTCACTTTCACTGACAATATCGTCGTTGTAATACATGTTACTGTTTTGAAATACTTATATTTGTGTTCAGTACCCCCCATGTACAGGTTTTATGGTGTCTTGGAAAGTTACAGGGTTAAATATAGTGCTAGCAAATTAAATTCCCTGGACTTTTGGCCTGGGTTGTCAGGCTGGTCCTGCTAATTGTAATTAATAAAATTACCTAGTTATGTAAAATTATTACATAAATATATACGTAGAATTATTATATATATGTGTGTATATAAATATATATATATATATATATAAATATATATATATATGTGTGTATATAATTTTTTTAAATTATTTTTTATTTATATATAGGTATATATATAGTGATATATACGTATATACTTATGTATATAGATATATATATTATTTCTTTCTACATTTATTTTGATATCAATATATATATATATTAATTTTAAAATACAGTTAGAACGAATTTACACATATATATTTTTTATTTATTTATTTTTTAATTTTTTTACGTATTTACAGATTTATTTATTTTATATTATATATAAATATATATAATTAAAATGATATATATTTAATCAATATTGTACATGTATTTTGATATTAATATATATATAATTATGTATCTATTAATATTAAAATACACGTAGACAGTGTATGTGTATTTATGTGTATGTATGTATATGTGTGTATATATATATATATATATATATACTTAGATCATATATATAATAAATATATATATGATCTAAGTATATATAATGTTATTTTACACTGTTTTAACATTTAATTATTTTATTTTCAGACAGCAGAGGGAGTACCTGTCATTACAGGCACTCCCCCTGCTGGCAAAGCCTTGGACGGCTATGTTGTCCATGTGATCGTGAGGTCCTCGCAAGGACCTCGCGATCACATGGCGCAGGGGGGGCGAAGAGGAAGTAGGGGAACTCCCTGGGCTCCCAGGTGAGTCCCCATACCGCGATCGCCTGCCTGGGATCACCGGCGACCGGGTAAGTTCAAAGGACGGTTTGGCCGTTCTATGCCGCCCTGCGGCGTTTAGAGACGCTTCCTTAAGGGGTTAAAACATACATTTATAAAAACATTAGCAGGTGTTCAAAAGGCCCTGTCTATGACATCACTTGCTGCTCCAGCCTGGCACAGGTCAGTGGCGGATCCAGGGGGGGGCAACGGGGCAATTGCCCCCCCCCGAGAAATCCGCCGGTCTCCCTCTCCCTCCCCTGTCAGCACATGCAGGTGCTAGATCCTGAAATGTGTCTGCGGACCGGGGGGGAGATCAGAGATCTCCCTCCCCGGTCCACAGGCACTGTGCTGGCGGCCGGCAGGGGAGGGAGAGGGAGTGAGAGAGGACCCGGGAGCTGAGTCTGCAGCTCCTCCGGGTCCTCCTCTTGCGAGATTTGGAGCGTTGCCGCGGTTAGCTCACTCTCCCCAATGGACCACCAGGGATCGAAATATGTCCCCCCTCCTCCCCAGTAAAGGTAAGAAGGGAGGGGGGACATAGGATATTTATTTATTTTAATTAAATTAAAAAATATTATATTATTAAAAAAAAAAGCCACCCTACCCTGATCACACACATACATTGCCCCCAATACTGCCCCCCCTTCACACAAACTGCCCCCCCATTCACACAAAATACTGCCCCCTATAAACACAAACTGCCTCCCCACAAACTGCCCCCATTCACACAAACTGCCCCCCATTCCACAGGCCCCCATTCACACAACTGCCCCCCCCATTCACACAAACTGCCCCATTCCACACAAACTGCCCCCATTCACACACACACACTGCCCCCATACACACACACATACTGCCCCATACACACATACTGCCCCCATACACACACCCCCATACACACACTGCCCCCATACATATACTGCCCCCCATACACACATGCCCCCCCATACACACACACTGCCCCTATACACACACACTGCCCCATCATACACACACACTGCCCCCCCACATACACACACACTGCTCCCCCATACACACACACTGCCCCCATACACACACACATACTGTCCCCATACACACACTGCCCCCCATACACACACTGCCCCCCATACACACACACTGCCCCCACAGACAGACACTGCCCCCTATACACACACTGCCCGCCATACACACAAACTGCCCCCACATACACACACTGCTCCCCCATACACACATACTGCCCACCATACACACACACTGCAATACTCACACACACTGCAACTGTTACACACATACACTGCATCCCTGACATACACTGCCGCCCTCACTCACACACTACAACCTTCACACACACACACTGCACCCCTTACACATTGCACCACTCACACACCACTGCTCCTATGCCCTACTACAGCCCCATTTCCCAGCAGATCTCAGGTAAGTTGTCAAACTGTTCTTAAACGGTTTGACTACTTACTGTGGGAGGGGGTCCCGGCACTATTGACACCATAACCACTACACTGAGCTGTAGTGGTTATTGTGTCTGGATTATTTATTTAAATAATCTAATAGTGCCCCTCCCGAGATCAGGCTCTGGATCCGCCACTGGCACAGGTCAGAGTAGTTTGGCGGTTGCCATCTTCAAACGGTCGTATTTTAAATCCTACAGCAAAGAGCTTTATATTGTGAGAATCACAAGACCCAGACCTACATTTTGATGCATAGTATGTCTCTGAAGTATTAAAAATGAAGGCACAGTCGCAGTTTAGAAATTGCCCATCAAATTTGAGCTGGCTAGAGTGGAGTTTCAATGAATGTCAATGGACAGCGTGAGTTGCAAACAAATGGTCATATTGTGAAAAATATCAGAACTATGGCTTAGCCGTGGACATGTTTAGTGGCAGCAGGGATAGCTGAACGTTTTGATATAAGATTTGTGTAGGTGGGCTTGAAAATGAGGGAGTGGTGGCAGTTTAGAAATCATGTCCTGATTTTTCAGCTTCTGCCAGCTCCCACTCTAGTTTTGAACTGTAACGGACCGTTTTGCACACAAGAGGTTAAAAACCGTGTAGGCGATATTCCCCTTTTCAGATGCACAGACAGCTACTGCAATCACCAATCTCCCGAACTGCAAACACATGAATTCACCAATCTCCCGAACTGCAAACACATGAATTCACCAATCTCCCAAACTGCAAACAAATGAATTCACCAATCTCCCGAACTGGAACCAGGGGAATGCTCCAAACTCCCGAACAGGAAACACACGAATGCTGTAAACAGCCATACAGGAAAAACCATACGAACAGTTTACACTCCTGGCAGTCGCACTGTAACAGCATACAATCCAATTCCCCCAAAGAACGAGACGACACTTCGTTTGAGGGTCAAGTAGAACTTATTTACTGGGGCTACCTGCCCAGCATTTATGCAGGTCTCCCACTTGGTGGACACTCCCCTAGGGGACCAGATGGAAGACTGGGAAACATATTGGACATTGACCAGTCACAAGCTTACAATCCCACAATGCATCACATAGAACATACACATTCTACCTATCCCCAGATAGCTTAGATCTGAGCGCACATTATTACCGGATGGCGCTCAGATCACATACATACAGTTCAATCGCCATGTTGCCAAAGTCTTTCATACAGTCTTTCAGTATACGGCTGGGCTCCATGGCATAGCTATCTGGGGTAGCATGGTTTAAACAGTAAAGTACCGAATGGACCGTTGTTTGGATAATTGACTGCAGATAGGAGAAGGGAGGTCGGCGGCTCAGCGGTGTTCGTGACTTTAACAGTCCGCAGAAAGGCACGAACCAGCCTTTCTGCAGGGAAAAAGAACAGTGTTAAACATGGGGCCATAGTCCAGCAGCAGGAGGCGGGTGACCAGGCTCCTCCAGTGGCCAGTGGTGAGGTTGGTTCCGCCACATGAACATTTTGCCATTCATTCCTATGGGACCAACTTCACCACAAGAACGATGATATTCCGTGAACCATTCGGCGAAACGTTCCACAAAGTAATAGCAATCCAATCGGGAACAATCCGCATATTTTGGTATATTACTGTCTATGTAGTGTAAAAACTGTGGGAGGAGTTAGGGTGGTAAATTTGGCTATAATAAGAATAATATATGTGAGATAGCATTAAGTGGTCTTGCTATGCAAGAACACTTAATAAATTGTCTGTGCCTTTCGTACCCTATACTGTTGTTTTTTTAATTATAATGGCAAGCTTAGCCCGAACATCGAAGGTACAGCGGTCAAAGCATTTACACAGTGTGCAAAGTCAAGTTTACTTTAATTTATAGTCATCCAGTCCTCATGGGGTTCCTTCCCCTACATCCCTCCTAAGTTCCCATACTTATTTCCTTCTGCACAAAGTAAGAGCATGTGACGAGTAGTAAATGTTAATCTGACCCTGTCTGCAATGTGTCCTACAAAACATGTAAATTAAACTAAAAAGGAATGTATGATGAATTAAATATAAAATGTTTAGCAGAGCCAAAATTTGATTGTGCTCAAATGTGAGAAATGACCGGGCGGGCCACTTTAGGGATTACAATTATTGAGTCACCTCTTATTTTGGGCATAGATAATCCATATGTCCTCGTTCTATACAGTGTTTATAGGTGTGTTTCATTTAAAGGGTTACTGACACTTCCCTGTATTTTCTAATGTAATATTAGGTTTATTTATCACCTATATTTAAAAATATGTATAGTATTTGTGAGTTTTGAAAAATAAAATTTAAATGTAGAAATCCACACTTCTTTATCCTGCGCCTGGGTGTCTCCATCTCAGCTCCCTGGCAATAATTCGTATAAGCTCTGTGTTGTGCACCTGGCAGTCGGCACAGAGAGCATTGTCAGACACATTATGCCATGAAGTAGCATACAGAGAGGAGGGTACATCAAACAAAGCATCTGTTTCTGTACCTCATTTGCAATGTGTGCCATTTTAAGGTGTAAAATGCTAAATCTTTAATACACACACAAAAAAGAACATTTTTTTTTCTTTTTTTTTTTCACACCAGAATATAGTATTTTATTTAATTTCTTGTGTAGTCAAAAAAAAGAACATTTAATAAAAAAAAAAAAAAAAGGTTAACACAGCTTATTGGCAATTTGTTTATTGTTTTGTTTTATTCTGTGGTGTGAATTCCAGAGAAGTAGCAGTCCTCATTTAACAAGTATAGGTCAAGATTACTTTTGCACAGGCCTGACCAACATATGCACTTATATATCATGCCAACAATCAGACAGTGTGGGCTGACACTGTAACAGAGCTCCAGTACTCTGGCTGATTACCTCCGCCCAGTCCACTTTCTGCCTGCTTCAGTTCCTTTCCAAGGCGGGTATCCACACCTCTGCCTCCACAATGACCAGCTACTGCCCTTACAAAGGCACTTGCCGCTGTCAGGCCAAGCTCTTGTCCTAGGATCCAGGGACTAAGCAGTCAGCCACCAGGCCCGAAGACTCTGTTAGTGGGTGTGCAAACACCACTTTCCATAGATGTTTGACACTGACTCCTGAAGGAGTGTTGAAGCTGGCCTCCTGCCCACCGACTAAGGGCCAGGTCAGCGACTGTAAACACCAATATTCTATTCCCCCTGGTTCCTCTGGTTCGGCAGTTTCCATTCGTGCGCATTGAACCGAACGCTCGCTCTCTGGCAGCCTTTCGTATGGACCGAAACTGCGAATAGACTTCAGGTGGACTTAGCCGCTAATGCCTTGGAACTATTTTCGTCATGAAGTCTTTGCGGTTCCCAGTCGGTCCCCAGCGCCCTTTAGCCGCGATTTTATGCAACTATTTTGGGCATAGGACCATGCATGCAGTCGGTCAAATTATGACTTCCAGGAAAATCCTGAACCTCTGAACCGATCTGAGTAATTCTTGGATATGTTGGTCACCCAGATTGGGGCTATCAGGGGATGTAACATTTAGGGGGTTTTATGTATTTTTTTTTATAATTCTTTATTTTTCTTGTGCATACTTTTACAAACAGGCCTGTAGCGCCACGACAGCGAGTACAAGCTTTACATTGGTATACAATATCATGACGGAGTTGTCAGCACATTTAATTTTATAAAATATCACGCTTAGAGTACTAGTGTAACATTCATATATATTAATTAGACTATGCTTACACACATAAGTAGATTGTCGTTGCTTCGTTAGCGAGTTTACTGACTGTTTAAGCTAGCCTCAGTCACATTCTAGTGGCTGCAGTAAATGAGAATGCATATTGTTCCCTGCTTAATACAACATTACCATTCAAGTGGTTGATAACTGCTAATGATAAAGTTTTGCATGTTGGTTAATGAGCTCTTATTAGGCTGATTACAATAATGAGTAGCCATCTTTCTTAGCTGCCTAAGCTTCGTGAGAGTGGTTGCAGGTTATGCTGGGCTAGAGCATGAGTGGCTATATCAAACTCTAAAGCAGCCGTAACCCTTATGATTAGACTGTAAAATGTCCACCCCAGGTGGTTTCCACGTCGGTCAGGCGAAGGGTCTGTGTTTGCCTGTCAGGAGACCAGTCTTTATTCAGTGAGGATAGTTTCTTTGGTGGGAGAAGCTTAGGTGCCTGCTGCACTTCTGATATTCTCTTGTTAGCTGGTCTGTCAGGTGTTTGTCGTGGGCTGGTGAGAGATCTCAGGCATCCCGTCTGCTGTGAATGATCAGACCATGCATTTCGACTCCCTCTCGGTGCGCTGCTTAGTATGGTAGGGTAAACCAGTGTGCAGTGACAGTTCTTTTTGTTTTTGTTGTTCTGCCGCTCCGCTCATGGGATCCTAGCACCCACTCTGTCGGCTCTCACCCCGACCGGCTCGGCGATCTGTCTGTGTGGCTGCAGGAGAGGTGAGTGCGCTCGGCTGTTATCAGGGTCACTTGCCATGTGGTCTCCGCCATTTTGGACACGGCTTTCTCTGCCTCAGCTTCAAGCGCCGGCCTTGTTGTGGTACGATGGGTCTCGGGGTGGGGACCGGGATCACCCCCACCGGTCCAAAGGGGGGGGAACGGAGCCGGACCCGCCTAACCCCGGATTGCTGCCTTACCACTGGTGGGCAGGATAGCCAGGCAGCGGCCGTCCACCTCGCTCACCGCCCGAGCGGTCCGCATCGTGTGACTTGGATCGCCCCTCCGAGGGACTAAAACTGCTCAGCAAGCCTCTCCTCGGGACCAGGGTGGCCTCTTGCACCGGTGCTCGGCAGCCAGTTGTCAGGTAAGCTTGATGCCGTTTTTTTTGGGCTAAAACTGGAGGTTTTTACAGGAGCTACTCCATTTTGCGTCCTTTCAGCCTGGCGGTCCGGCCCCGCCCCTGGTTTTATGTATTTTTAAGGTACTTATGGGGTGTTTGGGAAATGTGTGTTTTTTGTGCCTGGAGATAATTTAGTTTTGTACATTCCCTGACTCAATTATCTCCTAGGCACAGGGGATGGATTATCTTGTTTTGTATGGGAGTGTCCTGGACCTGAGAGCCAATGTAATAGTGTGTATGTTATTAATGTAGTCTACTCTCAGGTCCAGGGGGAGTGCCCCTTGCATGGGAACCTGCATATAAGGCCAGTTGTGGCTGCCAATAAACGTATCCCAGCTTGTACTCCCAGAACTATGTGTCGTCTGGTTACTGGGAGGGGAAAGGGCTAATCACTATTCCAGTGTGGAG
The DNA here is from genome assembly GCA_933207985.1 of Pelobates cultripes. Taxonomy (NCBI): domain Eukaryota; kingdom Metazoa; phylum Chordata; class Amphibia; order Anura; family Pelobatidae; genus Pelobates; species Pelobates cultripes. The sequence continues at coordinate 255,063,808 of OW240917.1, read as the reverse complement.
GATTCAAAGGGGAAAGTCCTTGTAAGGACTAGAGCCTAAAGGACTGAGTGTCATCCAGCGCCTGGGGGTGGATAGAGTGAGTTCCCCATTTGGCTCCAAGAGGGATTGGTTCCAGGACCCGGGTCAAGCCACGGCGACTGTGGGCAGAAGTTCTGCGGTTTGTCTCCTGTTCCAGCTAGGAAGCGGTCCTTGGCGGAGGTACCCAGCCAGGGGTAATTACATTGGTGGTAGCGGTGGGATGGCTTCCTAGCCATGGGAAATCCAGCACTACTTTGCAGGAAGTATTGGCGAGTGTGAGGAACTGAACCTTGTCACGGGTGCTTGGAGAGGCCTGCTGGCCAGCCTCTTACCAAAAGACTATGGGTCCTTTAAAAAAACTGTGAACAAACTTGGTTCATGGGATATTTGGTTCAGGAAACGAACAGCCGCACGAACTGGAGACCACCCTGGAGCTTGTTAAGCCTAATTGCTACTTTGTAGAAATTTCCACTGCAAGGTTCTAAGTGTTCATCTGGGTGGCTGCAATTCCTATAGATGACTATGAGGTTACGGCCATCTTGTTCACATGAAAACAGGCAGTGGTGTTTGGTCATCGAGTTCATGGAACTATTTCGGACACTGAAACTCCTGAACACCGCTGGACTTCCATGATCGCCTGTGTTTGGTTTTAAAACACTTAGGAAGACACTGTTTGGTGGAAACGTTCCCACGAACAAGGGGAACAACTCCAGGGTGGTCTCCGGTTCATGCAGCTGTTCGGTTCCTGAACCAATTATAACATCCCATAAACCAAGTCTGTTTACATAGTGTTTTAAAAAGGGCCCATAGTCTTTTGGTAAGAGGCTGGCCAGCAGGCCCCTCCAAGCACCCGTGACGAGGTTTAGAGAAATTAGAAAATTTGGGAAAATGGGGGCGAGTTAGCCCCTGGGCAGCACTCATATCCAAGGAGGAGAGTGACCTGGAATGGAGAGATGCAGCCTGGAAAGAACTATGATATGATTCCCTGGAGGAAGCTCAGTTTAAGTGGAAGGAGAGCCTTCTTGGTACAGCGCACTGCTTGGTACTGCACCTTGAGTCCCTAGTAGAGAGGGAACTGATCCTGGACAACTCATACCAGGTGCAATGGTGGTGCACAGTTCAGCAAGAGACTTGGATGGCACAGGACGTTCAGCCAGAGGGGGAGAACTACAGTAGCCCTGGCCTGTTGTGGAAGGCCTTTGAGAAGGATGACGACTTCTGCAGTCCGGCTAAATCGCGGTACTGGGCTAGCAATTATTATCGGGAAGCTATGCTATGGGGCCCGGGAGCTACCTCATCTGTCTAGTTGCCATGGAGCGGGAACTGGAAATAAACTATGTAGAACTGCTAGACTCAGTTCAGCCACAGGACGTTGACACAGAGCAGGGAAGCTAGGTGGCTGATCCAGACCTACCACACTGCAGGTGGGGAGACCTGGCTGCTCCACCCCCTGTTTCACTACCAGCTCCAGAAACAGGGGACCTTATAGACTGGTCCTGGGAAGACATCCAGTTCGCAGGTGGAGATGGGACAAGGCCTGTCCAGATCCCCAACAGCAGTGTACACTACAGGGGGAAGAGACAACCAACCTCTCTCCCCAGCCCCAGCAGAAGTAGTCCCCTCTTCTGTGCTGGTCACCTGGGGACCTCCTACACTGGTCCTGGGAGGACATCCAATTGGCCGGGGCAGCCTGTCCAGATCCCCAACCACAGATGGCAGATGGAGATGTTAGGAGTGGGGACAGTAGGTCCCCCTCCCTAGCGGACCACAGAGTTGCAGGGAGAGAAGTGTGTCAACCTTCTTCCCCAGCGGCAGAGCGCGTTAATGGGAGAGGAGATGGTTGGTCTCTCTCCCCAGCGGCAGACAGAGTTACAGGGAGAGGAGAGTATCGTTCTACATCCCTAGCGGCAAGGTGAGTTACTGGGAGTGGAGACGTTCGGTCTCACTCCTCAGCGGCGGTGTGCAACACAGGGAGTGGAGACGTTCGGTCTCACTCCCAAGCGGCGGTGTGCAACACAGGGAGTGGAGACATTCGGTCTCACACCCCAGCGGCCGAGTATGTTAGAAGGAGCGGAGACAATGGGTCCCACTCCCCAGCAGCATGGCAAGTTATTGGGAGTGAAGACGGTCGGTATCACTCCCCAGCGGCAGTGTGTGTTACAGGGAGAGGAGACGACTGGTCCCTTTTCCCAGTGGCAGTATGCATTACAGGGAGAGGAATATATCGTCCTTTCTCCCCAGCAGCAGGGTACTATACAGGGAGTGGAGACAGTCGGTCTCATTCCCCAAAAGCAGCAGGGGTAACTGGGAGTGAAGATGGTTGGTTTCACTCCCCAGCGGCAGTGTGTGTTACCGGGAGTGGTGATGGGCAGTCTCACAATCCAGGGAGAGGAGAGTATCGTCCTCCATTCCCAGCAGCAGTGTGTGTTCCGGGAAGAGGAGGCTCTCCTCTCCTCAGTGGCAGGGCTTTTTACAGGTAGAGGAGACAACCGGTTTCTCTCCCCAGTGGCAGTGCAAGTTACTGGGAGTGGGGACAGCTGGTCCCACTCCCCAGCGGCAGGAGTTACCACCTAGAGAGGAGAATTGCACCCTTAATCCCCAGCGACAACTTGGTCTGCACGGAGTGGAGTGCAGCAGTTTTCCTCCTCAGCAGGACCCTGGATTTACAAACGGAAGCTTGTGGCAGGTGGCCCTCTTTACAACTGACCCTTTTGAGAAGGGTCACCAGACTAACACAGACCCAGACCGACTGGATGTCTAGGGTCTGGTTAGTCTCTCCGGAAGGGGGAATATAAATGACAAACGCCTCTCTCCACAAACGTTTGCCACGGACTCCTGGAGGAGTGTGGAAGCTGGCCTCCTGCCCACCGACTGTCACAAACATCTAAGCCTTTTTTTCACACTATGAGTGATAAATGCTTGTGTTAATTTAGTGCCCAATCTACGTGAAATCGTTGACTCTAATGTGGGGGGGCACTTAGCTGAAAGATTTAAATTTTGGTGCCAAAGCTGAAAGCCTGATGCCTGTTCCAATGGATGACCAAAGTGGTGTTTGGTGAATGAGTAGGGATTCAGGAAGGCCCAGCCTCCTTAGTCGCACCTGTGCGGGAGTGGTGTCCTCTTAAAGGGAGAAGGGGCAGACCGAGGCAGGGGGGTGTGTATGGGAGGCGGACGTGATGGGGGTAGGGCGTTCATCTTCTCCCCTATTTACCAGCACTCCTCCTATCTCTCATTGCTCATTTATACTGTTCTCCTGATAGTGTTCATATTTTTGGTATTTAACACTTGCCTGCCTTCCCATTTAAGAGCCTGTGCTGCCTGACCTAACTTTTGCCTTTCCTGACCATTCTTACATTTAATCCTTCTATGATCCGAGATCTTGGGATTGTGCTATCCAGCACCCTGCTGCATTGTGGGCTCTGTACTCTAAATTGCGCACCTTACAGATAAAGAAAATAATTACAGAGAGACAGTATAAATAAATTGCAGTAACATCAATTTGAGTAATTTCTATTTAGACGATAATCCCCTTCATCGACAACTTTTAGAATAATAATTTTTGCACTCACTTGCATCCCAATTCTGTTGTTCTTGTCTTATACAATTGAGTTGTAATTGGCAGGATCTCTTTCACTATTTAGGCGAGATTTATTTTCTTTCCGTCTGTCTAGAGCTTTTTCATTACGATGTCTGTTGTATATTAATGTACATGTTTATTTTGTTTCTGGTCTCTGTGTCTTAATAAAAGTTACATTTTAACCCAATATTAAATTCCTTTTTTACCCCTGGTAAAACACTCCAGTTTTCTCAGTTTTTATAAATAAAATTAAACTCCAGGACTCAGCAAAAAGGGTTTAATGGTCGCTTTATTAAGCCATCCAAAAGGGCAACGTTTGGACACTGTACATTAGTGATGGCCTAATATAGACATGTATACTGTTACAATGGTTTCTACCCTTTTGGGCGGCTGAATAAACTTACCATTACACCGTTTCTTTTTTTCTTAGGTATGGAACGACATGTGGCTCTGTCATAGCACACTATCCATTTAACACAAGACGTGCTCCTTGGCTTCAATACTCCTCTACCTCGTCATCACTAATCTGTGTGCTTTAAAATATACTATACTCACTACCTTATATTTTTATTTTATTTTTTCATTTCCTTTTTTTGACAATAACAAGAAACATGGGAATACAATATAGCACACTGTAAGCAGAGAGTTTCCTGGATTCTGTCAGTCTGTAATTACCATTTATATATCAATTATTTCTCTACAGGAAGATCTTTCTCCAAGCAGACAATGGCAGTAACGCCGGAGAGTGACTTGGGAGACATTAAGGCTCCAGGCCTCGCTGCAACTGGTGACAGGTCCCAGAGAGAGGAGGTGATGTATTATGTCAGAAAAACACCCATTTACACATTCAGAAGTATTATAAGTTATAAAGTGACATTATTACATACTCTTCATACGCTCTGTTAACTGCCATTGTTTATTATCATTGGTTATTCGTATTACCATAAGGCAGAGAGGCTACATGATTAATTGAGAGATATAGAAATTTCATAATGAGGGAATGGCTGTAAAGTGAAAAAGATTGTTACATTCTGCATTTAGACACTCTCAACACCAAAACCACTACATCTGAATGCGGTCCATTTTCTCAGACAATTTAATATATTTCTATTAGCGTATCACGGCAGTTGGCGTGCATGCGCCGTTTGTCCTCGGTGCTTTTGATTGTAAGTCATTTATAACTTCACCAGGGGAAGATCAGCTGCTGAATGAAGACTGTCCCGGCACTAGAAGATTTCTGTCTTTTTTTTTTTTTTATTATTTTTGTAGTGTTTACTAGAGTGACTAAAAAAAATCTAAACATAAAATAATGGCATCTAACTATTTTTTTTAAATTCATGTGTCTTTTTAAAGGGACGCTATAATCACCAAAACAACTTTAGGTTAATGAAGCACTTTTTGTGCATAGATCATGTCCCTGCAGTCTCACTGCTCAATTCTCTGCCATTTAGGAGATACATTACTTTTGTTTCTGTCAATTTTCAATCAGATATTATTATCTCCTGCTCTGTTAATTGGACTGTAATTACATACAGAAGGCTCTGGCAGGACATAGTAAGCTATTAATTGTACAGGAGATAAGACATTCTAAATTAAACAGAGTTTGCAATAAAAGAAGTGAAAACATTAGATGTCTCTCTACAGGAAGTGTTTATGGAAGGCTGTGCATGTCACATGCAGGGAGGTGTGACTAGGGTTCATAAACAAAGTGATTTCATTCCTAAATGTCAGAGAATTGAGCAGTGAGACTGCAGAGGCATGATCTATACACCAAAACTGCTTCATTAAACTAAGTTTTTTCTGGTGAGTGTAGCGTCTCTTTAATTATTAACGGACAACCTTGCATTCCTAACAAAATACAGTCAGAGTATCCCTAAATATCAGAATTTCATACATGCCAGAACGCATTATATCGATTTTTCCCTGCAAATTAGGGAAGAAGTTGTTATAGGTACGTCTGTTGCACTGAGCTTGTTAAGTATTTCCATATGTCCCCGTGCATATGTCTATATTCTAATGCGGAGGAGTTTTGCAGGAGGTCAGGTCCCAGACGGTCTATTCATGGGAAGCACCTTTAATCAGCGCAGCGTGGCCTGAACAATGAAGACAATCAAACACTTACTAAATCGGATAATCCCACTACGAAATCACTTTGAATCTCTTAGGAATTCCTCAAAAGTGCAAACTGTTTTATGTTGCATTGTTTTTGCAAACTATATTTCTCAATCTGTTTTTATGTAAAACTGTCACTGAATATTATCTGCTCTCAGTCATAGAGTGTTCAAACACTCGCTGTGCATTTTATTAACAATATAGAAGTCTGTTCTGTTGCTGTTTGTTATTATCTAGAACTGAGTAAATATTTCTAATGTTAACTTCCAGCAGGCCAGTCTCACGATCAGCTCAACTCGTGAAATCGTAGATTCTGATTGGCTGTTGAAATGATGAGCTGTTTATAGTTTCCCTTCCATGAGACAAAAAATAGAATTTGGACAGAATTTAAAATATGGCTGTTCTAAGACAGTTTGGTTATACTCCCAAATGTCAATTACTTCAAAATAGAGTATATTTTGTTTAAATGATAGCAATAATAATATAATATATATTACAATATTACAATATTATTTTTACAATAAAATTCAATATTGTAAAAATATTTGCATAAAGAATATTTCAGGTACATAACTACTGTAGACATGGTCGGAACTTAGGCCTACTACACACGGGCAGGAAGGAGTTGGCAACTCCCGCTGCTCTTAGACACTCAGGAGACTACCAGAGTTTCTCCAACACCCCACCCCCTTACCAGTGAGGGAAATCATGGTATCCCCTGAGGCTACAATGGGACACAAGCACAAGAAGCTTTACCATATAGAGAGGCCTGCACTTCCAGACATCAGGCTGTCATTTGAAAAACCGGCCCAGCAGTTACCTCCCAGAGTGAGCCAGAAGTCTCAGATGACTCACAGGATGAAGGGGTATCCAGCACATCACCTCCTTCTGGTAGAGTGTACCATAACATAGATTCTGATGATGATTCCTCTCCCTCGACAAAAGTGGACATCAAGAGACTGCATGTGGATCTTAGACAGGTCTGGAAGGCAGACCTAGAAGAGGCTCAAGCCAAAATAGGCATCCAACACCAGAAGGTGTCTGCTGTGGAGGAGATGGAGAAGAGTGAGCTACAGAGCACAAAACACCAAATGTAGGGCCTTAGCATACAGGTCAAACAGCTGCACAAGATGGTGACTTCCCTGGAATCCCACCACTGCCGTCAGAACATACGCCTACGAGGTATTACTGAAGAGATCAGCGGAGGTGCAGTGTGGCGAAAGTAACCTTGCCAATGGCTTTTGGAGGGGTCTGTTTGCCAACCTCCTACCCTGTGACTATGGTCCCTGGGATAAACCATGGTTAAAAATACTGTTTTTGCCTTTTTGGACTTGTATGGCTAAATTTTGAACTTTCAAAGCGGCACTTCGAACTCCCGAACAACCGCACGAACCAGAGACCACCCTGGAGCCCGTTAACACCTATTTACAACTTGGAACGTTTCTCACCGCAGTTAGAAGGGCACTGTTTGGTGGGATAGTTCGTCTGGATGTGGGGAACAAGCTCCAGAGTAAGAACATTGACTATGTTAGGTAGATTATTCGTTTTTAAACTACCGAACTAGACCGACCGCAAACCCTGATTCTCAGGAATTATTTTGGGCATGGGACCATGCGTGCGGTCAGTCAAATAAATAACTTCCATAGAATTCCTGAACTGATCTGGGTGATTTTTGGATTTGTTGTTCACCCAGATCTGGGCTGTCAGGGGATGTAACATTTGTGGGGATATTATGTGTTTGTATGGTAGTTTGGGGTTTTTATAGAAATGTGTGTTTTCTCTGCCTGTAGATAACTGAGTTAATACAGTATCTGACTCAATTATCTCCCAGGCTGAGGGGAGGGATTGTGTGCTCTGTGTGGGAGTGTCGTGCCTTGTTACCTTATTGTTATTGGTATGTGACGTTGTAAATCAGTCTACCATCAGGTCCATATGGGTGTACCCCATGCATGGGGATTGTCATATAAAGCCAAGTGTGGCACCATTAAAATCAGTTCCTCTTCACCTTCAACATAAAGCCTTGTCTATTCCCTCTGGGGATTGCTATACTTATTATATTTCCCTGGGTTTTAATCACTAGCTCTTATAAGTTCCTGCTTTACTCTCTGTAGTAGAATCCTGGTCTTGGGTCCAGGGTGGGTGGAGGACGGCAAGAAGCCAGCCAAGCTGCTGCGGATAAGGGGCTACAGTGCTTATGGTTTCTGGTGGAGTGCTTGGAGCCCAGGGTGAGCACTAGGAACATCGATTGATGCAGGCGGCCCGTCACACGCAATCTTGCCATTTGTTCAAAGAATGGTTGCATTTATAGGTATACAATGCGAAGTAGATGCCCCAGTTATGTTGTCCTCTTTTAGAGTAAGAAAATCAGCTGCTGCAACGGCAGGAGCACCCAGAGACGTTATTGCAACTACAAGGGACATTGCAGTAAGAAACGCTATTATGGCCAAATCTAGATCTTTGGGGAAGGTGAGCTTTGAGAGCCACAATGTGTCCATCTACAGTGACATCCTGTTCTTCGCAGAACGCAGGCAGCTGGCACCAACCACCCCAGAATACTTAGAGATCATTCAATTAAGTATCGTTGGAATGCAGAGGGATCTTTTGCAGTCACTCCTGGCTTCGAGACACTCACATTGTCCTCCTTCGATGACCCAAAGCAGTTGCTCCACGCACTGGGCTTGGGAACCGCCCTCACTGAAGGAGGGACAACCAGAGGAGAGACTCACACAGAGGAGACTGATGCCGCAAATCGACTCAGCAGAGTCTAACCAGCCTCTAACACCAGAAACATCATCAGATTTTTTATTTCAACTTTTGTTTCAATTTTGATTTTGCTGACGACTGTTGTCTCCTTTTCGGTGACTGTGGGAATGAGCTTTATGTCCTGGAGTATGCTACCGGTATGCACCTGCAGACCATCCAGAGTGTGCTAAATGGGCTAAAGTTTGAAATGCAAATATGCCTTGAGACTCGAGGCTACTTATGTTTATTTTCTTATATTGTTTGATTAGAGTGGAAATTGTTGCATTGCTTCCAGTCTTGAAATAATCTTGATCTGTTTATTACTTTTGGATGTATATCGGCACAGTTGTATGCTATGTGTACAAAACCTAATAAAACACAAATTAAAAAAAACAATAATAATATCAACTGATAGAATATTGCTCTATGCAAGTACAATTTAGCCACAGTGGCAATATGCTCATACATCATCTTTATTATAACCACATCATTTTACAGTGAGGATATAAAACAAAAAAATAATTGGCAAATTAAGGTCAACTAATAGCTGAAGAAGGCCCTGCTTAAAAAGTTTACAACGTAGAGAGAATGGCATGTGAAAGAAGACCTTCTGTCAGAGGAGATGGGAAACCGTACCTGTATTTCATTACAGAGTAAAAGTGAGGGAGTGAATCGGACTGTGAGGAGAGACAGGGAGACTGAAGATGATAATATGTCTTCTTAATGAGATTAACTTTAAGGGACGTCAAGTCTTCAAGGACTGGTTCACTAGAGGAATTAAGACAAGATGTACTTCCTATTATTTAAAAAATGCCATAACCTTCCAACTCACAAGTTTGAGTCCCAGGTACAGGAGGTAGAGAAGACCTGCTGAAACAAGCTTACAATGTAATCAAATTATATAATTTGCTAAGTAAATTTGAAGCCGACAGACACTTTGAAAATGTTAAAATAACTTCCATTGTTATCTGGTTTCATTTTCCTTTAGAGATTACAAAATGTTATAAACACTTCATATCGCAGCTTGGGAATGTAGTATACTTTCAGAACTAATCATGAAATCAATCAATAAATGCACTTTATGTCATTGTCTATTTATGTAAATCTCTATTCAAAACACCATAGTCCGTAAACATAAATAAAAATAAAGCTGTTTTACTGGCTAGTCACTAGTTTGCAGCCACACTCAGATCAGCTCCCTAGATAAGTACTAATGTTCAACAAGACTTTGTGTAATTAAATAATAAAATACTACGCTGGAGGCACTAAGCTCGAATACTGGTTTAGTAATCAGGAGGAGTTTCAGAATCGGCACCATAATCTGGGACAGTGTGAGCCACTGTACAGCAGTTAATGATACTTGTATCAGGCCACGTCAAGATACCAAACAAAATAATAATAATAATAATAATAGAATATTGCTTTGGGAAATGTGTCCATATTAACTATGATGTTTTATGTTTACAGGATAACTCCAGCACTGAGAAGGGATTTGAAAGGGTTGGAGAAGATCTGTTTTTGAAACCTCCATCCTCCCTCCCTCCTGAAATGGGACAGTCTGTGGCCCACTCCAGTGATGTGCCATTAAGGATCAACCCTGACTTGGGACATCCAGAATTACTCCAGGAAACATCCTTAAAGCTGCATATTTCAATGTCACACATAAAGATCAAGGAGACACAGCTTCAGGGATACGATGGAGATAAATCTCAGGATCTGCTTACATTGGAGATCAAACAAGTTCACCAACAAAGTCTACAAGACTCTCCTCCTCAGAAATATGGACGCAGAGTTCTACAGAGAACAAAATCCATAGAACCTACTTTTGTTGATCATATTGTCCATGAACGACCTTTACAGCAATCCAGACCCTTTATAGCTGGACCTACATTACTTCCATGTTCTGAAGGATTAGATAGACCTACAGCATCAATACTCACATCATGCCTTGAGTCAGTGGTGAGACCTACTGAAACCAGGTCCACACCGTATTTGGAGTCTATTGTTAGAGCTACAGCACCCACTCTCACAGCGTACTTGGCATCTTTACCAGGATCTACATTGTCCTTAGTCAAACCATGTTTAGAGTCAGCACCAAGACCTTCGGGATCAATGTTTCCATCAGGTTCAGATAACACAGAGGGACGTATATTGTCCATAGCCTCACCATGTTTGGAGCCAGTAACTAGAACTACAGAGCATTCATCCAAATCATGTTCAGAGACCATACTGGAACCTACAGCTTCCATGGTCACACCATATTTGGAGCCCATAACAGAAGCTACACAAACAATGGTTACCTTGTGTTCTGAACTCTCAGACAATCGTGTACATCCTATGGTCATACCATGCACAGCGCCCATAACAGCACCAATAGCTCCCATGGTCACATCATGTACAGCACCCATGGTCACATCATGTACAGATACCATGATCACAATATGTACAACGCCCATAACAGCACCTACAGCTCCCATGGTCACAACAGGAACAGCACCCATAACGACACCTATAGATCCCATGATCACAATATGTACAGTACCCATAACAGCACCTACAGCTCTCATGGTCACAACAGGAACAGCACCCATAACGACACCTATAGATCCCATGATCACAATATGTACAGTGCCCATAACAGCACCTACAGCTCTCATGGTCACAACAGGAACAGCACCCATAACGACACCTACAGATCCCTTGATCAGACCACATACAGCACCCATAATAACACCTCCAGCTCCCATGGTCAAACCATGTACACCGCCCATAACAGCACCTCCAGCTCCCATGGTCAAGCCATGTACAGTCCCCATAACAACACCTACAGCTTCCCTGGTCAAACCATGTACAGCACCCATAACAGCACCTACAGCTCCCACAGCCTTGCCATGTACTTCACCCATAATAGCACCTCCAGCTCCAGTGGTCACACCATGTACAGCACCCATATCAGCACCTCCAGCTCCCATGGTCACACCATATATAGGGCCCATAACGGAACCTACAGCTCCCATGGTCAAACCAAGTACAGTGCCCATTACAGCACCTATAGCTCCCATGGTCACACCATGTACAGTGCCCATAACAGCACCTACAGCTACGATGGTCACACCATGTACAGCGCCCATTACAGCACCTATAGCTACGATGGTCACACCATGTACAGCGCCCATTACAGCACCTATAGCTCCCATGGTCACACCATGTACAGCACCTATAACAGCACCTCCTGCTCCCATGGTCATAACATTTATGGACACCATAAAAGCACCTATAGAAGCCACGGTCATACCATTTATGGAGCCCATAAAGAGACCATGTAAAGGGAGCAAAAAAGAATCTCTAGCTTCCTTGGCCATACCTTGTACGGAGGCCCTAAGGGGATCTGCAGCTTCCATAGTCACCCCATGTTATGAGTCCTTAGCTACATCTGCACTGCACATTTTCACACTGGGTTCAGAGCCTTTAGCAGACACGATAATGGGAAATACAAAATCTATATTTATACCATGTTCAGAAACCATTTCAAGACCTACATCAACAAGGATCATGTCCAGTTCGGAGTCCTTAGCTGAGCTTCCTATAATGGCAGGGTTTGGGATGGATGTGGTCAATTCGTTTGGCTTACAGGAAGCACCTAGTGTTCTATCTCAGGGCACAGAACCTGTGCTTACTGCATGTTTGGGGCCCTTAAAGCCAGATGTTACAAGTTCTGTACATCCTGAGGATTCTGGAACCTCACATGAAATTGGACAGACTACACCCAACCAACAGCACCCCATCCATTTTCAGCCAATGTCTTTTACATCTCAGAGGAAACTTAGCTTGGAATTGATGAGGAAGCACACGCGAGTGGAATACAGTGACAGCAGCAGTGATGATGAAGATCGTCTCGTCATAGAAATGTAGAAGTATTTGTTTTATAATGAGAAGAAGATGGTGTAAAACATGATTTATAAAATGGGCTTATGGCCAGTCCAAGGGTTTCTAATTAAAACCTGCCATACGGCACCCAGCCGCGACATGATCACATTATACATCTGAGGTACATTAGTGATGGTTGATATCAATGCAGTGCGTACTCATATTCCCTCTAATTCATTTGGGAATTTTATTTTACTGCAAACAGTATTCCTTCATTGTGGATTCCATTCAAACTCGTCTGACTGAATTAGTTGCACCTAACAGAGGGTGCGCTCTCAAACTCTTTACTCTCCCATGGCCACTTGTGGGTAAAGAAGCAATGTACAGCATTCTCCTAATTTTTATATAATATGTTTAAGCCATTCTAGGAAAAATCTGTCTGGGACAGGATCTGACATGTCTCTTATGTTCGATTTACTGGTTCCAACAGATAGGACCAAGTCAAGCTGCACAGACCCACGCGTGGGATAAACTGTTACACTTTTATATGTGTAAATGTTGTGTACTATCGTGTTCTAACACAGCAGGACCAGCGGCATTGTCCTGTACCTGCAGTACTGATAAATCTTTGGTTGGGGTGGCAAGTAGCACACTCCCAAGTGCTTGCTGTATTCCTATGATCGACATTGTTGTATTTATCAGCTTGTATTTGCAAGTATTTGTTTTTTAATATATCAAGTGCAAAGGTGTTTTTTTGAAACTGCTACTCAATGTCATAGCTATAGTTTTATATCGTTTTATATCGTTCTATTATTTCATGGTGGTTCCATGTATCCTGTTTCAGATTAAATTAAACAGCATGAAGACTGTGGCTGCTCAATACATGTTATTCTGTGCTATATTCATTAAAATCCTTTAATAAAGGGATCTTATGGCACACAAGGAGGGGAGGAATATTTATTAACATAAAACCAATGCTTTTTAAACTTTTAAAAGTGATAAATATGGACCAATTAAAGGACCACTATAGTGCCCTGAGGGTCCCCCTCCCGCCGGGCTGGATGGCGAGGAAAGGGGTTAAACTTACCTTTATTCCAGCTCTCCTCCTCCTCTCTGCCTCCGATCCTCCTCTTCGGCTGAATGCGCATGCGCGGCAGGAGCAGCGCGCGCATTCATCTGGTCTCATAGGAAAGCATTTACCCTGCTTTCCTATGGACGCTGGCGCCTTCTCACTGTGATTTTCACAGTGAGAAGCACGCAAGCGGCTCTAGCAGCTGTCAGTGAGACAGCCACTAGAGGATTTAGAGGCTGGATTAACCCTATTATAAACATAGCAGTTTCTCTGAAACTGCTATGTTTATAAAAAAAAAAAGGGGTTAATCCTAGAGGGACCTGGCACCCAGACCACTTCATTAAGCTGAAGTGGTCTGGGTGCCTAGAGTGGTCCTTTAACCAAACCACACCCATCAATATGGAATATTTTTCTTAATAAATATGGAATAGCTGCTTTTTTCTAAACATGCTCCATTTGTGTCTTCTATGAAAAATAATTTGATAGAGACATTGATAGATCTGTTTCCAATTAAAATATCATTCATACTACACAGTATAGTCAAACTAAGAATTGCTTAATCACCCAACAATAGATGAACTCACAATGAGATAACTGAGGGCAGTATTGAACTCATTGCTAGTTAATAGATATACCCCACAATGCGATATTGGAGGACAGCCAGGGCACATCTGATTAAATCCTGTGTAAATAAATATAACCCACAATGCAATATCGAAGGACAGTCAGGGTACATCTAACTAATCTCGTGTCAGTAGATATACCCCACAATTCAATACTGAAGGACGGTCAGTGTATGTGACGGACCGCGTTGCACCCCGACCGGGTGCCTCCGTCAATCGCTGCTTCCTAGTAATCCTTGAGTACCATAAGCACCGCACTGGACACCATAACCACTGTAAAACCCCACGAACCGCCACAGCTTGGATGGGGTCTTGACGTCCTCCACCCACCCTGGACCCAAGACCAGGATCCAGCTTCCAGTGGGTAGACCTCTCCTAGTCCAGAGAGCGTAGCAGGAACAGCTCTTAGAAGAGCTAGTGATTGTTTTGTGATATAGCAATCCCCAGAGTGTATGTATTTCTCCAATCCCCCCAAACATGAACCAAGACTTTATGAAGGGGTAAAGCATTCTGTTTAACCCCTTAAGGACACATGACATGTGTGACATGGCATGATTCCCTTTTTTTCCAGAAGTCTATCCCTCCTCTCTGCCTGGGAAATAATTGAGGCAGATAATGTATTAACCCAATTATCTCCAGACAGAAAAAACACATAGTTTACAAAACCCCAAAAGTACCCCAAAAACACACAAAATCCCCCAAATTATTACATCCCCTGATAGCCCTGATTGGGTGACCAACATATCCAAAAACCACCCATATCAGTTAAGGGATTCAGGAATTCTATGGAAGTCCCATTTTGACCGACCGCAGAGAATCAGGCTGTGCGGCCGGTCTACTTCGAGTGTAATGTTTGAATTACCGAACGAAGCTGTTCGTGGATAATGTCATTATTTGTCTCTTGTTCGTGGGTTTCTTTTTACTGAATGCTGTTCGAATAGCCGAACCTCCATGAAAGGTAAAAGTTTAGCGGTGTTCGTGTCGTTGAGTGTCCGATTTGAGTTCCATGTACTCAGTGACCAAACACCGCTAATCAAGATGGCCGCCGCCATGTGTTCAAGTGCCACTTCGAATGGCTTCGGGAGTCGACAGTTCGAATGCCACTTCAAAAGTTCAAATGGTTCCTGTTACAAGTCCCAACAGGGACAAATAGTGTTTTTAAACCTAAGCTACCACATGGCCATAGTCACAGGGCAGGAGGCTGGCAGACAGGTCCCTCCAAAAGCCAGTTACAAGGTTACTTTTGTCACTGTGTACATCTAATTAATCTCGTGTCAGTAGATAGACCCGACAATGCAATTTTGAAGTACCGCCAGGGTACATTATAACTAATCTTGTGTCAATAGATATACCCCACAATGCAATATCGAAGGACAGTTAGGGTACATCTGATTCATCTCATGTCAACAGATATATCTGACAATGCGATATCAATGGACTGATAGGGTACATCTAATTCATCTCATGTAAATTGATATATTCGACAATCCAATACTGAAGGACTGTCAATGTACATCTAGCTAATCTTGTGTCAATAGATATACCCTACAATGCGATATTGAAGGACAGCCAGGGTACATCTAATTCATATCTGATATCGAAGGACAGTCAGGGTACATCTAATTAATTTCTGATATCGAAGGACAGTCAGGGTGCATATAATTTATCTTTGATATTAAAGGACACTTAGGGTATATCTAATTCATCTCTGATATCAAAGGAAGGTCAGGGTACATCTAATTATTTTATGATATTGAAGGAAGGTCAGGGTACATCCAATTAATTTTTTATATCGGAGGATGGTCACATACATCTAATTGACTTATGATATCAAAGGACAGTCATGGTACATCTAATTCATCTCTGATATCGAAGGACGGTCAGGGTACATCTAATTCATCGTATTACAAGATATATAACCCACAATGAGATATCTGAGGACTGGAAGAGTAAATCTAATTCATTGTATCTCTAGATATACCCCACAATGACATATCTGTGGACTGGCAGAGTAAATCTAATTCATTGTGTCAATAGATATACCCCACAATGAAATACCTGAGGACTGGCAGAGTAAATCTAATTCATCGTGTCAATAGATATACCCCACAATGATATATCTGAGAACTGGCAGGGTAAATCTAATTCATCGTGTCACTAGATATACCCCACAATGATATATCTGAGAACTGGCAGGGTAAATCTAATTCATCGTGTCACTAGATATACCCCACAATGAGATATCTGAGGACTGGCAGGGTAAATCTAATTCATCCTGTCAATAGATATACCCCACAATGAGATATCTGAGGACTGGCAGGGTAAATCTAATTCATCGTGTCAATAGATATACCCCACAATGATATACTGGCAGGGTAAATCTAATGCATCGTGTCGATAGATATACCCCACAATGAGATATCTGAGGACTGGCAGGGTAAATCTAATTCGTGTCAATAGATATACCCCACAGTGAGATATCTGAGGACTGGCAGGGTAAATCTAATTCATCGTGTCAAGATATATAACCCACAATGAGATATCAGAGAACTGGCAGAGTAAATCTAATTCATCGTGTCAATAGACATACCCCACAGTGAGATATTAGAGGACTGGCAGAGTAAATCTAATTCATTGTGTCACTAGATATACCCCCCAATGAGATATCTGAGGACTGGCAGGGTAAATCTAATTCATCGTATCACTAGATATACCCCACAATGAGATATCTGAGGACTGGCAGGGTAAATCTAATTCATCGTGTCAATAGATATACCCCAAAGTGAGATATTAGAGGACTGGCAGAGTAAATCTAATTCATTGTGTCACTAGATATACCCCACAGAGATATCTGAGGACTGGCAGGGTAAATCTAATTCATTGTGTCAATAGATGTAACTCAAAATGGGATATTGAAGTGCAGAGTGTATTATTATACAAACAATGCGCTCGTAGCAGTCTAATAGCCATTTTTGTATTGTTTTCCCTCATGTTGTTATTTGGGCCTGCCATTTACTAATTTGTTAATTCCTAATTGTTACTGCACTTCATCTATTAAAGAACTGGAGGGAACTGTCACTGCTCTGGAACTTACACTGTTGAATAATACATTGAATATCAGCTATAACTTGGATGGAGCACCAAATTACATGTACAGACCAATAAAAACAATGTACAATATCTGACACTAACACATACATTTTTCACAATGTACAGAAAACACCCCAGAACACCACATAACCCCATAAATGTTATATCTCCCGATAGCTCTGATCTAGGTGACCAACATATCCAAAAATCAAATAAAATAAAAACAGTATCAGCGCTTAGTTAATATACCCCTATCTTACATATAGGGATCAACTGTAGAAATATATAAAACAGAAGAGTTCCAATTTCAGTCTTAATGTGGGAGTTTTCAGATGTCCGTAGCGGTTTTTGATAGTTGTAACAGTAAACTTTGTCTTTATATGTATGCAACCTTCAAAAAAAAGGATACTAACATAGCGTAATAGAGTTACAGTATTTTATTTCCCGTACGAAAAAAACCCCCATAAGAAGAACTCTTACAGTGTAAAGTGGTGAAACTTATTTCTAAGGTTCACAATAAAACATTGGTGATACAGAGTATTGGTTGGTGGATAAATGGTTACCGCTCCGTTGGTATTCAATTCTGGACCGGTCCTGAAAACACGATCTTGTTTTTGGCGGGATTTTTTAATTTGGAGTGTGTACAGCAGTACCAGTAATTTGGCGTTTCGTGAGGACTGATCCGTGTGCACAGGACCGGTCCAGAATTGAATACCAACGGAGCGGTAACCATTTATCCACCAACCAATACTCTGTATCACCAATGTTTTATTGTGAACCTTAGAAATAAGTTTCACCACTTTACACTGTAAGAGTTCTTCTTATGGGGGTTTTTTTCGTACGGGAAATAAAATACTGTAACTCTATTACGCTATGTTAGTATCCTTTTTTTTGAAGGTTGCATACATATAAAGACAAAGTTTACTGTTACAACTATCAAAAACCGCTACGGACATCTGAAAACTCCCACATTAAGACTGAAATTGGAACTCTTCTGTTTTATATATTTCTACAGTTGATCCCTATATGTAAGATAGGGGTATATTAACTAAGCGCTGATACTGTTTTTATTTTATTTGTGTCATATATGATGTTTTAAAACTTGGGAAGGTTTTTAAAGTATTTAGCAGCTTTATATATTAATTGTCTCTTGTGGATGAATTATATTTGGAGCATTGGCTGAGAAAGTCCACTATATTATAAGAAATTTGCGCTCTCTGTAAACTTTTTTTTTAATATGCAAAAATCACCCAGATCAGAGCAGGGGTTCAGAAAATTCCTGGAAGTCCTTTTTGACCGACCGCACGGCTTCATGCCCAAAACAGTTCCAGAGAATTAAGCTGTGTGGCCGGTCTATTTTAAATGGTCGAAGTACCGTTCGAATCACCGAACTGAATGGTGAATGACCATAGTCTATGTGTGTCTCTTGTTTGTGGGCTTCGACTCACCAAACACGTTTGACTCACATTTGAATTGTCGAAGTTCCCTGGAAGGTAACTTTTCAGCGATGTTCGTGCCGTCGTGTGTCCGATTTGAGTTCCATGAACTCAATGACAAAACACAGCTGAACACGGTCTACTAAATAAGATGGCCCCAGCCACGTGTTCGAAAGTCGAATGGCGGCCACCTCGACTACTTCGCCTACTTTGACTGTAGTCGAAGTACCACTTCGAAAGTTCGAATCTGTTCCAGTATAAGTCCTAGAGGCAGAAACAGTGCCTTAGAACCAAATAAGTCACAGGGGCCATAATCACAAAGTAAAATGCTAGCAAGTAGTCCTCTCCAAGGCCCAGTGGTGAAGTGGTTTTCGTCACACATTTGTTCCCTTAAAGAACCACTAAAGTAAACGTCATCTCAAGCCTGGCCTGGGTGCTGTGATCCAGTCTTTTGTAACCCTGTCATACTGACAGCCACTGAAGGTGGTAAAACGCCGTCACATGATGCAGAACCCCCATATAAAAGCATTGATTCGGTGCTCTCCTACGGACTAGGGTCCCCACTGCTCCTCTATGTGGAGAATTGGATTGGACGCGGCCATGCCTCTAACTTGACATTGCAGGAGGTAGAAAGGTTGGCAGCAGCATTGAAGCTTGGCACTGGCACAGGGTATGTAAAATCATTAATTTTATTATTTTAACACAAACGTGGGCGGAGGGAGGTCTGTTTTTTTAAATAGGTTTGCATTTCTGATGCTTTTTTGTTCCTTTCATGATCTTAACGTGGAATGCAGCACAATTACAAAGTAGATGATGTCAGAATTTTTAAATTCTAACTATGACTAATGTACGTTACTATTTCAGGGTTAATGTCTCTGTGCCGCTGTGTACAAGTTGTAGGGACAGAATTCCCATTACAGATTATCAAATGTATTTTCCCATGCAATGCATCTGGTAAATTAACATTTAACCGCCTTTTGAAAAATCTGCATACTCCCAATGAAAGTAACAGAGCTGCTTAAAACTGCTTAATTTGGATCCTGCGATAGTCCCTCCAGCAGCACCTCAGCCAGATACAAGACACGTGGAGATATGGTCGTTTAAGTGTTTCCAGTCTGTGAGATTCTGTAATTAGGCAAATCCTAATTGTCAGAACCAGCGCTGACATGCTGACATTGGGTAATAAATTATATAGTTTGATGAAATAATGATTTAAATAAAGGGGGATTTTGCTGATCAGTTTTGTCGGACAATGTGTTTAAATCTCTCTAATGTGAGAAATAGTACCCCTCTCCCGCCAGACGGTAATCTGTGGTTCATTGCAAGTCAGTGGGGAGGAATAGAACCTGGAATGTCACCCTGCTCTCACCCCTCTGTATAGACGCCAAAATATACAATGTGCTTCCAAATCTCAATATTTGTGCTACTCTATGGAAAAAGCCTTCTGTCTTTGCATCAGTTTAATGACTCCACTTTCACACAGCAAAATATCATCTTAACCCTTCACTGAATCCACAACCCTCACTGCCAGAAGGCCACAAATTATCACAATGCGATGCTTGAGCTTGTGGTCTCATTCTGTACAGAGATATGACCAGCCTGAGAACCTGCTGTTTACAGAGACCATAACCCATACCTCCCAGGTGTCCCTATTTAGGAGGGACAGTCCCTATTTTGGGCCTATATCCCTCTGTCCCTCTTTTCTCTCCTAATGTCCCTTTTTTCTAGGAGCGCCATATATTGGTAAACCTGAGTGTCTAACATAGCTCCACAGCAGTAATACTCCCAGTAATATGTCTGAGTATATAACAGAGCTCCACAGCAATAATACTCCCAGTAATGTGTCTGAGTGTATAACAGAGCCCCACAGCAATAATACTCCCAGTAATGTGTCTGAGTGTATAACAGAGCTCCACAGCAATAATACTACCAGTAATGTGTCTGAGTATATAACAGAGCTCCACAGCAATAATACTCCCAGTAATGTGTCTGAGTGTATAACAGAGCTCCACAGCAATAATACTCCCAGTAATGTGTCTGAGTGTATAACAGAGCTCCACAGCAATAATACTCCCAGTAATGTGTCTGAGTGTATAACAGAGCTCCACAGCAGTAATACTCCCAGTAATATGTCTGAGTATATAACAGAGCTCCACAGTAATAATACTCCCAGTAATGTGTCTGAGTGTATAACAGAGCTCCACAGCAATAATACTCCCTTTAATATGTCTGAGTATATAACAGAGCTCCACAGCAATAATACTCCCAGTAATGTGGCTGAGTGTATAACAGAGCTCCACAGCAATAATACTCCCAGTAATGTGTCTGAGCGTATAACAGAGCTCCACAGCAATAATACTCCCAGTATTGTGTCTGAGTGTATAACAGAGCCCCACAGCAATAATACTCCCAGTAATGTATCTGAGTGTATAACAGAGCTCCACAGTAATAATACTCCCAGTAATGTGTCTGAGTGTATAACAGAGCTCCACAGCAATAATACTCCCAGTAATGTGTCTGAGTGTATAACAGAGCTCCACAGCAATAATACTCCTAGTAATGTGTCTGAGTGTATAACATCGCTCCACAGTAATAATACTTCCAGTAATGTCTCAGTGTATAACAGAGCTCCACAGCAATAATACTCCCAGTAATGTGTCTGATTGTATAACAGAGCTCCACAGCAATAATACTCCCAGTAATGTGTCTGATTGTATAACAGAGCTCCGCAACAGTAATACTCCCAGTAATATGTCTGAGTGTATAACAGAGCTCCACAGCAATAATACTCCCAGTAATGTGTCTGAGTGTATAACAGAGCTCCACAGCAATAATACTCCCAGCAATGTGTCTAA
Source organism: Pelobates cultripes (assembly GCA_933207985.1). Classification (NCBI taxonomy): domain Eukaryota; kingdom Metazoa; phylum Chordata; class Amphibia; order Anura; family Pelobatidae; genus Pelobates; species Pelobates cultripes. Next base: position 255,042,416 of record OW240917.1, on the reverse strand, counting down.
GTGTATAACAGAGCTCCACAGCAATAATACTCCCAGTAATGTGTCTGAGTGAATAACAGAGCTCCACAGCAATAATACTCCCAGTAATGTGTCTGAGTGTATAACAGAGCTCCACAGCAATAATACTCCCAGTAATGTGTCTGAGTGTATAACAGAGCTCCACAGCAATAATACTCCCAGTAATGTCTGAGTGTATAACAGAGCTCCACAGCAATAATACTCCCAGTAATGTGTCTGAGTGTATAACAGAGCTCCACAGCAATAATACTCCCAGTAATGTGTCTGAGTGTATAACAGAGCTCCACAGCAATAATACTCCCAGTAATGCGTCTGAGTGTATAACTGAGCTCCACAGCAATAATACTCCCAGTAATGCGTCTGAGTGTATAACTGAGCTCCACAGCAATAATACTCCCAGTAATGGGTCTGATTGTATAACAGAGCTCCACAGCAATAATACTCCCAGTAATGTGTCTGAGTGTATAACCGAGCTCCACAGCAATAATACTCCCAGTAATGTCTCAGTGTATAACAGAGCTCCACAGCAATAATACTCCCAGTAATGTGTCTGATTGTATAACAGAGCTCCACAGCAATAATACTCCCAGTAATGTCTCAGTGTATAACAGAGCTCCACAGCAATAATACTCCCAGTAATGTGTCTGATTGTATAACAGAGCTCCGCAACAGTAATACTCCCAGTAATATGTCTGAGTGTATAACAGAGCTCCACAGCAATAATACTCCCAGTAATGTGTCTGAGTGTATAACAGAGCTCCATAGCAATAATACTCCCAGTAATGTGTCTGAGTGTATAACAGAGCTCCACAGCAATAATACTCCCAGTAATGTGTCTTTAAACTACAATAAATGTGTTTAGAAATCAGTCTGTGTAAATAAGATACATTGTTCTTGTAAATTATTAGTAAGTCACCTCAAATTTCTCAGAACAGCCCCAGCCTGGTCACACTGCACTCATACTCCTAAAATTAAAGTGTATATATTACGAGCGATCAACCTGATGGGTGGGTAGATGTTACGGGTGCTCTGCCTGATGGGTTAGTAAATGTTACGGGTGCTCTGCCTGATGGGTGAATAGATGTTACTGGTGATCTGCCTGACGGTTTAGTAGATATTAGGGGTGATCCGCCTGATGGGTCAGTAGGTATTATTGATGATTCACCTGATGGGTGAGTAGATATTACGGGTGATCCGCCTGATGGGTCAGTAGATATTATGGCCGATTCACCTGATGGGTCAGTAGATATTATTGGTGATGTTTTCCCTGATGGGTCAGTATATATTATTGGTGATGTGCCTGATGGGTCAGTAGATATTATGGATGATTCACCTGATGGGTGAGTAGATATTACGGGTGATCCGCCTGATGGATCAGTAGATATTACAGGTGATCCGCCTGATGGGTCAGTAGATATTATGGATGATTCACCTGATGGGTGAGTAGATATTATGGGTGATCTGCCTGATGGATCAGTAGATATTACGGGTGATCCGCCTGATGGGTCAGTAGATATTACGGGTGTTCTGCTTGATGGGTCAGTAGATATTATGGACGATTCACCTGATGGGTCAGTAGATATTACGGGTGATCTGCCTGATGGGTGAGTAGATATTACGGATGATCCACCTGATGGGTCAGTAGATATTATGGATGATTCACCTGATGGGTGAGTAGATATTACGGGTGATCCGCCTGATGGGTCAGTAGATATTATGGATGATTCACCTGATGGGTGAGTAGATATTACGGGTGTTCTGCTTGATGGGTCAGTAGATATTATGGACGATTCACCTGATGGGTCAGTAGATATTACGGGTGATCTGCCTGATGGGTCAGTAGATATTACGGATGATCCACCTGATGGGTCAATAGATATTACTGATGATTCGCCTGATGGGTTAGTAGATATTATGGGTGATCCGCCTGATGGGTCAGTAGATATTATGGAAGATTCGCCTGATGGGTCAGTAGATATCATGGGTGATCTGCCTCATGGGTCAGTAGATATTATGGACGATTCACCTGATGGGTCAGTAGATATTATTGGTGATGTTTTCCCTGATGGATCAGTAGATTTTATTGGTGATGTGCCTGATGAGTCAGTAGATATTATAGATGATTCACCAGATGGGTCAGTAGATTTTATTAGTGATGTGCCTTATGGGTCAGTAGATATTATGGACAATTCACCTGATGGGTCAGTAGATATTACGGGTGATCTGCCTGATGGGTCAGTAGATATTATGGATGAGTCACCTGATGGGTCAGTAGATATTATGGATGATTCACCTGATGGGTCAGTAGATATTATGGGTGATCCGCCTGATGGGTCAGTAGATATTATGGAAGAGTCACCTGATGGGTCAGTAGATATTATTGGTGATGTTTTCCCTGATGGGTCAGTAGATTTTATTGGTGATGTGCCTGATGAGTCAGTAGATATTATAGACGATTCACCAGATGGGTCAGTAGATATTATAGACGATTCACCAGATGGGTCAGTAGATTTTATTGGTGATGTGCCTTATGGGTCAGTAGATATTATGGACAATTCACCTGATGGGTCAGTAGATATTACGGGTGCTCCGCCTGATGGATCAGTAGATATTACAGGTGATCCGCCTGATGGGTCAGTAGATATTATGGATGATTCACCTGATGGGTGAGTAGATATTATGGGTGATCTGCCTGATGGGTCAGTAGATATTACGGGTGATCCGCCTGATGGGTCAGTAGATATTACGGGTGTTCTGCTTGATGGGTCAGTAGATATTATGGACGATTCACCTGATGGGTCAGTAGATATTACGGGTGATCTGCCTGATGGGTGAGTAGATATTACGGATGATCCACCTGATGGGTCAGTAGATATTATGGATGATTCACCTGATGGGTGAGTAGATATTACGGGTGATCCGCCTGATGGGTCAGTAGATATTATGGATGATTCACCTGATGGGTGAGTAGATATTACGGGTGTTCTGCTTGATGGGTCAGTAGATATTATGGACGATTCACCTGATGGGTCAGTAGATATTACGGGTGATCTGCCTGATGGGTCAGTAGATATTACGGATGATCCACCTGATGGGTCAATAGATATTACTGATGATTCGCCTGATGGGTTAGTAGATATTACGGGTGATCCGCCTGATGGGTCAGTAGATATTATGGAAGATTCGCCTGATGGGTCAGTAGATATCATGGGTGATCTGCCTGATGGGTCAGTAGATATTATGGACGATTCACCTGATGGGTCAGTAGATATTATTGGTGATGTTTTCCCTGATGGATCAGTAGATTTTATTGGTGATGTGCCTGATGAGTCAGTAGATATTATAGATGATTCACCAGATGGGTCAGTAGATTTTATTAGTGATGTGCCTTATGGGTCAGTAGATATTATGGACAATTCACCTGATGGGTCAGTAGATATTACGGGTGATCTGCCTGATGGGTCAGTAGATACTATGGAGGATTCACCTGATGGGTCAGTAGATATTATGGATGATTCACCTGATGGGTCAGTAGATATTATGGGTGATCCGCCTGATGGGTCAGTAGATATTATGGAAGAGTCACCTGATGGGTCAGTAGATATTATTGGTGATGTTTTCCCTGATGGGTCAGTAGATTTTATTGGTGATGTGCCTGATGAGTCAGTAGATATTATAGACGATTCACCAGATGGGTCAGTAGATTTTATTGGTGATGTGCCTTATGGGTCAGTAGATATTATGGACAATTCACCTGATGGGTCAGTAGATATTACGGGTGCTCTGCCTGATGGTTGAGTAGATATTACGGGTGATCCGCCTGATGGGTCAGTAGATATTATTGGTGATTTTTCCTTGATGGGTCAGTAGATATTATGATGATTCACCTGATGGGTGAGTAGATATTACAGGTGATCCGCCTGATGGGTCAGTAGATATTATGGTGATGCGTCTGATGGGTCAGTAGTATTTATGGATGATTCACCTCATAGGTGAGTAGATATTATGGGTGATCCGCCTTATGGGTCATTAGATATTATGGAAGATCTGCCTGATGGGTCAGTAGATATCACGGGTGATCCGCCTGATGGGTCAGTAGATATTATAGACGATTCACCTGATGGGTCAGTAGATATTATTGGTGATGTTTTTCCTGATGGGCCAGTAGATATTACGGGTGATCTAGAAGGGTCAGAATAGGATCAGCACTAAGGTGCCACAAGAAAATAATTAACTAATTGTGTGTATATGGAACAGGCAGCACACCTAAGAAAAGGGTTCCCTCTAGTCCCCTATAAATAAGTAAAAACAAAACAAAAGGAAAAAGGTGCGCTTTACAAATAATAATATAGATAATATAGACAGGTGGATAATAAGATATTGTCCAAATGACTTAACACTAGTCCAATGTAGTATAATCCACAGTAGTAGGGAAAATTCTTGTAGAGCAGCAAATTTGGTAATTACAGACACAAAGATAAAGCACCGCGCTTACAGCAGCAGTGGCTTAGTATCCAACAGCTTAAAATACATAGTAAAAACAAAGAAAAACGTTACCTGCGCTCTGGCCTAGATCCCCATGTGCATTTGAACAAAAATGGAGGCTCTTTAGTTTTATTCCAATGGCCATTTGAATATGTAAGCTCACCAGCCACGTCAAGGCATGCCTCAATAGGTGAGTTCCTACACTAGCCATTAGATACGCTGATATCAGCCAAGAGTCTCCAATAAGACAGGAAGGGGTATTTTATAAACCCTTTAACATTTAACCCTTTATAGGGCTTCTGCACATACAATACACTTTGCTGATATCAGACAAAGTGAGACAGAAAGGGGTGTTTTATAAACCCTTTAACATTTAACCCTTTATAGGGCTTCTACACATTCAATAAACTTTGCTGGTATCAGACAAAGTATAAACGTCTCTAATGAGACATGAAAGGGTGTTTTATAAACCCCTACATACTTTACCCTAAATAGGGCTATAACATACAAATCACCTTGCTGGTATCAGCTAAAAGGCAAATTTCTCTGATGAGACAGGAAGGGGTGCTGCCCCTACATACTTATAAAGTCTTAATAAGACAAACGTGGGAAGGCTGGCAGCAATGTAACATAGCTGAGTGATACAAAATTCATATACAGACACAAAGATAAAGCACCGCGCTTACAGCAGCAGTGGCTTAGTATCCAACAGCTTAAAATACATAGTAAAAACAAAGAAAAACGTTACCTGCGCTCTGGCCTAGATCCCCATGTGTATTTGAACAAAAATGGAGGCTCTTTAGTTCTATTCTAAATGGCCATTTGAATATTGTATGTGCAGAAGCCCTATAAAGGGTTAAATGTGAAAGGGTTTATAAAATACCCCTTCCTGTCTTATTGGAGACTCTTGGCTGATATCAGCGTATCTAATGGCTAGTGTAGGAACTCACCTATTGAGGCTTGCCTTGACGTGGCTGGTGAGCTTACATATTCAAATGGCCATTTAGAATAGAACTAAAGAGCCTCCATTTTTGTTCAAATGCACATGGAAATTTGGTAATTAGTCATGGGTGTAGGCTTGTAATTCAGTAGAACATATGGGAAAGAAACAGAAAGATGGAAATCCAATGGTGCAGTAGGTAGATAAACTTGGATATTGGAATAATAGTAATAAGGTACTAATCACAATTTCCAGAGCTAAAATCCAGCTCTGGTATGGAATGCGTAAAGTGGAGTAATCCCCACTCAAGGATATATGGAGTGTAACCAGTTGAGGAATGTATGTAGTAATGCAGTAGTCTAACAGCGGTGTGGTTCCAAAAGTAAAAAGAATAAAATATAGTGCTCACTGTATCTTGCTATAATAGAAGGATAAAAGTATGAAATGTACTCATGTTCCACTTTTTGGAGGTTTGGTTGTTGTCTAATCTGTAGACAGTTCTCTACCTTGCGGCAGGAGATTGTGTTTTTGAAGTCTGAGATTTGTAAATTATCTGGTAAACAAACTCAGACTGGAACTGCTGCAGACACATACTAAGAATGGCAGATGGATTACTGTAGGATCTGGTAGACTTAGAGTTGTGGATAAAAGGCATATTGCACAGTCTGTTGCTCTACATAATTCATTTTCTGCACTTTCAGAGTGTAATGGTGTTATGGAGACAGGCACTGAGTGTAGTGGTGTTGTGGAGAGAGGCACTGAGGGTAGTGCTGTTGTGGAGAGAGGCACTGAGGGTAGTGGTGTTGTGGAGACAGGCTCAGGCACTTAGGCTAGTGGTGTTATGGAGACAGGCTCAGGTACTGAGGGTAGTGGTGTTGTGGAGACAGGCTTGGTGACTATGGCGAGGCCTAATAGAAAGCAGTTGTTGTTGGGGGATTCCATCATAAGAGGTGTGGAGATGGACAATGGTGGTCTTGTGAGATGTCTTCCCGGAGCTACTGCTCACAGAGACAGGAGACGTATTTGTAATATTGTTAAGCGAGCAAAGCAGGAAGGGGAATTGGATGTACTTGTCCATCTAGGGACAAATGACTTGGCTTGCAATGAGGTTTCAGAGGTTAAGGAAGTTTTTAGTGTTTTTGCCAATGATATACGGCAGGTTGCTTCCACACTGTCATTCTCTGAAGTTCTGCCTGTGCATAACACTCAGAACGACAGGCGGATGCGTATTAGGGACTTTAATTTGTGGCTTGGTGAATGGTGTCGGGAGCAAGGATTTGGCTTTATTTCTCATGGTAGCTCTGTTTGGAATGGAAATAAACTGTACAAAAAGATGGTTTGCATCTTTCTCAAAAGGGAACAAATGTTCTCAGTGAGCAGTTCAGAGGTTTTGCTAGGATGTATTTAAACTAGGAGGGGGGGGCAAAAGGGTGATAAAACATCAATCCAATTGTCCCCAAAACAAGGACAGAAGGTGCCTGTAGCAAGTGTGTTAAAAAATGATAAGCTTAGAGTCATGTCTACAAATGCTCGCAGTTTAGGGAATAAGATCCATGAACTTGTGGCAATAATGGCAACTGATAGTGTAGATTTAGTCGCTGTTACTGAGACATGGTATAATGAGAAAAATGACTGGGACCAGTGCATGCACTGGCAGGTGGGGGGGGGGGGGGGGGGGGCGGCCCGCCCCAGGTGCCAGCAGGGTGAGGGGTGCCATGACCAGGAGCGCCGGCCCCCCCATGCTGCAGCCGCCCGAGCGCTCTGTAGAGAGCCTCGGGCGACTGCAGCTTTGCCCGGGCGGTGCGTCCATGAGGGCGGACCGCACCGCCCGGGCGCAGCCTGAGGAGAGGGGCTGACAGGAGGGAAGCGCTCAGCGCTCCCTCCTGTCAGCTTCCTCTGCTGTAGCGTGGCCGAGCCCGGCAGCACGGTCCGACGGGTACAGAGAGCAGCTGTCTCCTGTACCTGGCCGGACTAACAGGAAGTGTACACTGAGTGTTCACTTC
>OW240917.1:254985218-255027620 GCA_933207985.1 Pelobates cultripes | reverse complement strand
TGAATGGGTAAGGCAGTGGCTGAGTGACAGGCAACAGAGGGTTGTAGTTAATGGAATATATTCGAAGCTTGGACTTGTCACCAGTGGGGTACCTCAGGGATCTGTACTTGGACCCATTCTCTTTAATATTTTTCTTAGTGATATTGCAGAAGGTCTTGATGGTAAGGTATGTCTTTTTGCTGATGATACGAAGATATGTAACAGGGTTGATGTTCCAGGAGGGATAAGCCAAATGGCAAATGATTTGGGTAAACTAGAAAAATGGTCAGAATTGTGGCAACTGACATTTAATGTGGATAAGTGCAAGATAATGCATCTTGGACGTAAAAACCCAAGGGCAGAGTACAGAATATTTGATATAGTCCTAACCTCAACATCTGAGGAAAGGGATTTAGGGGTGATTAATCTATAATCTTCAGGGGCCCAGTCAGTGCTGTGGCCGCGTAATAGCGCGACCGGGCCCCTTTTAAAAAAAATTGCGGCTGCACCGCAAATGCTGCTGGGAGGAAGTGATGGGCGGTCACTTCCTCCCAGCTTACTCCGCGCGGGGGGAGAGCAGCGGGAGAGCGGAGGAGAGGGAGAGCGGAAGAGAGGGAGAGCAGAGGTCAGGAGAGGACACCAGAGGCATCCACTCCCATCATCCCCAGCCACACTCCTGCAACTTAAAGGTAAGAGGAGGGTGGCTGATAAATGAAGTGTGTGTGTGTGTGTATATGTATGTATGTCAGTATATATGTCTGTGTGTGTGTGTGTGTGTGTGTATGTATATATGTCTGTGTGTGTGTTTGTCAGTATGTATATATGTCTGTGTGTGTGTATGTCAGTATGTATGTCTGTGTGTGTATGTCTGTGTGTATGTTAGTATGTATATATGTCTGTGTGTGTGTCTGTGTGTATGTCAGTATGTATATATGTCTGTGTGTGTGTCTGTGTGTATGTCAGTATGTATATATGTCTGTGTGTGTGTGTGTATGTCAGTATGTATATATGTGTGTATGTCAGTATGTATATATGTCTGTGTGTGTATGTCAGTATGTATATATGTCTGTGTGTGTATGTCAGTATATATGTCTGTATGTATGTCAGTATGCATGTATGTCTCTGTGTGTGTGTGTGTGTGTATGTCAGTATGTCTGTATGTGTCTATCTGTATGTGTGTGTGTATGTCAGTATGTATATATATATCTGTATGTATGTCTGTGTGTGTGTGTATGTATGTATGTATGTGTGTGTATCTATCTATCTATCTATCTATCTATCTATCTATCCGTATGTATGTCAGTATGCATGTATGTCTGTGTGTGTGTGTATGTCAGTATGTCTGTATGTATCTGTGTATGTATATATCTATCTGTGTGTGTATGTATGTATATCAGTATGTATGTGAATGTATTTATGTGTATGTATGTCAGTTTGTATGTATGTATGTCTGTTTGTATGTGTGTGTGTGTGTATGTCAGTATGTGTGTGTATCTGTATCTGTGTATGTGTCTTTATGTGTGTATGTCTGTTTCAGTATTTGTGTTTGTTAGTATATGTGTATCTTTCTGTGTCTGTGTATTCCTGTGGGCGGGATTTGGAGTCGGGGCTTGGATGCGGGCACCCGAGGGCCCAGACCTTGAGCTGTGTTAGGGGCCCCACAATTTCTGATGGTGGCCTTGGGTATTAGCAGTAGAAAGAGGGAAGTGCTCATGCCATTTTACAGAACACTGGTGAGACCTCACTTGGAGCATTGTACACAGTACTGGAGACCGTATCTTCAGAAGGATATTGATACCTTAGAGAGGGTTCAGAGAAGGGCTACTAAACTGGTTCATGGATTGTGGGATAAAACTTACCAGGAAAGGTTAAAGGATCTTAACATGTATAGCTTGAAGGAAAGACGAGACAGGGGGGATATGATAGAAACATTTAAATACATAAAGGGAATCAACACAGTAAAGGAGGAGACTATATTTAAAAAGAAGAAAAACTACCACAACAAGAGGACATAGTCTTAAATTAGAGGGACAAAGGTTTAAAAATAATATCAGGAAGTATTACTTTACTGAGAGGGTAGTGGATGCATGGAATAGCCTTCCAGCTGAAGTGGTAGAGGTTAACACAGTAAAGGAGTTCAAGCATGCGTGGGATAGGCATAAGGCTATCCTAACTATAAGATAAGGCCAGGGACTAATGAAAGTATTTAGAAAATTGGACAGACTAAATGGGCTGAATGGTTCTTATCTGCCGTCACATTCTATGTTTCTATGTTTCTAAGGATTCTTTATGCTTCTATTAGGCGATGAATATCAATGTAGTCAGGTTTAAAGCAAAATAAAATAAAATAGAAGAATAAGGCAACCAAGGTATTTAGAGCCCAAAATTCCTTTATTATGACAAAATAAAATACTTTTTTTAGAAAAAAATAATACCTTTGTGGGTTAACTCCACCTCTAGTGGGTGTCTATTAGAGAACCACTAGAGAGACTTCTGGGTTGTTAGGTGGCACTTTGTTTTCCTTGAGGCATAAGAGTCCTCTGGGAACCTACATTAAGTGTCTTTTTAGCCCTGTGATGGTGACTACTGTCACAATGACTATTTCATAAAGATTCTATCTATGATATACTCATGGCGTGGGGGTGAGGGGGGTGGTTGACAGAGCCACTTTAAACAGATACAAGATGCTTCAATTCACAGGAACCATAAATAAACCACCTTGGCTTTTAAAAACTTGTGCGGTCCCTTTCGCTAAGAAATGCCGACAGAGCAAACAAATACATAAAACAGAAGCCTTTTCCTCCCTCAGCTTTCAGACAGGAAAATTGAATAAAACAGGGTGAAATATTTTATCTTCCAAGGTCCCAGTTAGACAAAAATAAAAGATAACTGTATAGAACCACTGCCTGTGATCAGTTATTTGCTCTGGCCGCTGTCCAATTCTTAATCGAAGCAGATGTGGACGTGCAGATTGGAAGGCAGGGTGTTCAAATCAAATTACCAGAATCTGTTTAGTGTCCAGAAGAGAGATGGCGAGGGAGGCTGATCAGTCCCTTGTGTACTTTCATCAGATTCAAAGATTGACCATCTCTAGGATCTTGTAAATATCTAACATATACATACAGTAGGTGGGACACACATCTGCTGGTTCTATAAAAGAAATGCAAAATAGGGTAATATAGCCAATATACTGAGAATAAATTAGTATGGATCACAAATACTCACAAACATGGAGCCAAATCCATACATATGGCTCTCATGCGTAGCGCTGGTCTCTTTGTAGGATGTCCCTAATCCTTCTTCCAGCTGATATGCAGTAGGAATGGAGCAGAAGTTTCTTCTTCGGTATATAAAACACTTTATTTGATCAATATGCACATCTAACTGTGTGCAAGAAATAAAAATGGAGACTTTAGGACATAGAAAATAAGTCCAAGATAAAAATTAAAATCCAATGGTGCCAATACACTCTGATAAGTCCAAATTAATATCTTGATGGTGGATAAATTACTCCAAAACGCGTTTCGCCCTGCAAGGGCTTCCTCAGTCGGTATGTCTTGAGAGAACTTTCCCGGCATCTTTTTAAATCCCCTATAGCTTGTTCTTCCGGACTATATGTGTTCAGCAACATCTCCCGAGTACAGTGATACCACAAATGTATAGGTGTGTCGGGTTCTCTGGGGGCAAAAAGACCTTATTTGGAGGGTGCGCATTCCAGTTTTCCAACTTAGAATTTTCACAGCTGGTCATCTTGCACCCACATCCTTTTTGGAACATTTTTGAAGCCGGCCAGTGTAATTTACCCCCATCAAACCATGTATTTTTGAAAAGTAGACACCCTAGAGTATTTCAAATGGTGGTTATTTTTCTCTCACATTGTACTTTAGGCATGAATTCTCAGTTCCTGTTATGTGTTACTGACAAAGAACACCCCAATATGTATTCAGCAACATCTCCTGAGTACAACAATGCCCCCAAGGTTTTACAGGTTTTTGCAAACTTACCAGGGTCAAATGTAGGGCTTTCCCCTTTTCCATGTTTGCACATTGAAATTTGCCAGACTGGTTTGCTGGGCCTACGTTGCCTTTGAGACGGTATGGCAGCCAAGGAATACAAATTACCCCACCATGACATACCATTTGTAAAAGTAGACAACCCACGGTATTCAAAATGGGGTATGTCCAGTCTTTTTTAGTAGCTATTAGTCACAAGCCTTGGCCAAGTTTCTTTTGCATTTTTCACACATAAACTGACATTTCACCGATGATATTATCAGTATAATACATTTTACTGCTCTAAAACACTCTTATTTGTGTAGAGTAATATCTCACAAGAGCAACAGTACCCCTCAAGTTCAAGTTTTATGGTGATTTGCCAATTTCTGTTTTTGTAAATGTCTATTTTGCAGATTGGCTATGTTGCCTTTGAGACAGTATGGCAGCCCAGAAATGAAAATTAACCCCACCATGACATACCATTTGAAAAGGTAGACAACCCACGGTATTCAAAATGGGGTATGTCCAGTCTTTTGTAGTAGCCACTTAGCCACAAACGCTTGCCAAAGTTAGCGCTCATATTTGTTTTTTTGCATGTTTTTTACACAAAAACTGCACTTTTACTGGTGAGTTCATCGTCGTGATATGTTTTACAGTTTTAAATACTCATATTTGTGTTCAACTAAGTTTCCAGAGTATAACAATAACCCCCATGTGCAGGTTTTATGGTGTTACAGGGTCAATATGGGGCTAATATATATGAAACCAGGGGGCTGAACTCACCTGAACATGCATAAATGGGGTGCTGCTGGGGGCCAATTTATACAATACACAAGATCCAGCGCACTCAGCTATCCACTAAACAGCAACTTCAATGTTGACAGATTTTATTAGTTTTTGAAAAACACCTAATCTAGGCAAAAATAATGGGGGTTTAGTTACATTATATGATCACACATTGCATAAGCCTGCCACAACATCAATGTACCCCATGTGGCAGGCTTATGCAATGTGTGATCATATAATGTAACTAAAACTCCATTATTTCTGCCTAGATTAGGTGTTTAAAAAAAAAAAAAAAACCTCATAAAATCTGTCAACATTGAAGTTGCTGTTTAGTGCATAGGTGAGTGCGCTGGATCTTGTGTATTGTATAAGTTGGCCCCCAGCATTTGTGCATGTTCAGGTGAGTGCAGCCCCCTGGTTTCATTTATATATATATATTTGGGAGTCTAGCCAACTCCTTGGTTTTGCCCCCTCCCTATCACACAGGGGAGGGCTGGCAGCCTTAGGCCTGGGGGGCAAAAACAGTCAAGTGGCCAATTGCACCGCCAAATCAGTTCACCATCCATGCCCACCTTTTCCTGGTTTTATAACGGATATTGATGTTATGCTAATACCATTCCTTCGTGGCTCTGACTTTCAGTGTTGTCAGAGCGCAGGCTGAGAATCTGAGTATGTGATCCGACTCACTAACTAAGCGCCAGAACCACGAGGGAGAGGCTATAATCTGACTACACCTACTGCTGGTGAGCACCAGTGGACCACCAGCGAATCGTTTAAATTGAATAGGCTGGTGTCCCCAACTTGTGAGCTATGTTGGCCGCCGGGCGCCTCTGTTGTCATGGCACCCTGCGTGACCGCACAGCTTGCACACCCCAACGGCTGGCCCTGCTGACACACACTGATGTTACTACTTAGAAATCCCTCACTATTAATACAGACATCAGAGTAAACACCAATAAACTGTGCAAACAGAGCTGATCCCCCCCCCCCCACATTTATAAAGATTTGCTTAGTGGATTTGTTGTAAGATTAAATCATGCCTCCTCCTCTCTCTCTCCCATGCGCTGCGCTGTAGGCTGGGAGGAAGTGAAGAGTAATCACATTCTCCCAGCACAGCGCCACCGGTGGCTGCATGGGGAACAGCTGTTTAATGTAATGCTTGCAGGATGGCCAGCTGCCGCAGAACCTCTTTCTTCCCATAGCTGCAAAGGGCTCCAGGCACTGCTTGCTGTGAGTGTGAGCCACTGTAAATTAGGGGCAGAGAGCACTTGCAGGATCAGAGCTGGTGCAAGGATTTTTGCCACCCTAGGCAAAAGAAACGTTTGCCACCCCCCATGTGACATCACAATGCCCCACCCATATGATCTGCCATATGAACTAACGCCGGTGCTGCACACTGTGTGTGTTTACATTAAAAAGCCTGCAGGGACCGGCTATAGACACCAGAACCACTTCATTAAGCTGAAGTGGTTCTGGGGACTATAGTGTCCCTTTAATGTGAGGTAAATTATAGATTAGTATCACTAATAATATACTAGATTGCCTACTTACAATCAGATGAGGATGGTGATGGGCTCTGGCTGCAGTTTGGCTCCACTGGTCTGGTGTATAACAGGATCTCTGGAGGCTGTTTGCAACTGTGGTCACAAAATTCAATGTTCTGGGAGAATTGGAAGCAGCTCCATTTTTTGGGGGCCCCTTACACAGCTCAAAGTCTGGGCCCCAGGGCCTGACGGTGAGTATGCCCATAAGGCCCACTCATAAGTCCACTTATATGTTTCACACACCCATGAGTTCGCTCACAGGGAGTAGAGTGTGTAGGGGATGTGTTATGTGTTATTGTAGAGGAAGCAGTGGTTATTTGTGTATAAGGGATGTATTGTGTGTTTCTGGTTGTGTGTAAGGGATGCATTGTGTGAATCTGTGTTTGTATGCATAAGGGATGCAAGGTGTGTGTCTGTATGTGTGTGCATTGAGTGTGTGTAAGAGATGTATTGTGTTTCTGTGTGTATGTAAGAAATGCTGTGTGTGTGTTTGCATGTGTGTGTAAGGGTTTGCATTGTGTGTTTCTGTGTATGTGTGCAAAGGATGTATTGTCTTTGTATGTAAGGGTTGCATTGTCTGTGTGTAGGGATGCATTGTGTGTTTCTGTGTATGTATAGGGATGCATTGTGTGTGTGTGTGCGCGTAGTGTGAAAGAGCTCCCTGTCTTGCCCCCTGTCCTATAGAGCTGTCCCTTCTGTATCTTAGAGCTCTCCCCTGCCCCTTAGAGGTCTCTCCTCTCCCCCACCCTCCCCTAGCTGTCTCTTCTCACACTCACCCACCCTCCCTGTGCTCTTCTCATCCCCCCCTCCATGTGTTCTTCTCACTCCCCCCACCTGTGTTCTTCTCACCTCCCCCTCATTGTGTCCTCCTCACCTCCCTCCCTGTGCTCTTCTCATCCCTCCATGTGTTCTTCTCTACCCCCCACCTGTGTTCTTCTCACCTCCTCCTCCTTGTTCCTCTCCTACCTCCCTCCCCCTGTGTTCTTCTCTATCTCCCCTCTTCTTTCTCCTCCCCCATTTCCCTCCTCTTGTGTTCTTCCCTACTTCCCCCTGTATTATTCTTACTTCCCTCCCTCTGTTTTTTCTTACTCCCCCTTTTTTCTTACTCTACCTGTTCTTTCTTCTTACTATCCTTTCTTCTTACTCCTTACTCTTCTTTCTTACCCCTTCTTTTTTCTTTACTCCCCTTCTTCTTTTCCTCTTCTTACCCCTTCTTCTTCTTACCCCTCTTCTTTTACTCCCTTTCTTCTCTTTTTACCCCTCTTTTTATTACTTCTTCTTTCTTACTCTTCTTCTTCTTAGCCCCCCCTTCTTCTTCTTACTCCCTCCCCACCTTCCCTTCCCTGTAGCGTGGCCGAGCTCCGCTCCTGTCCGCGTTGCCCGGCCGGAGTGATAGGAAGGTGCACACTCAGTGCAGGAAACAGAAACTCTGCATGGTATATGAGCGCAGCCAGGGAAGGGGAGGTGAGAAGCAGCGCTGCAGCCACCTGAGGCTCTTTACAGAGCGCTCAGGCAGCTGCAGCATTAGGACTGGCCCTGCCCGCGATTTAGGGTGGCCTGGGGGGCAATTGCCTCCCTGCCCCCCATCCCAGCCTGCCCCTGCTGTCACAGGTGCCTCACCCCAGGGCCCTATTTAGCCTTGTACTGCAGAGAGCCCCAGATTAATTTTTTCCAAGGTTCCACTGTATTAATATATTCATATACTGCCCGTGCAGAAAATATACTACATTAATGTGTAGGGATTTGACAGCAAACTCTGACTGTGCATTCCATGATGTCACCACTGGGGGGCACTCTACAGGTCTTTGTCAGGGCTGAAAATTGTGTGAGTGCAGAGCTATAGTTAGCATGAGAATATTATCGTATTCTTGTGCTTTTCTTTAATGTGCAATGCTCTTTAACTTTTATATTGTATTAACTGATGTCAGTATCACCATTTTCATGTAAGCATCAAAGTGCTCTGTTTTCTTTTTTTTTTATATAAATAACTGACAGATGGAGATTTTAAACCCCATGCACAGCACAGCAGTAATCATGTATTGAGGAGCCGATATCTAAGTCTCCCGAGCTGTCTGAGTATGATGGGAGCCACACTACCATCTAAACACTTAAAGACCCCCGACTAGGACATTGCTTCTCACGGTCTGGTGTGTGGAGAGAAGAGAAAGTTTACTTACTGATAAACTTTACTTAAGATTTACTTACTGGAACCTGTCACTGGTGGGCACCCCCATCCTCTTCCCGCTGCATTTCTGCAGGTCCTAGCCACGCATCAGTTACAAGGATCCTATGTCACCGCTGTACTCTAACGCATGTGCGAGAACACAGCATTGAGGTATAGGGAGGATCCTGTGAGACTGTAGGATCCTCAGTAGAAAAAGCTAATTTCCTTACAGCCGCCACAAGTGACGGTCAGGGGAAATGACAAGGCGTGACGCCAGTAGCTATGCTGTCAAGTTTTGTCACGCGGAGGAAAAATACTTCTACTTTGCCCTACTTTGTCTCAGTATATTTTTTGACAACACAGTTAGTCTGAGTATTTCATAAAGATTCCATCTATCATTTTTAAGGGTGGAGCGGGAGGTGACAGTGCACTGTTTGCTGAAGTTTCCCTTTTCAGATATGTTTAAATGCAAATGTGATCACCTTGAAGAAGCCCTGCCGATGGAAATAATCCTGGGAGAGAGAGGGGCAAGTGACCCAGCGGGAAATCCTTGGGAGGACAATAGAAGTGAGGGGGGAATGACTGATGGAAAAAAGTCCTGCGATGGAGCAACGGGAAATAAGGACAAGTGATCAACAGAAAAATCATGGGAGAGAAGGCAGGTGACCACTGGACCGAAATTCCTGGGAGAAGCATGGGTGAGAGGGGAGAATGTCATCAATCCCTGGAAAACTGCAAGTACTACCAAATGTAGTGTATGACATGTTAATTAGCACAATATCTGTTTTACTTTTACAATTAGTTATTGTCCCTACACGGGTCTCCATTTGGTTTTAATTTTGCTCTGCACATTTCCCTTTTTTTTTTTCAATCAGGAGAAAAAGAATGACGGGGCCATGGAGGGGGAACTTCGTAAGACCTTCAGAAATAATTTTTTTTGGCACTCACATCCCCATTGAAGGTGCTTTCGGTGGTGGACACGGGTCATCACAGGCACTCTGACCATTCTGCAACTACACAACCCCATATGTAGCAAACTGCGATGCACTATGTGTTCTAACACCTTTCTGTCATGGCCAGGATTAAGATTTTCAGCAATTTGAGCTACAGTAGCTCTTCTGTGTGATCGGACCAGATGGGATAGCCTTCTCTTCCCACGTGCATCAAAGAGCCTTGGGCACCCATGACCCTGACACCAGTCGTCCTTCCTTGCTCCACTTTTGGTAGGTACTGACCACTGCAAATCAGGAACAGCCCACATGACTTGCCATTTTGGAGATGCTCTGACCTAGTTGTCCAGCCATCACTATTTGGCCCTTGTTAAAGTCATTCAGATCTTTTCGCTTGCCCATTTCTCCTGTTTCCAACACATGCAATCCAAGAACTGACAGTTGCATAACATATCCCACCCTTTGACAGGAGCCATTTTAACAATATAATCAATGTTATTCCCTTCACCTGTCAGTGGTTTACTGTTATGGCTGATCAGTGTAGGTTTCCATATGTTAGGCTGAGCACCATTATCAATCAGCTGGTGATATGGAAGGTTCCATTTATCTCATCACACGTATTTGCCAGAAAAAGCACCTGCAGTTATATTAATAATAAAGAGTTGAAATGTGAGCTACAAATCTGCCTTCCAGTGTCATCCATTAATCAATGATCATGGGGTGCCGACAGATCATTCACCCCATCTGTTAGTGATTCTGGGCCGGGTTTGTGTCTTTGATATGCAGTGTCTGTTTGTACTGAATATAAATGTGGCCCCTGGAATCCAAGTCTTCATTTACACAGACACGAAAATCACGCATCCATTCTGAAACCTTTAATATATGTTTAGCAAACATTTATTTTATTATAATTTATCAAAAACTATAAAAGATCTCCATTACCGGCTCATGAGCAGTGAATTGCAGCAACCGGCAGGGGAGGTAGAGACGGGAGAAGAGACCCAGGAGCTCTAGCCAGCAGCTCCGCCAGGTCCTTACTCTTGGGAGGTCGGAACATTGCTGCGGTAACCATGGCAATGCTTCAATCTTGAGAGAGTGAACACTTGCATCAGTAGTTGCTTGCTATAGTTCACTCACCACTAGGCCCATCAGCAATGCCGCCCTTCCCTGAGCAAAGGTAAGACGGAAGGGGGATATAAAGGTTATTTTTTAATTTAAAAAAACACATATACTTTAATCTGCCCCACCACACACTAACTCCTCCCAACACACACACACACACACTGCACCTCTCACTCACACACTGCAACCCTCTCATGCCCTGCACTCATCACTAACATACACACTGTACCGCTCACTCACATACTGCACCCCACACACACACTTCACGCCTCACTAACACACACTGCAACCCTCTCACATCCTGCACCCTTAACTAACACACACTGCACCCCTCACACACACTGCACCCCACACACACACTGCACCCCTCACTAACACATACTGCAAACCTCTCACACGCTGCACCCCTCACTAACGCACACTGCACCCCTCACACACACTGCACCCCCAATAAAACACACTGCAACCCTCTTACACGCTGCACCCCTCTCACACGCTGCACCCCTCACTCACACGCTGCACCCTTCACTCACACACTGCACCCCTCACTCACACGCTGCCCCCTCATTCACACACTGCACCCCTCACACACACACATTGCAACCCTCTCACACCCTGCACCCCTCACTAACACACACTGTACCACTCACTCACACACTGCACCCCTCACACATACTGCACCCCACACCCACTACACCCCTCACTAACACATACTGCAACCCTCTCACACACTGCACCCCTCACTAACACACACTGCACCCCTCACACACACGGCACCCCTCGCACACACACTGCACTTCTCACTCACACACTGCACTTCTCACTCACACGCTGCACCCCTCACACACATTGCAACCCTCTCACACCCTGCACCCCTCACTCACACACTGCACCCCTCACACATACTGCACCCCTCACCCACTACACCCCTCACTAACACATACTGCAACCCTCACACACACTGCACCCCCCACTAACACACACTGCAACCCTCTCACATGCTGCACCCCTCAGTAACACACATTGCACCCCTCACACACACACACACATACACTGTAACCCCCACACACACTAGATTTCCTATACACACTCTGGGTCCTACACACATACTAAAGTCCTTACACATACAATACATTCCCTATGGGCACACACTATACCACACACACAAACACTACATTCCTGACATACACACTCTCGTTCACCTATCCACACACTAGATGCCCTGTAAGCAAACACACACAACATTGCCTAAACACACACACACACACACACACTTTACACCCCCTACACACACTGCAACCCCTATAAACACACTCGCTACACCCCCATACACACTATACCCCCTATCCACACACACTCTCACTCTCTACACCCGTAGTCACACATATTACACCATAAACACAACACAACCGAAACTTACCTATTTATACAAAACACAACACCACAATCAGCTCACTCTACACACACAATCGCACAAGCAGCATCCAAACACATGAACAATACGCTTTCCTGGCCCTTCTGTCCTCTTGCATCCCATTTATGGAGACACCAGAGACAAGTCACAAACAAACACAGTGCAATGTTAATAAATTTGCTTGTGCTGCACAGAACAAACACAGGGACCTTTTCTCATTCGAGAGGGCTCATGGGGCTGCCCCTGGAAGAGCTTTGGACCAACATGCTGACTTTGAGAGGGGGTGTGCTTGTCATTGGTGATGACAAAGCACCCCTGCTCTGACCCACCCCTTCTCAGTGCCATTTTTTCCCCCAGGCCTGGGGTGCTTCCTCGCTACTAAAAGGGGACTCTGGAGCCCTTCAGACCCAGTTGCCAAAGTTTGACTGGGGTCTTTGAAGACGGACCAGGTTGCCATGGTTATAGTTCCCTGCAGTGGTTATAGCTTTCTAGGATAGTTATACCTCGTTGCAGTGGTTATAGCTCTGGAGACCTCTATCCTGTAAAGCAGTGATTATAGCTTTTCCCCACACATAAGTCGAGACTGAATGTAGGGGAGTAGAATGCATCTTTATTGCACACAACACAACTATACACAGAAATGTTGTGATAGAGCATGGCTATCTGCAGGCTTTGTGTGTCTGTTGGGATAGAGCATGACTGTCTGTGGGCTCTGTGTGTCTATTGGGTTGGAGCACGGCTTTCTGCGGGTACTGTGTGTCGGTTGGGAAAGAGCATAGCAGTATGTGGGCTCTGTGTGTCTGTTGGGATGGAGCATGGCTGTCTGCAGGCTCTGTGTGTCTGTAGGGATGGAGCATTGCTGTCTGCATGCTCTGTGTGTCTGTTGAGATGGATCAAGGCTAGCTGCGGGCTCTGTGTGTCTATTGAGATTAAACATGGCTGTCTGCGGGCTCAATGTGGCATGGAGCATGCCTGGCTGCTCACTCTGTTTGGATGGAGCATAGCTGTTTGCTGACTCTAGAGATGGAACATGGCTGTCTGCTGGCTCCTTGTGTCTGTTGGAATGGAGCATGGCTGTCTGTGGGTCTGTGTGTCTATTGAGATGAAACATGGTTGTCTGTGGGCTCAATGTGGCATGGAGCATGCCTGGCTGCTCACTCTGTGTGTCTGTTTGGATGGAACATGGCTGTCTGTGGGCTCTGTGTGTCTGTTGGGAAGGAGCATGGCTGTCAGCAGGCTCTGTGTGTCTGTTGGGATGGAGCATAGCTGTCTATGGGCTCTGTGTGTGTCTGTTGGAATAGAGCATGGCTATTTGTGGACTCTGTGTGTCTGTTGCGATGGAGCATGGCTTTCTGCAGGCTCTGTGTGTCGGGATTAAGTATGGTTGTTGCAGGTTCTGTCAGTCTGTTGGGATTGAGCATAGTTGTTTGTGGGTCTGTGTGTCTGTTGAGATTGATCATTGCTGTCTGCGGACTCTGTGTGGGATGGAGCATGGCTGTCTGTGGACTTTGTGTGTCTGTTGGGTTGGAACATGGCTGTCTGCGGGCACTGAGTGTTTGTTGGGATGAAGCATTACTGTCTACAGGCTCTGTGTGTCTGTAGGGATGGGACATGGCTGTTTCCAGGCTCTGTGTGTTTGTTGGGATGGAACATGGCTGTCTGCAGGTTCTGTGTGTTTGTTGGAATGATGCATGGCTGTTTTTGGGTCTGTGTGTCTATTGGGATGAAACATTGCTGTCTATGGGCTCAATGTGGCATGGAGTATGACTAGCTGCTTGCTCTGTGTGTCTGTTGGGATGGAATATGGCTGCCTGCGGGCTGTGTGGGCCTTTTGGGAAGGTGCATGACTGTCTGAGGACTCTGTGTGTGATGGAGTATGGCTGTTTGTGTGCTCTATGTGTCTATTGGTTTGGAGCATGGCTGACTGTGAACTTTGTGTGCCTGTTGTGATGTATTATGGATGTCTGCAGGCTCTGTGTGTCTGTAGGGATGGAGCATGGCTGTCTGCAGTCTCTGTGTATCTATTGGGAAGGAGCATGACTATCTGTGGGCTCTGTGTATCTGTTGGGAATGAGCATGGCTGTCTGCTGGCTCTGTGTGTCTGTTGGGATTGATCATGGCTGTCTGTGGACTCTGTGTGGGATGGGGTATGGCTGTCTGTGGGCTATGTGTTTCTGTTGGGATTGATCATGGCTGTCTGTGGACTCTGTGTGGGATGGAGTATGGCTGTCTGTGGGCTATGTGTGTCTGTTGGGATTGATCATGACTGTTTGTGGGCTCTATCTGTCTATTGGTTTGGAGCATGGCTGACTGTGAACTTTGTTTGTCTGTTGTGATGGAGTATGGTTGTCTGCTGGCTCTGTGTCTGTTGGGATGAAACATGGCTGTCTGCGGGCTCTGAGCATCTGTTGGGAAGAAGCATAGCTGTCTGTGGGCTCAATGTGTGTCTGTTTGGATGAAACATGGCTATCTGTGGGCTCTGAGTGTCTGTTGGGATGGAGCATGGCTGCCTGTGAACTCTGTGTGTCTGTTGGGATGGAGCATGGCTGTCTGCAGGCTCTGAGTGTCTGTTGGGATTAATCATTGTCTGCGGAATCTGTGTGGGATGGAGCATGACTGTTTGTGTGCTCTATGTGTCTATTGGTTTGGAGCATGGCTGCCTGTGAACTCTGTATGTCTGTTGGGATGGAGCATCTCTGTCTGCTGGCTCTGTGTATCTCTAAGGATGTAACATGCCTATCTGCAGGTTCTGTGTGTCTATTGGGATGAAACATGGCTGTCTGTGGGCTCAATGTGGAATGGAGTATGGCTGTCTGCTGGCTCTGTGTGTCTGTTGGGAAGGAGCATGGCTGTCTTCGGGCTCTGTCTGTCTGTTGGGAAGGAGCATGGCTGTCTGCGGGCTCTGTATGTCTGTTGGGATTGATCATTGTCTGCTGAATCTGTGTGGGATGGAGCATGGCTGTTTGTGTGCTCTATGTGTCTATTGGTTTGGAGCATGGCTGACTGTGAACTTTATGTGTCTGTTGCGATGGAGCATGGCTTTCTGCAGGCTCTGTGTGTCTGTTGGGATTAAATATGGTTGTTGCAGGTTCTGTCAGTCTGTTGGGATTGAGCATAGTTGTTTGTGGGTCTGTGTGTCTCTTGAGATTGATCATTGCTGTCTGCGGACTCTGTGTGGAATGGAGCATGGCTGTTTGTGGACTTTGTGTGTCTGTTGGGTTGGAACATGGCTGTCTGCGGGCACTGAGTGTTTGTTGGGATGAAGCATTACTGTCTACAGGCTCTGTGTGTCTGTAGGGATGGGACATGGCTGTTTCCAGGCTCTGTGTGTTTGTTGGGATGGAACATGGCCGTCTGCAGGTTCTGTGTGTTTGTTGGAATGGTGCATGGCTGTCTGTGGGTCTGTGTGTCTATTGGGATGAAACATTGCTGTCTGTGGGCTCAATGTACCATGGAGCATGGATGCCTGCTCTCTCTGTGTGTCTGTTGGGATGGAACATGGCTGTCTGTGGGCTCTATGTTTCTGTTGGGATTGATCATGGCTGTCTGCGGAATCTGTGTGGGATTGATCATGGCTGTCTGCAGACTCTGTGTCTATTGGTTTGGAGCATGGCTGACTGTGAACTTTGTGTGTCTGTTGGGATGGAGCATGGCTGCCTGAGAGCTCTGTGTGTCTTTTGAGATGGAGTATGGCTGTCTGCTGGTTCTGTGTGTGTCTGTAGGGATAGAACACGCTTCTCTGTAGTTTCTGTCTGTCTGTTGTAATGGAGTATGGCTGTCTTTGTGTCTATTGAGATGAGACATGGCTGTCGGCATGCTCAATGTGGCATGGAGCATGGCTGGCTGCTCTCTCTGTGTGTCTGTTGGGAAGAATCATGGCTGTTTGTGAGCTCTGTGTGTCTGTTGGGATGGAGCATGGCTGTCTGTGAGCACTGTGTGTCTGTTGGGATGGAGTATGGCTGTCTGCTGGTTCTGTGTGTCTGTAGGGATAGAACACGCTTCTCTGTAGTTTCTGTCTGTCCGTTGTAATGGAGTATGGCTGTCTTTGTGTCTATTGAGATGAGACATGGCTGTCGGCATGCTCAATGTGGCATGGAGCATGGCTGGCTGCTCTCTCTGTGTGTCTGTTGGGAAGAATCATGGCTGTTTGTGAGCTCTGTGTGTCTGTTGGGATGGAGCATGGCTGTCTGTGAGCACTGTGTGTCTGTTGGGATTGAGCATTGCTGTCTGCGGACTCTGTGTGGGATGGAGCATGGCTGTTTATGGCTCTGTGTCTATTGGTTTGGAGCATGGCTGACTGTGAGTTCTGTGTGTCTGTGTGTCTGTAGGGATAGAACATGCCTGTCTGCAGTTTCTGTGTGTCTGTTGTAATGGAGTATGGCTGTCTGCTCGCTCTGTGTATCTGTTGGGAAGAAGCATGGCTGTCTGTGGGCTCTGTGTGTCTGTTGGGATTGAGCATTGCTGTCTGTGGGCTCTGTGTGTCTGTTGGGATTGATCATTGTCTGCGGAATCTGTGTGGGATGGAGCATGGCTGTTTGTGTGTTCTATGTGTCTATTGGTTTGGAGCATGGCTGCCTGTGAACTCTGTATGTCTGTTGGGATGGAGCATCTCTGTCTGCTGGCTCTGTATATCTCTAATGATGGAACATGCCTATCTGCAGGTTCTGTGTGTCTATTGGGATGAAACATGGCTGTCTGTGGGCTCAATGTGGAATGGAGTATGGCTGTCTGCTGGCTCTGTATGTCTGTTGGGAAGGAGCATGGCTGTCTGTGGGCTCTGTATGTCTGTTGGGATTGATCATTGTCTGCTGAATCTGTGTGGGATGGAGCATGGCTGTTTGTGTGCTCTATGTGTCTATTGGTTTGGAACATGGCTGACTGTGAACTTTGTGTGTCTGTTGCGATGGAGCATGGCTTTCTGCAGGCTCTGTGTGTCTGTTGGGATTAAATATGGTTGTTACAGGTTCTGTCAGTCTGTTGGGATTGAGCATAGTTGTTTGTGGGTCTGTGTGTCTCTTGAGATTGATCATTGCTGTCTGCGGACTCTGTGTGGGATGGAGCATGGCTGTTTGTGGACTTTGTGTGTCTGTTGGGTTGGAACATGGCTGTCTGCGGGCACTGAGTGTTTGTTGGGATGAAGCATTACTGTCTACAGGCTCTGTGTGTCTGTAGGGATGGGACATGGCTGTTTCCAGGCTCTGTGTGTTTGTTGGGATGGAACATGGCCGTCTGCAGGTTCTGTGTGTTTGTTGGAATGGTGCATGGCTGTCTGTGGGTCTGTGTGTCTATTGGGATGAAACATTGCTGTCTGTGGGCTCAATGTACCATGGAGCATGGATGCCTGCTCTCTCTGTGTGTCTGTTGGGATGGAACATGGCCGTCTGCAGGTTCTGTGTGTTTGTTGGAATGGTGCATGGCTGTCTGTGGGTCTGTGTGTCTATTGGGATGAAACATTGCTGTCTGTGGGCTCAATGTACCATGGAGCATGGATGCCTGCTCTCTCTGTGTGTCTGTTGGGATGGAACATGGCTGTCTGTGGGCTCTATGTTTCTGTTGGGATTGATCATGGCTGTCTGCTGAATCTGTGTGGGATTGATCATGGCTGTCTGCAGACTCTGTGTCTATTGGTTTGGAGCATGGCTGACTGTGAACTTTGTGTGTCTGTTGGGATGCAGCATGGCTGCCTGAGAGCTCTGTGTGTCTTTTGAGATGGAGTATGGCTGTCTGCTGGTTCTGTGTGTCTATAGGGATAGAACATGCCTCTCTGTAGTTTCTGTGTGTCTCTTGTAATGGAGCATGGCTGTCTGTGGGCTCTGTGTGTCTATTGAGATGAAACATGTCTGACTGCTTGCCTTGTGTTGGGAAGGAGCATGGCTGTATATGGGCTCTGTGTGTCTGTAGGGATGGAATATGGCTGTCTGCTGGCTCTGTGTGTCTGTGGGGATTAAGCATGGCCGTCTGTGGACTCTGTGTGTCTGTTGGGATGGAGCATGGTTGTCTGCTGGCTCTGTGTGTCTGTAGGGATGGAACACGCCTGTCTGCAGGTTCTGTGTGTCTGTTAGAATGGAGCATGGCTGTCTGCAGGCCTGTGTGTGTATTGGGATGAAGTATGGTTGTCTGCAGGCTCTTTGTGTCTGTTGGAATTGAGCATGGCTGCCTGTGGGCTCTATGTGTGTCTGTTGGGATGGAACATGGCTCTCTGCAGGATTTGTGTGCCTGTTCATATGGATTATGGTTGTCTGTGGGCTGTGTCTGTTCGTATGGCTTATGGCTGTTTGTGGGCTGTGTCTGTTCGTATGGATTATGGCTGTCTGTGGGCTCTGTGTGTTTGTTCGGATTGATTATAGTTGTCTGCGGGCTGTGTCTGTTCGTATGGATTCTGTCTGTCTGTGGGCTGTGTCTGTTCGTATGGCTTATGGCTGTCTGTGGGCTCTGTGTGTTTGTTCGGATGGATTATGGTTGTCTGTGGGCTGTGTCTGTTCGTATGGATTCTGGTTGTCTGTGGGCTGTGTCTGTTCGTATGGATTCTGGTTGTCTGTGGGCTGTGTCTGTTCGTATGGCTTATGGCTGTCTGTGGGCTGTGTCTGTTCGTATGGATTATGGCTGTCTGTGAGCTCTGTGTGTTTGTTCGGATTGATTATAGTTGTCTGCGGGCTGTGTCTGTTCGTATGGATTCTGTCTGTCTGTGGGCTGTGTCTGTTCGTATGGCTTATGGCTGTCTGTGGTCTCTGTGTGTTTGTTCGGATGGATTCTGGTTGTCTGTGGGCTGTGTCTGTTCGGATGGATTCTGGCTGTCTGTGGGCTGTGTCTGTTCGGATGGATTCTGTCTGTCTGTGGGCTGTGTCTGTTCGTATGGCTTATGGCTGTCTGTGGTCTCTGTGTGTTTGTTCGGATGGATTCTGGTTGTCTGTGGGCTGTGTCTGTTCGGATGGATTCTGGCTGTCTGTGGGCTGTGTCTGTTCGGATGGATTCTGGCTGTCTGTGGGCTGTGTCTGTTCGGATGGATTATGGTTGTCTGTGGGCTCTGTGTGTCTGCATTTTTAGATTTTGATCTGTTTGTAATTAAAAGCAATCTGTTAGGCTGTCATGCTGCTGCTTAAGCAGATATAATTAGAAGAGTAAGCCTATTCTGTAGCTGATTTGGTAGAACGGTGATGTGGCTTCACCCAGCAAAGCGTGTTATTTAACAAATGCTTTAATTAAAAAGGAGAAAACAAGCGAACTCTGTGTGTCTCAGGAGATTAATGCCCACACTGGATCGCAGTCAAACCTTGCGAAGTCAGGCAGTGTGCGCAGTCCTGAAATGTTAGTGTGTGAGTATTGCGCCCCAAGCAGAACCTCTGCTGCCAGGATTCATGTTTTTCACACCTGTGATTAACAGTGAGATTCTTAGTTCACACCTTTCACATTCCACAACCTGCAGGAACACAATCCCAAGCACGCTTTCTGTCAATATTCAACCTATACACTGACCAGAGCTCCTCACACTGACCCAGAGCTCCTCACACTGCTCAGCTCACTGACCAGAGCTCCACACACTGCTCAGCTCACTGACCAGAGCTCCACACACTGACCCAGAGCTCCTCACACTGACCCAGAGCTCCTCACAATGCTCAGCTCACTGACCAGAGCTCCTCACACTGCTAAGCTCACTAACCCAGAGCTCCTTAAATACTTAGCTCACTGACCAGAGATCCACACATTGACCCAGAACTCCTCACACTGTTCCACTTACTGACTCAGAGCTCCTCACACTGACCAGAGCTCCTCACACTACTCAGCCTACTGACCAGAGCTCCACACACTGACCCATAGCTCCTCACACTCACTTACGCAGAGATCCTCACACTGTTCATCTCACTGACACAGAGCCCCTCACACTACTCAGCTCACTTACGCAGAGCTCCTCACAATGCTCAGCTAACTAACCCAGAGCTCCTTAAATACTTAGCTCACTGACCAGAGCTCCACATATTGACCCAGAGCTCCTCACACTGCTCAGCTCACTGACTCAGAGCTCCTCACACTGTTCCACTTGCTGGCCCAGAGCTCCTCACACTGCTCAGCTCACTTACGCAGAGTTCATCACACTGCTCAGCTCACTGACACAGAGCCCCTCACACTGCTAAGCTCACTAACCCAGAGCTCCTTAAATACTTAGCTCACTGACCAGAGATCCACACATTGACCCAGAACTCCTCACACTGTTCCACTTACTGACTCAGAGCTCCTCACACTGACCAGAGCTCCTCACACTACTCAGCTCACTGACCAGAGCTCCACACACTGACCCAGAGCTCCTCACACTGACCCATAGCTCATCACACTGCTCAGCTCACTTACGCAGAGATCCTCACACTGTTCAGCTCACTGACACAGAGCCCTTCACACTACTCAGCTCACTTACGCAGAGCTCCTCACAATGCTCAGCTAACTAACTCAGAGCTCCTTAAATACTTAGCTCACTGACCAGAGCTCCACATATTGATCCAGAGCTCCTCACACTGCTCAGCTCACTGACTCAGAGCTCCTCACACTGTTCCACTTGCTGGCCCAGAGCTCCTCACACTGCTCAGCTCACTTACGCAGAGTTCATCACACTGCTCAGCTCACTGACACAGAGCCCCTCACACTGCTAAGCTCACTAACCCAGAGCTCCTTAAATACTTAGCTCACTGACCAGAGATCCACACATTGACCCAGAGCTCCTCACACTGCTCAGTTCACTTACCCAGAGCTCCTCACACTGACACAGAGCTCCTCACACTGTTCAGCTTACTTACCCAAAGCTCCATACACTGCTCAGCTCACTGGCCAGAGCTTCTGACAAAACTCAACTAACTAACTAACTAACTAACCCAGAGGGTTAACCAATGCTCAGCTTGTTGACCCAAAATGGCACAAAATGCTTAGCACAATGACCCAGAACTCATTGACAAGTTCAGCTCCTCACAATACTGGTATAAAGCAGTTAGTTGGAGGTTACTTTGTATAAAGCAGCTAGTTGGAGGAAACTTTGTATAAAGCAGTTAGTTGGAGGATACTTTGTATAAAGCAGTTAGTTGGAGGTTACTTTGTATAAAGCAGTGAGTTGGAGGATACTTTGTATAAAGCAGTTAGTTGGATGTTACTTTGTATAAAGCAGTTAGTTGGAGGATACTTTGTATAAAGCAGTTAGTTGGAGGTTGCTTTGTATAAAGCAGTTAGTGGGATGATACTTTGTAAAGCAGTTAGTTGGAGGTTACTTTGTATAAAGCAGTTAGTTGGAGGTTACTTTGTATAAAGCAGTTAGTTGGAGGATGCTTTGTATAAAGCAGTTAGTTGGAGGATACTTTGTATAAAGCAGTTAGTTGAAGGAAACTTTGTATAAAGCAGTTAGTTGGAGGATACTTTGTATAAAGCAGTTATTTGGAGGATTCTTTGTATAAAGCAGTTAGTTGGAGGAAACTTTGTATAAAGCAGTTAGTTGGGTGATACTTTGTATAAAGCAGTTAGTTGGAGGATACTTTGTATAAAGCAGTTAGTTGGAGGATTCTTTGTATAAAGCAGTTAGTGCGAGGTTACTTTGTATAAAGCAGTTAGTTGGAGAATTCTTTGTATAAAGCAGTTAGTTGGAGGTTACTTTGTATAAAGCAGTTAGTTGGAGGATTCTTTGTATAAAGCACTTAGTTGGAGGATACTCTGTATAAAGCAGTTGGAGGATACTTTGTATAAAGCAGTTAGTTGGATGATACTTTGTATAAAGCAGTTAGTTGGAGGATACTTTGTATAAAGCAGTTAGTTGGAGGTTACTTTGTATAAAGCAGTTAGTTGGATGATACTTTGTATAAAGCAGTTAGTTGGAGGATACTTTGTATAAAGCAGTTAGTTGGAGGATACTTTGTATAAAGCAGTTAGTTGGAGGTTACTTTGTATAAAGCAGTTAGTTGGAGGATACTTTGTATAAAGCAGTTAGTTGGAGGTTACTTCGTATAAAGCAGTTAGTTGGAGGAAACTTTGTATAAAGCAGTTAGTTGGAGGATACTTTGTATAAAGCAGTTAGTTGGAGGATTCTTTGTATAAAGCAGTTAGTTGGAGGTTACTTTGTATAAAGCAGTTAGTTGGATGATACTTTGTACAAAGCAGTTAGTTGGAGGATTCTTTGTAAAGCAGTTAGTTGGAGGTTACTTTGTATAAAGCAGTTAGTTGGAGGTTACTTTGTATAAAGCAGTTAGTTGGAGGATACTTTGTATAAATCAGTTAGTTGGAGGATTCTTTGTAAAGCAGTTAGTTGGAGGTTACTTTGTATAAAGCAGTTAGTTGGAGGTTACTTTGTATAAAGCAGTTAGTTGGAGGATACTTTGTATAAAGCAGTTAGTTGGAAGATACTTTGTATAAAGCAGTTAGTTGGAGGATTCTTTGTAAAGCAGTTAGTTGGAGGATACTTTGTATAAAGCAGTTAGTTGGAGGATTCTTTGTATAAAGCAGTTAGTGGGAGGTTACTTTGTATAAAGCAGTTAGTTGGAGGATTCTTTGTAAAGCAGTTAGTTGGAGGTTGCTTTGTATAAAGCAGTTAGTTAGAGGTTGCTTTGTATAAAGCAGTTAGTTGGAGGATACTTTGTATAAAGCAGTTAGTTGGAGGTTACTTTGTATAAAGCAGTTAGTTGGATGATACTTTGTATAAAGCAGTTAGTTGGAGGATTCTTTGTAAAGCAGTTAGTTGGAGGATACTTTGTATAAAGCAGTTAGTTGGAGGTTACTTTGTATAAGCAGTTAGTTGGAGGTTACTTTGTATAAAGCAGTTAGTTGGAAGATACTTTGTATAAAGCAGTTAGTTGGAGATTACTTTGTATAAAGCAGTTAGTTGGAAGATACTTTGTATAAAGCAGTTAGTTGGAGGATTCTTTGTAAAGCAGTTAGTTGGAGAATTCTTTGTATAAAGCAGTTAGTTGGAGGTTACTTTGTATAAAGCAGTTAGTTGGAGGTTACTTTGTATAAAGCAGTTAGTTGGAGGATACTTTGTATAAAGCAGTTAGTTGGAGGATTCTTTGTAAAGCAGTTAGTTGGAGGTTGCTTTGTATAAAGCAGTTAGTTGGAGGTTGCTTTGTATAAAGCAGATAGTTGGAGGTTGCTTTGTATAAAGCAGTTAGTTGGATGATACTTTGTATAAAGCAGTTAGTTGGAGGATACTTTGTATAAAGCAGTTAGTTGGAGGATACTTTGTATAAAGCAGTTAGTTGGAGGTTACTTTGTATAAAGCAGTTAGTTGGATGATACTTTGTATAAAGCAGTTAGTTGGAGGATACTTTGTATAAAGCAGTTAGTTGGAGGTTACTTTGTATAAAGCAGTTAGTTGGATGATACTTTGTATAAAGCAGTTAGTTGGAGGATACTTTGTATAAAGCAGTTAGTTGGAGGATTCTTTGTATAAAGCAGTTAGTTGGAGGTTACTTTGTATAAAGCAGTTAGTTGGATGATACTTTGTATAAAGCAGTTAGTTGGAGGATACTTTGTATAAAGCAGTTAGTTGGAGGATACTTTGTATAAAGCAGTTAGTTGGAGGTTACTTTGTATAAAGCAGTTAGTTGGAGGATACTTTGTATAAAGCAGTTAGTTGGAGGTTACTTTGTATAAAGCAGTTAGTTGGAGGATTCTTTGTAAAGCAGTTAGTTAGAGGATACTTTGTATAAAGCAGTTAGTGGGAGGTTACTTTGTATAAAGCAGTTAGTTGGAGAATTCTTTGTATAAAGCAGTTAGTTGGATGATACTTTGTATAAAGCATTTAGTTGGAGGATACTTTGTATAAAGCAGTTAGTTGGAGGTTACTTTGTATAAAGTAGTTAGGTGGATGTTACTTTGTATAAAGCTGTTAGTTGGAGGTTACTTTGTATAAAGCAGTTAGTTGGAGGATACTTTGTATAAAGGAGTTAGTTGGAGGATACTTTGTATAAAACAGTTAGTTGGAGGTTACTTTGTATAAAGCAGTTAGTTGGAGGATACTTTGTATAAAGCAGTTAGTTGGAGGTTACTTTGTATAAAGCAGTTAGTTGGAGGATACTTTGTATAAAGCAGTTAGTTGGAGGTTACTTTGTATAAAGCAGTTAGTTGGATGATACTTTGTATAAAGCTGTTAGTTGGAGGTTACTTTGTATAAAGCAGTTAGTTGGAGGTTACTTTGTATAAAGCAGTTAGTTGGATGATACTTTGTATAAAGCAGTTAGTTGGAGGATACTTTGTATAAAGCAGTTAGTTGGAGGTTACTTTGTATAAAGTAGTTAGGTGGATGTTACTTTGTATAAAGCTGTTAGTTGGAGGTTACTTTGTATAAAGCAGTTAGTTGGAGGATTCTTTGTAAAGCAGTTAGTTGGAGGATACTTTGTATAAAGCAGTTAGTGGGAGGTTACTTTGTATAAAGCAGTTAGTTGGAGAATTCTTTGTATAAAGCAGTTAGTTGGATGATACTTTGTATAAAGCAGTTAGTTGGAGGATACTTTGTATAAAGCAGTTAGTTGGAGGTTACTTTGTATAAAGCAGTTAGTTGGATGATACTTTGTATAAAGCTGTTAGTTGGAGGTTACTTTGTATAAAGCAGTTAGTTGGATGATACTTTGTATAAAGCAGTTAGTTGGAGGTTACTTTGTATAAAGCAGTTAGTTGGATGATACTTTGTATAAAGCTGTTAGTTGGAGGTTACTTTGTATAAAGCAGTTAGTTGGAGGATACTTTGTATAAAGCAGTTAGGTGGATGTTACTTTGTATAAAGCAGTTAGTTGGAGGTTACTTTGTATAAAGCAGTTAGTTGGAGGATACTTTGTATAAAGCAGTTAGGTGGATGTTACTTTGTATAAAGCTGTTAGGTGGATGTTACTTTGTATAAAGCTGTTAGTTGGAGGTTGCTTTGTATAAAGCAGTTAGTTGGAGGTTACTTTGTATAAAGCAGTTAGTTGGAGGATACTTTGTATAAAGCAGTTAGGTGGATGTTACTTTGTATAAAGCTGTTAGGTGGATGTTACTTTGTATAAAGCTGTTAGTTGGAGGTTGCTTTGTATAAAGCAGTTAGTTGGAGGATACTCTGTATAAAGCAGTTAGTTGGAGGATACTTTGTATAAAGCAGTTAGGTGGATGTTATTATATCCAGCATGCTGTAGGTCACTGATCCAGGGATTCCTCAGTTATCCTGTGGGAGGCGCATAATCCCAGCTGGTTTAAATGAGCTCAGCTCTCATAGTTGCAGCATACAGCTTCATTAGAGCTCTGACTGTCAGTGAGGAGCATGCTGCCGGGGCTGGGATGGTGAGAGCACACCTGGGGAGCTCTGGGATATTACATCACTTCTATGCAGCAGGAGAGCCTTACAGCTGGATCCATGGAGCGGAGACTATTGATCCTGTTCTGGACTCTCTTCACATTTAATACAGGTAAATCTAGGTATTATACAGACAGAGAGAGACTGCCCCAGCTGGGTATTATACAGAGAGAGAGACTGCCCCAGCTGCATTTATATTACCAGAGGAGAGACCGCCCCAGCTGTATTATACAGAGAAACGCCCCCAGTTGCACATTATGGGCGAGAGAGAGATCGCCCCAGCTGGGTATTATACAGAGAGAAACTGCCCCCAGCTGGGTATTATACAGAGGGAGAAACCGCCCCCAGCTGGGTATTATGGCCAGAGGGAAAGAAACCGCCCCAGCTGCACATTATACAGAGAGAGAGACCGCCCAGCTGGGTAATATACAGAGGGAGAAAACCGCCCCAGCTGGGTATTATACAGAGAGAGAAACTGCCCCAGCTGGGTATTATACAGAGAGAGAAACTGCCCCCAGCTGGGTATTATACAGAGAGAGAGACTGCCCCAGCTGGGTATTATACAGAGAGAGAGACTGCCCCCAGCTGGGTATTATACAGAGAGAGAGAGAGACTGCCCCAGCTGGGTATTATACAGAGAGAGAGACTGCCCCAGCTGGGTATTATACAGAGAGAGAGACTGCCCCAGCTGGGTATTATACAGAGAGAGAAACTGCCCCCAGCTGGGTATTATACAGAGAGAGAGAGAGAGAGACTGCCCCAGCTGGGTATTATACAGAGAGAGAGACTGCCCCAGCTGGATATTATACAAAGAGAGACACACATACATGCAATAATCCTGTGTTTTAATATCATGCACATGTAATAATCCCACCGTGTGCTAATATCACAAACTCATGTAATATTCCCATATGTTCTAATAGCACACATACATGTAGTAATCCCACCGTGTTCTAATATTAAACATACATGTAATAATTCCACCATGCTCTAATATCACACATACATGTAATAATTCCACCATGCTCTAATATCACACATACATGTAATAATCCCACCATGTCCTAATATCACACACATATGTAATAATCCCACCATGTCCTAATATCACACACATATGTAATAATCCCACCGTGTCCTAATATCACACATATATGTAATAATCTCACTGTGTCCTAATATCACACATATATGTAATAATCTCACCGTGTCCTAATATCACACATATATGTAATAATCTCACCGTGTCCTAATATCACACATATATGTAATAATCTCACCGTGTCCTAATATCACACATACATGTAATAATCCCACCGTGTCCTAATATCACACATATGTAATAATCCCACCGTGTCCTAATATCACACATACATGTAATAATCTCACCGTGTCCTAATATCACACATACATATAATAATCCCACCGTGTCCTAATATCACACATACATGTAATAATCCCACCGTGTCCTAATATCACACATACAGGTAATAATTCCACCGTGTCCTAATATCACACATATATGTAATAATCTCACTGTGTCCTAATATCACACATACATGTAATAATCTCACCGTGTCCTAATATCACACATACATGTAATAATCTCACCGTATTATAATATCACACATACATGTAATAATCCCACCGTGTCCTAATATCACACATACATGTAATAATCCCACCGTGTCCTAATATCACACATACATGTAATAATCCCACCGTGTCCTAATATCACACATACATGTAATAATCCCACCGTGTCCTAATATCACACATACATGTAATAATCTCACTGTGTCCTAATATCACACATACATGTAATAATCTCACCGTATTATAATATCACATATAATTCCGCTATTTGTGGATTGACTTTCTGCCTGTTCTGTAATAGATTCTAGGATGGAGAGTGTGGGGTGGCTGTTTGGTTCTGTAACCCCCAGAAGTGGATTTCTTATGATCTTTCTGGTTACTGAATAGGTTACTAGGCTCATTTTTAGTAGAAACAAAACTACAAACTGGATTTGTACTTGTCTGGGCAAATAACCAACCCATTCATTTAGGTTAAAGTTTCTTTTCATTTGAAGATTATCTCATACAGTTAGTCCTACATCAATATAGTGCCGTGCTGGGCTGTGGGTATAGTAATACAGTGCCAGGTTAGGCTGTGGGTATAGTGATATAGTGCCAGGCTGGGCTGTGGGTATAGTAATACAGCGCCAGGTTAGGCTGTGGGTATAGTAATACAGTGCCAGGCTGGGCTGTGGGTATAGTGATATAGTGCCAGGCTGGGCTGTGGGTATAGTAATACAGCGCCAGGTTAGGCTGTGGTTATAGTAATATAGTGCTGGGCTGTGGGTATAGTAATATAGTGCCAGGCTGGGCTGTGGGTATAGTAATATAGTGCCAGGCTGTGGGTATAGTAATACAGCGCCAGGTTGGGCTGTGGGTATAGTAATACATTGCCAGGCTAGGCTGTGGTTATAGTAATATAGTGCTGGGCTGTGGGTATAGTAATATAGTGCCGTGCTGGGCTGTGGGTATAGTAATACAGCGCCAGGTTAGGCTGTGGGTATAGTAATATAGTGCTGGGCTGTGGGTATAGTAATATAGTGCCAGGCTGTGGGTATAGTAATACAGCGCCAGGCTGGGCTGTGGGTATAGTGATATAGTGCTGGGCTGTGGGTATAGTAATACAGTGCCAGGCTGGGCTGTGGGTATAGTAATATAGTGCCGTGCTGGGCTGTGGGTATAGTAATATAGTGCCAGGCTGGGCTGTGGGTATAGTGATATAGTGCCAGGCTGGGCTGTGGGTATAGTAATACAGCGCCAGGTTAGGCTGTGGGTATAGTAATATAGTGCTGGGCTGTGGGTATAGTAATATAGTGCCGTGCTGGGCTGTGGGTATAGTAATATAGTGCCAGGCTGTGGGTATAGTAATACAGCGCCAGGTTGGGCTGTGGGTATAGTAATACATTGCCAGGCTAGGCTGTGGGTATAGCAATATAGTGCTGGGCTGTGGGTATAGTAATACAGTGCCAGGCTGAGCTGTGGGTATAGTAATACAATGCCAAGCTGGGCTGTGGGTATTGTAATACAGTGCCAGGCTGGGCTGTGGGTATATTAATACAATGCCATGCTGGGCTGTGGGTATAGTAATACAGTGCCAGGCTGAGCTGTGGGTATATTAATACAATGCCAGGCTGGGCTGTGGGTATAGTAATACAGTGCAAGGCTAGGCTGTGGGTATAGCAATATAGTGCCAGGGTGGGCTGTAGGTTTAGTAATACAGCGCTGTGGGTATAGCAATATAGTGCCAGGCTGGGTTGTTAGTATAGTAATATAATGCCAGGCTGGGCTATGGGTTTAGGGGAGGCAGTGCCAGGTAGGGCTGTGGGTATAGAATGTGATGCTGGGCTGTGGGTATAGAGGGATGCAGGGCTGTGGTTATAGAGGGATGCAGTGCTGGGCAGGGCTGTGGTTATAGATGGATACAGTGTCAGGCAGGGCTGTGGGTATAGAGGGATTCAGCCAGGAAGGGCAGTGGGTATCGAGGTATACAGTGCCAGACAGGGCTCTAGGTATAGAACGTGATGCTGGGCTGTGGGTATAGAGGCTTGCAGCCAGGCAGGGCAATGGGTATCGAGGGATACAGTGCCAGGCAGGGCTCTAGGTATAGAACGTGATGCTTGGCTGTGGGTATAGAGGGATGCAGCCAGGCAGGGCAGTGGGTATCGAGGAATGCAGGGCTCTAGGTATAGAATGTGATGCTGGGCTATGGGTATAGAGGGATGCAGTGCCAGGCAGGGCTGTGAGTATAGAGGGATGCCAAGCAGGACTCTGGGTATAGAATGTGATGCTGGGCTGTGGGTATAGAGGGACGCAGTGCTAGGCAGGGCTGTGGGTATAGAGGGATACAGTGCCAGGCAGGGCTCTAGGTATAGAACGTGATGCTGGGCTGTGGATATAGAGGGATGCAGTGCCAGGCAGGGCTGTGGGTATAGAGGGATACAGTGCCAGGCAGGGCTCTAGGTATCAAATGTGATGCTGGGCTGTGGATATAGAGGGATGCAGTGCCAGGCAGGGCTGTGGGTATAGAGGGATACAGTGCCAGGCAGGGCTCTTGGTATCAAATGTGATACTGGGCTGTGGGTATAGAGGGATGCAGTGCCATGCAGGGCAGTTGGTATTAAGGGATACAGAGCCAGGTAGGGCTCTAGGTATAGAATATGATGATGGGCCATGGGTGCCGAGAGCTGTTGCCATGTCCCCTATTTTTGCTTTTTGTTGCAGGCCTTGTCCTCACCCCGTTGCCGCAGCTTGCAGCCACTAAACTGAACCTAAAGGAAGCAGCAGCGAAAAAAGGCAGCCGTGCGGAAAAAGTGACGGCAGCTGCCTCAGTAAACCCTGGGTTACCCCTCTCTTTGGGCACAGCTTCCCCGGGACCCCAAGGAACCCCAATCGCTGGATATGAGCAGTGGAGTAGCAGTTTTCACCTGGAGCGGGATTCGGGGGGGGCACACAGGAGGGCGAGGAGATGTACTTGTTACACATATAAGGACAAGGAGTGTGTATATTACTGCCACCTGGACATTATCTGGATTAACACACCAGAGTGAGTAAACCATTGTGTGCTGGCTCTTGGGGTTTGTACAGTTTATACCATCATGTCGCGGACCCCCGTCTGTGCTGATTCTTGATGAAGGTCAAGGTGAGGGCCGGGGGTCTGAGAATGCGTTTTATTCTTTGTGCCTTTTAATGTTTGTAGGAGACACTCTGCCACATCCCCTTAAGGACACAGCATCAGAAGTAATGGCGTCCAACATGACGGTATATTTCCGTCGTATGTCCTTAAGGGGATGAGTGTTGTTTGTATGTTGGTCAATGTACTATATCATTCTAAAACGGGGCTGGTAACATTGCTTCGGGTTGGCAGAGCATTATGGGTGATGTAGTTCAGCTGTATAGCCATCGATGTTCTAAAGCTGTAATGTTGCAGGGATTCATGATGCCCATGTTAAGATGGTTACGTGACTAGGTGTGTGTTGGGTATAGAGGTGTAGAATACTCTCTCCTCAGCCCCATTGATAATTCAGAGACTATCCTTCCATCCACTCTTCATGGTTGACCCAGGGAAACTCACATTGAAAATTCTAAAGTGCAGCTTACAAGTTATTAAAACTTTGAGGAGGAGGTGGGGGGGCTGGCCATGGGCGCTGTGTATAGCCCTGGATATTGTCACAAGGCTCCTAAATGATTTAACATAAAGTTGGGAGATGACAACCAGAGACACTGAGCACTGTACACTACTCCAAGCTGTGATAGTACACTAGGAGTTATGTTGCTTACAACGTCTCTTTTATCCAGCATGTGCAAGCCATAGATCAGGGCTTGCTCTGGCTCAGATCCATCCATAGGTTCTATGCATTGCGCACACATGTGATGGAATCGCAGTATTGCCAGAGATATTTACTGGCTCAGAATCTTTGTGTTGGGTTTCAGTGTCATCGCAGCATCTTCACAAAGCCGTGACATTTTGTTTTTATTTGGTGGACAGAGTCGCACATTCCATTTTCCATTACTTTTATGATGGTTTGTACATTTCAAGGAGTATTGTCTATTGTAGTTTCACTGTTACTGAGAGGGTTAAGGACTGTGTGTTCTGTACAGATCTCTTATGGTCGCTCACAGCGTTTGTTGGTATGGGTATCTCCTGTGGCACTGGCACACCTCCAGCAGGGAGATTTTAGGGCACCGCTGGCAGAGGCTCTGGAAAATGCAGGATGTGCTTCTAATGTTGTTCTAGCAGGTGAGCATGTAACAGAAATGGCTTTGGGAACTGGGAGTATCACAACTGAAGGTCAGGTCTGGTCACCTTCTGATTCTTCAATGAGTTTTCAATTACAGATCACTACACCATGTGAACCGAATCTCCAATGCATAAACACAGGGACTCTGTATTGTCAGCATTGCACTATTTGTTGGTGCGTGTGGACCTCAAATCCACCCACCCCATATGTTCTGGGTCCTTAATTCATACTTTAGCTACAATGGGTGCGTAATGTGTGAGTGCACTGTGTGTGGGCAGTGTGTGAATGTGTGTGCGCACTGCCTGTGGGCAGTGTGTGAATGTGTGTGCGCACTGCCTGTGGGCAGTGTGTGAATGTGTGTGCGCACTGCCTGTGGGCAGTGTGTGAATGTGTGTGCGCACTGCCTGTGGGCAGTGTGTGAATGTGTGTGCGCACTGCCTGTGGGCAGTGTGTGAATGTGTGTGCGCATTGCCTGTGGGCAGCGTGTGAATGTGTGCGTGCACCGCCTGTGTGTGTGTGTGTGTGTGTGCGTGCGCACTGGATGGATGACATGTTGATGGTTTGTCTAGTGTTCCATCCATGTACATCTGTGTTAATTGCAATATTTGACCCAAAACAACATGGGCAAACCTGCTACCGCAGAGTTCTTATACCCACTGCACATGTTTGTAGCCGGCAGAGTTTGAAGAAAAACTTCACTGAACATTTCCCATTTAGAATTCCTGTGAGATTTCTGCTCGAGACCATTGTTTGTACCCTTTAATTAGAAACACAGCAATTTAATCCTAAAACGGTGACCTAGATTTCATTGCAATTTTATTTTGGCTAAAAGAAAGTCCTATCTGCATTTAATGAATGTTCTTGTGTTTCTCAAAACAGAAAACCGGGTACTTGGTCATAGTATCTAAAAGTAACCCTCAGCCTGAACCTTTCACTCCATCACTCTCTCTTACTTGAGAGGGACAGATGGGAGGACATGGGTGGCATGCCGCCATTGGCTGTCTGGTGTCGACATGCTGTGCGTGCCTGTGTCCGACGCCAAATACCATGAGCTAGCCCAGTCCTCTTGTTCTGGGATGGCTAATGATGCCCCAATTATGCTGCCAGAGGTCAGGATTCAGTTCTAGCAGCAGAGAGGTTAAAACTGCACATACGTACTCCAAACACCATGATCACTCAAAACAGCAAAGTGGTTGTGGTGCATGGAGTATTTTAAAAAAATGTTTTTTTTTTTTAAAACAAATTTTAGACAGGAGTTTCCACCTTCTGAGAGATGCTGCCATTATACAGGACACAGATTGTTCCTCCCCGCACGGTCTGTGTCAGTATGACCCTCAGTGTAGGGAAAGCATACAGAGTTCCTGTCTGTGGTCTATAGAATGATGGCATAGCAGACTCCACAGGGGTAGCGAGATCAATCCAGCTGTGGATTTATGGGAAGCAGTGAGTGATCTGAAACATGAAAGGGATTTTGGAATGAATTTTGTTAAATGTTCTATAGTTTACTGATGAGTCAGATGGGGTTTCCATATGAGAAAGAAACGGAGAGAAAAACTGTAACTGTACGCATCAAATGCCTGGACAAGGCCGTACGCCATCTTTATTTCTAGAAAGCTTCACACACCGATTCATGGGAAAACGAACACCTGCATGGCCTGCAGTGTGCTACGTACAGCTCTCGCTATTAATCTGCTCCGTGCTCTCTGTGGGAAACAAATGGAAGGACAGGATTGGCCGAGAGGTCTCTGTCACTTCCTGGTTCCTGCAGACTAAGGTGCACAAGTTACAAAGTCACAGTGATAGCTTTTATTTTATATATATATATCTCTATGCTCTTTCCATAAATCTGATAACTATTAAAGTGTGTGGAGTGCTAGTTGTTTTACCATACCTTCCAAGGGGTAGGACAGTCCCTATTTCAGACCCAAATCCCTCTGTCCCTCTTTTCTAGGAGCTCCAGTAATAATACTCCCAGTACTCCCAATACTCCCAGTAATGTGTCTGAGTGTATAACGGAGCTCCACTGCAATAATACTCCCAGTAATGTGTCTGAGTGTATAACGGAGCTCCACTGCAATAATACTCCCAGTAATGTGTCTGAGTGTATAACAGAGCTCCACAGTAATAATACTCCCAGTAATGTGTCTGAGTGTATAACAGAGCTCCACAGTAATAATACTCCCAGTAATGTGTCTGAGTGTATAACAGAGCTCACAGCAATAATACTCCCAGTAATGTGTCTGAGTGTATAACAGAGCTCCACAGCAATAATACTCCCAGTAATGTGTCTGAGTGTATAACAGAGCTCCACAGCAATAATACTCCCAGTAATGTGTCTGAGTGTATAACAGAGCCCCACAGCAATAATACTCCCAGTAATGTGTCTGAGTGTATAACAGAGCTCCACAGCAATAATACTCCCAGTAATGTGTCTGAGTGTATAACAGAGCTCCACAGCAATAATACTCCCAGTAATGTGTCTGAGTGTATAACAGAGCTCCACAGCAATAATATTCCCAGTAATGTGTCTGAGTGTATAACAGAGCTCCACAGCAATAATATTCCCAGTAATGTGTCTGAGTGTATAACAGAGCTCCACAGCAATAATACTCCCAGTAATGTGTCTGAGTGTATAACAGAGCTCCACAGCAATAATACTCCCAGTAATGTGTCTGAGTGTATAACAGAGCTCCACAGCAATAATACTCCCAGTAATGTGTCTGAGTGTATAACAGAGCTCCACAGCAATAATACTCCCAGTAATGTGTCTGAGTGTATAACAGAGCTCCACAGCAATAATACTCCCAGTAATGTGTCTGAGTGTATAACAGAGCTCCACAGCAATAATACTCCCAGTAATGTGTCTGAGTGTATAACAGAGCTCCACAGCAATAATACTCCCAGTAATGTGTCTGAGTGTATAACAGAGCTCCACAGCAATAATACTCCCAGTAATGTGTCTGAGTGTATAACAGAGCTCCACAGCAATAATACTCCCAGTAATGTGTCTGAGTGTATAACAGAGCTCCGCAGTAATAATACTCCCAGTAATGTGTCTGAGTGTATAACAGAGCTCCACAGCAATAATACTCCCAGTAATGTGTCTGAGTGTATAACAGAGCTCCACAGCAATAATACTCCCAGTAATGTGTCTGAGTGTATAACAGAGCTTCACAGCAATAATACTCCCAGTAATGTGTCTGAGTGTATAACAGAGCTCACAGCAATAATACTCCCAGTAATGTGTCTGAGTGTATAACAGAGCTCCACAGCAATAATACTCCCAGTAATGTGTCTGTGTGTATAACAGAGCTCCACAGCAATAATACTCCCAGTAATGTGACTGAGTGTATAACAGAGCTCCAGCCTTGTAAGTTTATCCAAGATAACTATACCCAGGTTTTAGCGGTTCTTGCTGCCATCTTTCTTGTGTTTCTGAGAGAGAATATGATGGCGACCTCCCACAAAGCTCCAGGTGATATTTTATTTAATATTTGGATTGAGGTAGATTGATGTCATGCTACCTGCCCAGTATTTATGCAGGTCTCCCACCTGGTGGACACTCCCCTAGGGGCCAGATGGAAGACTGGGACAAATGAAGTACAGTGGCTCAGGCATAAACACTCCCCTTTGTACAGGTAAACCCCTCCTCTCTATCCTGGAGATAATTGGGAAGAAATCCAATTATCTCCATGGATAGAGGCAAACCGCCATTTTACATGGTATAATAAAAACACATAAAAATCCATAAATGTAATAAACTACTGAATGCATTTAATTCGTATAACGTATTCCCAGATAGCCTAGATCTGAGCGCACATTACTACCGAATAGCGCTCAGACCCAATGCACACAGTTCAATCGCCATGGAGTCAAAGTCTTTCACACTGTTCTTTCGGTATACGGATGACTCCATGGGATGGCTATCTGGGTTAAGTCCATTCGTACAATAAAAAGTCCCGAACAGACCAGAGTTCGTATGCCCAATGATAAGAAGGGCGGTCGGCAGTTTCAGCGGTGTTCGGTAGAATTAGCGTCTGTTTGGAGTTCCATAAGTTCATCGTCGAACACCGCTGTTCATTCGTGTGTTTAAAATGGCCGCTGCCTCGTGGTCGACATACAAATGACGACCACCCAGCATATGGT
This sequence comes from Pelobates cultripes, assembly GCA_933207985.1. NCBI lineage: Eukaryota > Metazoa > Chordata > Amphibia > Anura > Pelobatidae > Pelobates > Pelobates cultripes. The sequence continues at coordinate 254,992,422 of OW240917.1, read as the reverse complement.
TCCAATTAAGAGGTGTCTGTGGTTATCTGGATCTGTCACATCTAGGTTCCAGAGTATTATGAAATTGCTGTTAATTTATTTGTAGCCAGTTCTCACAGTGTAGAAGATGGAGATGTTATGTTATATTTTTGTCTCACTAAATCAGACGATTGGAATTTTCCCCTCATGTCTCCAGTTGTGAATGATCGAAAGCTTTTGGAGGCTTATGTTCTGTATCGCTTAGATCCTAATCCAATGGCTAATCCCGGCTAATTACTGAGCGATTTGCCATAGCAGAATTCACCCTTTGCAGCCTGGATGAGAGTAACACAGACCGCATTATTCACCAAAATGAGCATCGTCAGGAATTCAAATGTATAACTTAAGGCCAAAATAGCTAAACTGAAAAATTCTTCTGAAAAGTGTGGTGTCGTTCTCGGAGTTCATGGAGGCTGTGTTCAAGATATAAGTGGAGATCAGTCAACGTGTCACCGACATTTTGCTTCCCCTTCAATTTAAAAAAATACAATTTATTTCATGAATTTTTAGCACACCATAATAAATTGTATAGAAGATCCATTTTTGACAGGGGTCAAGAACTAAAAGATTGCAGAATCAGCTGAGATAATCACCAATTCAGGTGGACTCCCCACAAAAACCCAAAAAGAATAAACGAACAAGAGACTGATCAGAAGGAACAGGGAATAATAAGAACAAATGGTATCTTTAAATTTACCAATATGGTTTTATGGATGAAGAAATATCTGGGCCTTTTAAAGGCTTTAAATTTGAATTTCATAAAAACATCAATGAATTGGAAACCTATATAGATCTCCAGAAATCCCCGAAGAGCCTGCTAGGTGAAACGTACGTTGGGGCTAGTTTAGGAGGCTATCTCTTCCGCACCATATATCGCTTATGTGTTTGGGAATTCCTGAGACAAAGATATACCGTCTGGTCCATAATGGGTTATGACTCGGCAATCCATGCATAGCTGAACGAACACTAAGCCGTATTTTTAACCCCAGCTAGAGCTGCTAGCAGAATAGTTATTTAGTTTTGAATGATTTTAGGTGCCCTCGAAGGCGCAGTGAATTGAGACAATATAAGCAGCTCTTCCTGGCAGTTAATTATTAAGTTATCACTCTGCTCAATTTATTTATTTTCCTTAACAATCACTTTTTAGGATTCACTCCTTATTAATTTAAACAAAGCTCTAATATTCTAATTGATACTACAAAACAATAAACATTTAATTTCTCCTAAGGAATAGCAGGAGTGGATATACTGTTGCAATATACAACGTAACCCAATATTGCATACCAATTATATGTACACTTTGAGCAAACTCGTTGGAAACGAATGAATCTAAGAATGGAGGTAACCTGGCCAGCTGCCAAAAAAAACTGCTCTCTGAATTATTAGAAGCAGAATCTGTATATACTTTCGTTTTACACTATTTTTTTTTTTACCTTTTTCGTTTTTCTTCACTGCATTCATTTATAAAAATATACATTTTTCTAAAATATTTATTTTTAATATCAGAGTGCTTAAATGTTACATTTTAAATTTGTGTCAGGGCAACCCTTCTTTACCTTATACGCTATAATGTTAACATTTACCGCTGAACAGCAAGACAAACATAATCTTTTTGGGGATTTTCTTTTTTTTTGTCTACTTTTTCTTTTTCTTTTTTTAAATTGATTAATTCTCAAGCCAATGCGTGAGAACTCAAATGTAACTGTCCAAGCAAAAAGATTTTAAAATGCAAGTCAACCATGTGAAAGGCGTATTCATAGAGGATATAATAAACACATTAGATAATAAAATTATCTAACGTGCTGAAATAAATAAATAACAGAAAAGATCTATTAAATATTTTTAAGGGGGAAAAAAACGGACAAAGGAGAATTTTTTTTTTTTTAATATTCCTTTATCACAAAATATTTTGAATTAAAAGCATTTTATACAAATATTGACCCACCCTTTTGAAAGACCCAAATGTTAAGACCCACACTGTCAAATAAACCTTCTATAATATTATATGGGGTGGGGATATGGGAATGAATTGAACAAAGAACCACCTTTTGGCCTCATATATTCTACTTTAAATGTGGATTCCTTGGAGTATGTGTCTGCTGTATACAACAGATTTTAAACACCTCTCAGGAAGAGGTGCAAAGCCAGATATCCACTCACGGACAGCTGTTTCGTTGTTAATGCAACTCATTAGCCAAGCCTCAATATCAAGCCAGTGACCAACCTCATGCTGATGAGTTGTATTTTTTTTTGTTTATATATTGATTTTTCAGTATTATATCTTCCAGGTATTGAGAAAAGTCACCTGTTGAAATTGAAACGTTGATACGCTGTGATTGTCTGCTTTTACAGTTAAAGGCACACTATACGCACCCAGATCACTTCATCTCCTCAAAGTGGTTTGGATGTAGTGTCCCTATCCCCCCTAGTCCTGCAATGTGAAACGTGTTTTAGAGAAACTTCAATGTGACTCTGTGAAACAACGCTGTAAGTCCTCATGTAGACTCTTCAAAATTCTCATAGGAAAGCATAGATTCAATGCTTTCCTATGGGCAAGGTGTAATACGCGCACTGCACTTGCCGCGCATGCACATTAGGCTCGCCTACATCCCCTACATGCTGATGTCAGAGGTGGCAGAGACAAAACAGGTAAGTATTTAAAGAGTTTTTAACCCTGTCGCGGTAGACACTTGTGTTAGGAATACAGCTTTTGATTGTTAAAGGGATACTATATGTGCCAGGAATACAAAGCTGTATTCCTGGCCCTATAGCTCCCTCTCCATCACACCCCTCCCCCTCCTCCCCCCACCACACCTCAGTTAATTAAAGGGTTAAAAACCCTTTATCAAATTACTTGATCCCAGCGCCGATGTCCCTAGGATCTGGGTCGCGGCTCTGACCATGTCCCACGATGAACGAAAGCGCATGCGCAGGAAATGCCACGCGTGCACTAGACCTCCCCATAGGAAAGCATTGAACCAATGCTTTCCTATGGGGAAATATCTGATGCTGGATGTCTCCATGCAGTTACCGGACCAAAGGTCCGTCTGGATACAGGAAGCACCTCCAGTGGCTGGCTGGGAGACCGCCACTAGAGGCAGACTTAGTGCTGCAATATAAACTTTCTCTGGATCTACAATGTTTTAAATTGTAGCACTAAGTGCAATAGGGACACAGCACCCAGACCACATCAATGAGCTGAGGTAGTCTGTGTGCCTGTAGTGTTATACTAAGTATTATCCTTTTTAATTAAGCAGTGAAAAGTTTGACTTAAGAATTCCCGAGAGTCCGTGAGTGCACCTTCTATAACTTCTCTAATGTATTTCCCTTTACATATAGCAGGTCCGTGTCTCCATTAAACAGCCTCGATCCTTTCACAATTCTTTATTGCATGTGATGAATGAATTCTCTGTTCTGTGGTTTTATTCGGATTGTGTCTTTTAAGGCTCCTGATTATTGAACTAGACAGGAGAAGTCTTTGCGTGGTTAAGAATTGTATTGAATAATTACCTTGTATTGTATTTCAAAATACTCCCTTATGGAAGAGTCTCTGCAGTGCTGGTGTGCGCTGGAGCGTGCTGATCCCAAACCAGGTGTACGAGGCAAGCTGGTGGAAAGATCAGGGAGGTGAAAAAGGTGAACTTTGCTACTGGTTTACAGTCAGAAGAACTGGTCTTTTCAGTAAGTCTGTCTTTAGTTCCTGGGAATATATCGTTATTTTGTCCATCCTGTTCAGTGAATGGAAGCTTAGTGTGGCTAGACAGCAGCCAGCACAGCTACATCTGACTTGTTTGTATCTTTATACACCTTCAAAGTGGGCCGAGTTATGGATTTCAGCACCTGGGCCCATGCTGTGCCTCCCTTCTGGCGTTACATGGAAATGTAGGCTTGGCACAGAATGGGATGAACCGAGCCTATTTTTTTATTATTATTATTATTCTTACAGTGCCTTGATTTCCTAGAAACTTATTAATTCACTGCTGATTGCTAAAATCTCTGGCTCGCTCATTCTCGGTTTGGGTATTCCGTAGGTGTTAACTGGTCTCCAAAATCCAGAGGGTCATAAAGACTTTATTCCAAAATCTGAAAACATTTACACGAAACACTCCAAACAATATGTAACAGAAACATGGTGTGTGAATTTATGGTTCATGCGAGACGTTGTGTATGTTCTGTAAGGGTGATCGATCGGTGTTATATAATACTCTAATCTGCCAGGCTCATTCTCTGGGACTTTAAATGAAGGATCCCAAAAGCTCCGTAAATATTTAAAGGCGTAAATTCTCTCTCAGAAGCAGCGTAGGGCAGGGGAGTAAAAAGAGGAACTCCCTATGGAGTAGTAAAGAATACTGATATCCCTGCAAGCAATTAATCCACAGCTCTGTGGACAGAATGAGACTGCCCGAAGGCCAGAGGAGACAAATAAAACATAAATCTAAATCTATTTAACAGTTTGTGATGAACCCTATATCACAGCAGCAGGCGCTTTGTATACTGTGTGATTATGGGGTAAGGCAGGTTTTACCCAGAATCCCTGGCTGCAGGGGGTGCTCTGTATACTGTGTGATTATGGGGTAAGGCGGGTTATTACCCAGAATCCCTGGCTGCAGGGGGAGCTTCGTATACTGTGTGATTATGGGGTAAGGCGGGTTATTACCCAGAATCCCTGGCTGCAGGGGGAGCTCTGTATACTGTGTGATTATGGGGTAAGGCGGGTTATTACCCAGAATCCCTGGCTGCAGGGGAAGCTCTGTATACTGTGTGATTATGGGGTAAGGCGGGTTATTACCCAGAATCCCTGGCTGCAGGGGGAGCTCTGTATACTGTGTGATTATAGGGTAAGGCTGGTTATTACCCAGAATCCCTGGCTGCAGGGGGAGCTCTGTATACTGTGTGATTATGGGGTAAGGCGGGTTATTACCCAGAATCCCTGGCTGCAGGGGGAGCTCTGTATACTGTGTGATTATGGGGTAAGGCGGGTTATTACCCAGAATCCCTGGCTGCAGGGGGAGCTCTGTATACTGTGTGATTATGGGGTAAGGCGGGTTATTACCCAGAATCCCTGGCTGCAGGGGGAGCTCTGTATACTGTGTGATTATGGGGTAAGGCGGGTTATTACCCAGAATCCCTGGCTGCAGGGGGCGCTCTGTATGCTGTGTGATTATGGGGTAAGGCGGGTTATTACCCAGAATCCCTGGCTGCAGGGGGCGCTCTGTATACTGTGTGATTATGGGGTAAGGCGGGTTATTACCCAGAATCCCTGGCTGCAGGGGGAGCTCTGTATACTGTGTGATTATGGGGTAAGGCGGGTTATTACCCAGAATCCCTGGCTGCAGGGGGAGCGCTGTATACTGTGTGATTATGGGGTAAGGCAGGTTATTACCCAGTTTACCTGGCTGCAGGGGAAGCTCTGTATACCGTGTGATTATGGGGTAAGGCTGGTTATTACCCAGAATCCCTGGCTGCAGGGGGAGCTCTGTATACCGTGTGATTATGGGGTAAGGCAGGTTATTACCCAGAATCCTTGGCTGCAGGGGGAGCTCTGTATACTGTGTGATTATGGGATAAGGCGGGTTATTACCCAGAATCCCTGGCTGCAGGGGAAGCTCTGTATACTGTGTGATTATGGGATAAGGCGGGTTATTACCCAGAATCCCTGGCTGCAGGGGAAGCTCGGTAGAAATGTGTCAGGATGCCTACTATGTCCCACATTGCAGTGGGATGGAACAGATATCCCTGTTATTGCCACATTTAGCCTGGGTGGCTGATATTTGAGAAATCCCATTACTGGGACGCTTCCCTCCTAACAATTGGAGGAATGTTAATGATTGTCTATATTAGACCTTTTCTCTTGCTCCTTGTGAACAATCCTCGCCATTGTATGGGGAGCCAAGTGGCGGTTTACAATAGACTTCAGCTGTGTTCTTTTCATAGCTGGGTCATGGGCATGCGGCTGCCTGAGATTAACCGTCAACAGACAAAGGCCCAGCATTTACCTCATGTTCCCTGCAGCAAATTAACACTCCCTTAACAGTTAGTAATTCAGTCACCGTAAACGGCGCTGGAACTGCGAGTACGAAAGTATCAACTACTTCAACAAATCTAGACATGCCAAACATCAAATACTACAGTCTTCTAGTCTTTCCAGTGTCTTATTGGCTGGGAACTGGGTTTTGGGACAGTAAAGAAGGTATATTGGTGTGAAATTGCCCAATAAAAAATAAAAAAAAACACTAGACAAGACAAGCCTATGTCAAACAAATGGGCTCATCCCTCAATTACCCAATGCGGTAATTCATTTTTAAGACGTTGGTACTAGAAAATTAAAGTAGATCTGTAAACTTTCACAGATTTTTTTTTATTTTTTTTTTATTTCCTTCACTTGGCTTCAGACACTATTGTTTGTGTTTTAATTTGGAAAAAGTTCCCTTTAATGGAGTGGACTAATTACACAAGGTTAAAAAAGTTATGTTCTAATAAAAGGAACACTCTCCCATCTCTCCCTGTAATATACCTCACCTTTTTGTGTCATCATTTTTCCCTGTATCATTTAATACAATCTGTCACTTTGACTTTTCACTTCACCTGTTACAGTTGTTCATCATTTCATCCTCGTCACCTTGTGCCTTTACCTCTCATGTCACCTGTTACGATCCCATTTACCTTGGACATTTTTGTTAGGGGTCTTGGATCTAACAGCTGGTAGACAGCTCCAGGGGTTATATCACATGGTGAATAAATTAGGCTGTGGCATTAATTTCCCAGCCTATAAATCCTCATTTAACCCCCAACTCTGTTCTCTTAATGCTCACTAAATAATAACTCCTTAACGTTAACCATTCTAATAAACTAATGATCACAGCAATCAAATGGGCAATGCTCTACGTGATTGCAGTCAAAAAGTCTACTATCAAACCAAATTGTCGAGAATCCTATCAATAATAATAATGTATCTCTCTCCACTTAATCTAATATCATAATTCCCTATCACACCTAGGACCATTTCCCACCATCTCCCTGTATCAAATGTAGCATTTTCTATCATCGCATCTGTTCCCCTCTTCTGGTACCAGTCCTTATTATATCTGCTCAACGTACCTAGTCCCACCCCTCATCATCCTTCCTAATTTCACCTGCTACCATCACTCTTTATCTCTCTTCCAAAAAGTATAGTCCGTAATCCCAG
>OW240917.1:254968113-254985118 GCA_933207985.1 Pelobates cultripes | reverse complement strand
GCCGCTGGGGAGGAGGCACACACCACATGGAGGATGCAAGCATTGTGGGGGAGAGGGACTGAGAAAGCTGATGGCAGACTCCCATCAGCCTGGGCCAGCAAGCTCCCACTGGACCCCAGGGAAGCCACCTTTCTGTACCCAAAAGGTAAGGAGACAGGAGGGTGGCTAAATATGTTTTGTTTTGCTTATTTCTGATATCACTTTTATTCAAGTGTTGGTGTTTGTAATGTAACACACAGGGAATAAGTACATGTTAAAAATCCTCGAAGAACCTGACAGTTTCCTATTAAATATAAATTTAAAAAGTATTTATTTATTTTAACATATTGCATCAAGTGTTATCAAAGGCTGTACACCATTTCCAAATGTCACTTTTGCCAAATTCTGGACCAGGGTATGTAAGAACAGAGTTGAGACATTATTATGGCCAAGGTTGCTGGGAGTTGCTGTCCAAGAGCTGCTAGAAGGCAGAGATTAAAATATGTAAATGTACACATATATGTGTGTATCTGGCTGTGTTTATGTCCTTGTGTGTATCTGGCTGTGTTTGTCTGTGTGTCAGTGTTTCTGTGTGTATGTATACCTCATACACCTGTATGTGCACCTGTGTGTGTGTTTCAGTGTGTGTGTAAGTGTGCATCTGAGTGTGTGGTAATGCATACATCCCATTTAATTTTAATGCCAACACAAATACACTCCTACATTCCATCTCTAGCACTGTACACATATACACCCCTGCATTTATACCTTTATGTATGTGTGTATCTGAGTGTGTGTGTATGTGCCAGTGTGTGTATATCAAGTTGCTTGTATCTATGTGTCAAAGGGTGTGTATCTGAGTGTGTGTGTATGTGCCAGTATGTGTCAAGGTGTGAGCATGTGTCAGTGTGAGCATGTGTGTATCTGCGTGTTAATGTGTATGTGTATATGTGTTATAGAAATCACACAACATGCAAACAGACCCCTGCAAACACAAACATTACAAACACACCAGTTTGCTGAAACACTAATACTACACACAAATGTACACATGTATTTAAAAGACAACACTACATCCAAACACCCCCTGCATGCAAATACAAACATTACATGCAAACACATTCCTGTATTAAAACACTAAAAACACTAAAATTATATACAAACACCAACTCTACACACAAAAGTACACCTGCATTTAAAAGCCAACACTACAAACAATCACACATCCCTGCATTAAAATGCAAACACTACACACAAGTACACCACTGCATTCCAATGGTAACAGTACATACAAATACACCCCTACATGCACACATACACTCTATACCATAACATGCTGACATTCATTTGCACAAACAATGCTCAAAAATACAACCCTGCAAGGATGGTAGATCCCCAGCTGGCATAGCATCGCAGGAGTTGTATGACAGATGGGGATCTATCTTTTCTTTACTCTTGTGCTACAGGGCAGGCCTGAATTTTTTTTATTTTTGCACCAAGGCACTCTCTACATTAGTTTCGCCTCTAGGTTGGGGTGGAGGGAGTGATTGCATGCCCAGGGTGCCCAAACAGATGCTTGCCCAGGGTCCAATCAATATTAAAGACGGCCCTGGCCCCTGATGAGACCTGCAGGTTGAACGGGGCTGCCTTGTGTGTGGGGGGGAGGGGGATCGATGGCTGCAGTGTTGCCTCGGCGCTTCCTTATTTTCTTTCTGTTCCCCTCCCCACTCCCCCTCCCCCAATCTGCCACTGCCCAGAATGGGTCTTTGAGAGGCTCAGTAATTACTCCCAACAAGCAGGACCCCCAAAGAGGGTGAAGTTTTATGATGTGTTTGCAGTAGGCATGCATGTGTGAGAAGGCTGCCTATGGCGTTATCCGTGTTTGGGTGCTTCATGTGGGATTGCGTGTGTGTGTACAGGGGGCTGTTTCTGATGTAATATTTTGGCTAGGGACTGTATTGTGTGTGTGCGTGCATGGCTAGGGGCTGTAGTGTGTGTGCATGGCTAGGGGCTGTAGTGTGTGTGTGTGCATGGCTAGGGGCTGTAGTGTGTGTGTGTGCATGGCTAGGGGCTGTAGTGTGTGTGTGTGTGTGTGTGCATGGCTAGGGGCTGTAGTGTGTGTGTGTGTGCTTGCGTGCATGGCTAGGGGCTGTAGTGTGTGTGTGTGTGTCTGGCGTGCATGGCTAGGGGCTGTAGTGTGTGTGTGTGTGTGTGTGGCGTGCATGGCTAGGGGCTGTAGTGTGTGTGTGTGTGCTTGCGCGATACATGGCTAGGGCTGTAGTGTGTGTGTGTGTGTGTCACATACATGGCTAGGGGCTGTAGTGTGTGTGTGTGTGTGTGTGTGTGCGTGCATGCATGGCTAGGAGCTGTAGTGTGTGTGTCTGTCCCATTTGATGAGGTGTAAGCTCCTTATAGTGTGCATATTTTCCTTTGAAAGACACACTATTTCACAAAGATAGAATCTTCAAGAAATGACTCAGATTGACTGACTCTGTAGGGACTACTTTATCTCATTATTTCTCCTCTGCCTGACATTGGAGCTACTGCCATCGCGCTTGCCTTTTCCCTCAGCCAAGGCAATACTTTCCCATAGGGAAATGAATCATTGCATCTCTGTGGGTAACATTCAGCACCTTCAAAAAAAGCGTGAGGAGGATGAACATCCGTGATGCAGTATTGGTCTAGAAATTGCCTCTAGTGACCGTCTGACTTCCACTAGAGGTGTTACTAGGCAGCAATGTAAATACTGCCCTTTCCCTGAAAAGACAGTGTTTACAATGCCTGCAGGGTCATGCTGTAGACACCAGAACAACTACATTAGGTTATAGTGGTTCTGGTGACTGGAGTGTCCCTTTAAGAATTGTATTTTTGTCGAAAATGTAAAAGAGGATTCTTCAATGGAATGTGCCTGCTGGTTCCACTGGTTACCATGGTGATTGCCCACATGTATTACTTTAGAACTGCATAGTATGATAAATCGTCTCCTAGTTTCCTTTTCTATTCGTTTACAATGTGTGCCCTTTCTTTGCCTTGTCTGAACCGGATTATGATATCAAACGCAAAATGTATCATATAAATATTTAACAGACGTTGAGTATCTAATAAGAAAAAAAGTTAATAAAAGTTACAGGTGCTTTTAATCGTTTATTCAAAATGGTAAATTCCAGAGAACCGACAGATCCCTTTTAAGTTCAAATACCTCTCAGTGCCTGAATCCTATTTTAATAATGAGCATGTATTAGCCGATATTGTAAACCAGTCGTTTCCACGCCAGCCACAAGATAGCGAAGCATTTCAGGAATTGTAAGGTCGAGGCCAGTCTTCCTCTGAATGTGTTCCTTGAAATTTCCTTTCTGTGTATTTAATATTGGGTGGTGTTATCCCGTTTGTACGTTGTTGGCTAATGGCATGGACACGTGTCAAGGGAGAACAGTCTGTATATATGGGGTTATGACATGTTTAACACAGGACGTAAGGCAGTATTGAGGGCACTGGCAGTGACGTATGGTTAGGAGAGGCATGGATAACTGCTCGAAATTGACTAAGGGCCATTCTATAGGGCTCTCGAAGTGTTAGAGGATTAGTGCATTAATAATAAACCATGCATTTATTAATCTAAATATTATATGGCTACTAAGGTGACCTATTCCACATATTACATCCAAGTGGGGTGTTTGGAGGGCCTGCAAGTTGCACCCCAAATGTGTGTTCTTGGCAGGTTTCCTACTAAGCTAAAGCAGTTTGTGTGGTTTTAGCAGAATCTCACAGGACGAGGTTGGTGGTTCCACAGCCAAAAACATGCATTTAATTAATAGCTGAATGTGCCCTAGGCAAATTATTATTTATATTGCTTCACACACGTGTGTTCTTCATCCTTCCTCCAGCTCCTGAATATTTTTACTTTTTCCTAGTAATCCAAACCTGACAGAAGTAGTGATAGGCAAATCACCATTTTATGATTAGGCTTTATTTTAAAGTGTCTTTGCCCCTGTCGTATAGCCATTTAAAAAATGATCTAGGTCATTTTATATAGTGTTTGTCACATCCTGTTCCTAGCTTCGGCTGTTTTCTGGCAATCGCTTCTGGTATCCAGTACTCTTTTTACAATTCTCGTTTAGTTTTTCTGGTTTTCTATTCTATGTCTGGGTGTTCTGGGTTCATTCCTTTATTCCATTCCTGGAATTCCCAGTCTCCAGGATTCCATTAAATGTTTGTTTTTTGTTGCCACACTGTTCCTTTGCCATTAATCCTTTAAGTTTCATTCTGTTCCTGCAGGCAGTGGTTTCATTTCCTCTGCTGCTTTCTTTGCAGGTAAGTACTATGTGTGTGTTGAATTATTGTACTTTTAGTCATTCATATCTAGGCAGTTAGGACCCACTGTAATTGGAATACTTTGGCGTGGTGAGCTGCTTACATCTTGGCCATTTATGTATGTCTAAATCTCCAATGTTTAATATATATATAACTTGGTTATTTCTTCTCTTGTTTTGCATTGTATCTCTTGTATTGTTTTATTTGTCTTGTATTCCCAGTTCATGTACAGTCCTGTCCTGTCCATGTTCTGCTCTCGTTTCCCTCATGTCTTGTGTACATGTTCTGCTTTCTGTCCTGCTCCGGTTCTGGGTTCTTCTCGTCTTGTGATCTTGTTTGGTGCCTGTTCTAGTCTTGCCTTGTTTCTAGTACTGGATACACATCTGCTGCAGAGCCTCCCTATCCAGGTCCTGGGAGACCTGCATATTATCATCTAGCTCCTGGGATCCGTAGAAGCTGCAACAGGGCCCTGGTATGCGGCCGCTCAAACACTGGTGCTCAACACCAGGGGGCGTGTGGTTATCCTGCACCAGGCCCTGATTGTCTATTTCCACGCTGTGACTCCTATCAGACACACAGGGGTCCTGGTCTCCGGACCGCCACCCGTGACAGAGTATACACAAAAAAAACAACCTTTTTTACCATTGCATTAAAAGAATTATGTAAATGAAAACAAATAAACAGAAACAAAAATGAAAAACAATTTAGAGATTCTAATACTCTAATTCAATTGTAGTTGCACAGCAGGAGTTTATGGGATATGTAGTTTATCCTCCAAGTGTAGTTCCAATCATTCCGATTCTGCACTTGTCACTCTGTTGAAACAGCTGTGACCAAAGTATGCAATGATCTAATCGGGGCTAAATCTCGCCGTCACTATTCTATCCTAATTCTCCTTGACCTTTCTGATGCTTTTGACACTGTTGATTAACAGCCTCTTGTGGCAAAACTAGCCACCTAAGACTATTGTTTCTTTATATCTGAGGGTTGCCCTGGAGAGACTGGTTTATATATGGTGTTTGATGTGTTCGCTTAAAATGTGATTGAGGGAATTCGTATGCTAGTGGCACGAAAGCCGCTAGCATTCATATGGTAGTTTCACAAACAGTGATTTTTCAACACTGTTCGTGAAACGAACAAAGTACCGAATGGGAGGCAACACACAGGGGGTTGTGTGGCTCCCATTAACAGATTGCAACACTGTATCTATTGGCTGCTAATTAATTCCCAGGATGGCCGTCGTTCGGATACCGACCACGAGGCGTTGGCCATCTTGGATTCCCTTTTTGCCCAGCGGTGTTTGGTCATTGAGTGCCTGGAACTAAAATCGGCTACTCGACGGCACTAACACCGCTGGACTTCCAGGCCGTTCGGGAGCGCCGGTCTTTCGGTACTTTTTCCCCACTTATGCATTCGTGGCTTTTATGAAGAGTTGATGTTACAATGTATTTTGTGCGGCGTTCAGTTAATTGTGCTGGGATCTGAGCGGTACTCATAAAAGTATACGCTCAGACCCCAGCTATCTGCAGATCGGTCATTCGGTACATTTGCATGAATATTATACCAGTTACAGATTTTTATGTGAAAAGCTGGTTCTGCTGTACGGAGGGATAATCCACTTAGCAGGATATTCTTGTGGGAGTATCCCTCTCATACAGCAGTGCATGGTGGGAGAAATGTCCTGTATGTTAAGTTCCCCATGTAGTCCCCTACTGTATAACCCCTGTAAAGTAATTAAGGAAACCCCTTGCATGGAGAATACTGGAGCTTGTGAATAAAAACCTCAGTTGACTCCCAGAACTGTGTTTCGTCCGGTTACTAGGGGATTTGGGATATTGCCTTCTTTCAGCGCTTTCTTTGGATTACTTTCATCTACCAGCTGAGATATTGGGATTTAATATTGCAGCTCCACTACACCTCTTATCTTCCATTATCTCTGTCTACATAGCAGAGATGTGGAACTGCACTTAATCCCAAGCAGTGTGTATCTGGGTGCAACCAGGCCAGTCCCAGTACCAGGGACCAAATACTCGATAAAGAAAAATAGAAGAAAGGTCCAGGCACTCCAGGATACAAAAAGGCAAATTTATTGAACCCCTCCCACTTACAACGTTTCGACCTACACGGTCTTTATCAAGTTTGAAAGCTTGACAAAGACCGCGTAGGTCGAAATGTTGTGAGTGGCAGTGGGTTCAATAAATTTACTTTTTTGTATCCTGGATTATCTCTGTCTACGAGATATTGCTCTCCTGGTGCTCTTACTACCTCTCCCAGCACTCTTTCAGTATTTCTTGCTCTGCCTCTTTCTGTCCCCTACTGTTCTCGATCTATGCGGTCTCACTTGGTAAACTTATCATCTTTAGCTTCCAATATCCTTTCTATATGGATGACACGCAAATCTATCTGTCCTCTCCCGATCTCTTGGTGCCCCTCTTGACTCATGCTTCTGACTGCCTCTCTATTTCTGGATGGCTTCTGGCCTTTCCTGCATCAAGTGTTGCTACTCCCGTTTCGGTCTCCCTCCAAGTCAATGGTGCTACAATCAGCTCTACCACACAGGGTCACTGCCTAGGTGTTCTCTTTGACTCCGACCTCTCCTGCACCCCTCATGTCCAGTCATTCACCAAACGCTGCCACTTCCATTTCAAAAACATCGTGCGCATCCAGGCTCATCTTCCTGTCCGCCTGTGTCAGTCCTTAGACTGGCTTCCAGGAAGATATTGGGCTCAATTTAAGAGTCTGGTACTTGCTTATAAATCTCTACATAATGCTGCTCCAACGTACCTATCCTCCCTAATACACAACTGCACCATTCCTGTGGAACTCCCTTCCCTTCTCTATTCCTTCAAAAAATAATTGAAAACTCACTTCTTCAGGAAGCGCATCAATTTCTCTTCCTGCAAATTGATCAGAGAAAGCTCAGGCTGTACGTGTGTTTGTTTGACGCAGTGCACAACATGGACAAAACTGATATCTGGTAACTGGAAACCACCGTAGGGATCTTTACAAATCACTGCCATTCTAGGCAACTCTGAGAGCTGACAACTGGTAGACGAGTTATGGTAAATGGCGTGACCCTTTAAACCCACAAAACATTTAAATTAACCTGACTTTATGTGGACAGGGCACACAGTCTGCAATCACTCTGGATTTCCTTTCTGTGTATAGCAGAATACTGGGAGATAATTTCAACTCCAAAAAGTTTAAAATAAAAGGTTTGTATTGACTAGCGGGCGCACACATTATTACATTAAACCCCCCACCCCCCTTTCCCTTTTCACTTTCTAGTCTTCCTACCCCCCCAGTCTGTTCCTTTCCTGTAGTACTTGTCAATAGCTAGGGATTCCATGTGGGAGTAATGCTTCTCAGGGGCAAAAATTTTAGGCCAAAATAAAAATGATTTTTAAAAAGTTGGGTAGACGTCCATTTCAGTATTTCTCCCCTTCAGCTACGGTTGCCTGAAAGGTTTTTTTATTTTTTTTTTTATTTCCCAGTTTTGTGAATAATGTGGCTTTAGCCATTCTGCGCTTAATTCGAGACATTTAATGCGATAAGATTGTGTAACGTCGTTGGAGGTCTTTAAAGCATTCACTCATTTTATTTCCTCTTTTTTTTTTATGCCTTTGCTGCGTTTTAGAAAAATTTGATGTATGGTTTACTTTCTAGAAACTGTGAAATATTTAGAGCTTTTTTTGTTTGTTAGTTTTCTTCGAGCAGCTGTGGATGGGCTATTTTTAAACCTCTTTGCATACTCAGGTATTTTCTACACTACAGGAGATTTACGGTGTGGGAAGTTTGTGCCATCTCTAGTCTCTGCGACATGTGAAAATCCAGCTCTTTAAACTGCTCTTTTCCATTACGATGTGAATGAGGAGGGTTCTGACCTGTTCCGAGACTTTTTTAGATCCGTGTAATCTGAAATAAATTGGATTCAGACCAATGTTTCGCTTGTCATCCTCTGGAGAGCAAACTAGGTTTGAATTCCAAATCTGAGAGCCTGGGATAAGGAGGAAGGTCACGTGTCTCCCTGTCGGTGCTCGTGTCCAGAATTACAACCAATTGAGGCAAAATGGGTTTAATATCAAAGTGGTTGGTTTATTGATCTACCAAACTTGTTGTTTTACCTTTTTGAGTAAGACATTTACAGATATTCCTGGAATATGGAGAAGATCTGGGATTGGTTGATTGGAGAGCGGATCGGCCGTGGCACTGTTGGTTTGGGCAGAGTGGTCACTGGTCTATAGATGGTATAGAGCAAATACTGTATAATGCCATCAATTCTTTGTGTTGTCACATGGTTAATCTTGGTCGGAGTTCAGCTACTCCTACAGAGATATGGGAAACATTCTCCAAGTCTATTTTGATCTAATATTTGAAATTAACTTGACAAGTCACACTTTAGTGAATAACCTTAATGATTTTTGTTGTCCGTGGTACCCTCCATTAGAGAAATTGCATGTAATATGTTTTGGGGAGTGCCTGTGTACAGAATTATTTACTTCATAGACCAAAGGACTGCTGGACGCGTTAAGCCATTGACACTTCGTTTAATAAGTAGAAGTGTTCTTCCCCCTCCCCCATACTGGCAGCTGTTGTATAACCTTAGAAATCTAGATCTGGATTTGCCCTCTTTGTAATGTATGCACCTTTTTAATGTTTTAATCTCCTTTATAGTATGTATGTCCGTCTTAATAGTCTGTGTAGGCACCATACAGTGTGTGTGTGTGTGTGTGTGTGTGTGTGTGTACACGCACGCTCTTTAATGGGCTGTATAGATTGCAGTGTGTGTGTTCCTTATAATGGACTGTCTAGACTGCAGTGTGTGTGTGTGTGTGTGTGTTCCTTTTAATGGGGTGTATAGACTGCAGTGTGTGTGTGTGTGTGTGTGTTCCTTTTAATGGGGTGTATAGACTGCAGTGTGTGTGTGTGCGTGTGTGTTTTCCTTATAATGGGCTGTATAGACTGCAGTGTGTGTGTGTGTGTGTTTTCCTTATAATGGGCTGTATACACTGCAGTGTGTGTGTGTGTTTTCCTTATAATGGACTGTATAGACTGCAGTGTGTGTGCGCGTGTGTGTTTTCCTTATAATGGGCTGTATAGACTGCAGTGTGTGTGTGTTTTCCTTATAATGGGCTGTATAGACTGCGGTGTGTGTGTGTGTGTGTTGTGTGTGTGGTTTTCCTTATAATGGACGTATAGACTGCCAGTGTGCATGTGTGTGTTTTCCTTATAATGGACTGTATAGACTGCAGTGTGTGTGTGTGTGTATGTGTGTGTGTTTTCCTTATAATGGACTGTATAGATTGCGGTATTAGTCCCTTTAATAATTTGTCTCTGTGCAGCCATTTCCTAGAATTACAGTGGGTGCTGAATGTATTGCTTGCGGAGCATTCTGCCGTATGTTACTCTACTTTACATTCCAGAGTGTGTGTTCTGCGAATTAACGGCTTTGATGTAAAATGTATGTATCTGGAGAGCGCGCCAGGCCATGATGTTCACTGTCTGTATGCCGAATTAACCCCTTACCTTCCACTAACTGTTGCTGCATTTAATACTCTTCCGGGGAGGGGTGAGGGACTTTTGAATTCATAGTGAAAGAATCACATATAAACTTAAATCCCAATCCGCGTGCCAAACTATGGGCTCAGACAATCCAATAGAGTTGTGCCATGAATAGTGGACTACGGCTTTCTAATCTTTATTATTATCATCAGGGCTGCCATCAGAAATTTTGGGGCCCCTGACACAGCTCAAGGTCTGGGCCCCACGGTGCCTGCACCCAAGTCCACCCAAAGTGCTGCGCCCCCCCCCTTACCACCCAAGTCCGCCCACAGGGATGCAGTGTGTGTACTGATTCTGGTGGGTGTGTGTGTGTGTGTGTGTGTGTGTGTATAGTGGATGTAGAATGTGTGTAGTGGATGCAGAGTTCATGTGTAAAGTGGATGCGGTGTGTGTTTAACGGATGCAGTGTGTATAGTGGGTGCAGATTGTACATTTATGTAATGTATGAGGTGTATATTAGATGCAGAGTGTGTGTTCGTGTAGTGGATGTAGTGTTTGTGTGTATTAAATGCAATGTGTATAGTGGATGTAGTGTTTGTGTGTATTAAATGCGATGTGTGTTGTGGATGTAGTGTTTGTGTGTATTAAATGTGATGTGTATAGTGGATGTAGTGTGTGTGTATAGTGGATGTAGTGTGTGTGTGTAGTGGATGCAGAGTGTGTGTGTGTATAGTAAATGCAGAGTGTGTTTTTGTGTAGTCGATGTAGTGTGTGTGTATAGTGAATAGTGTGTTTTTGTGTAGTCGATGTAGTGTGTGTTTGTGTAAGTATTTAATGTGTGTGTATAGTGACTGCAGACACTGTGTATTTGTGTAGTGACTGCAGAGTGTGTGTTTGTGTAAGGATGTAGTGTGTGTGTGTGTGTTTGTAGTGGATGTAGTGTTTAGTGAATACAGTGTTTGGAAGTATTGTGTGTGTTTGTGTAGTAACTGCAGAGTGTGTGTTTGTGTAAGGATGCAGTGTGTGTAAATGTTGGTGTATAGTGTGTGTAAATATATGGGGCTGCATAATGTGGGGGGAAAAGCCTACAGTATTTTTTTTTCTTACATTAATAGTAATGTTTTATTCCCCCCTCCCTGCATCTCACTTGTGGCCATGGAGGGGGGGAGAACACATTGACTGGAGGTCCTGAGGCATGGTGCAGCCCTCCCGCTACCTGTATTCTGCAGGGGGCCCAGCACACTTGAAATATAATTCCCAGCTATTCTGCTCTGTCGAAGTCTTGCGAGCCGTGCGGAGCGTTGCCATGGTAACCCATGGCAACGCTCTGCCGATCGCGGTGGTTGCAAGACTTGGACAGAGCAGAGCGTCTGGGCAGTATATTTCAAGTGTGCTGGGCCTCCTGCAGAATACAGGTAGCGGGGGCCCGCAGTGCACACATATATAGCGTCAATCGGAGCCCGGGACGCCCCCCAGGACCGCCGGGCCCATGACAACCGTCATGGTTGTCATGCCCTGATGGCGGCCCTGATTATCATAATCATCATCGGGAGTGCTTTTATCTCAGACTTTCTTCTCACTATTGTCTTATAGTTTCTCCCTGTCCTCTCTCTCCCAATATGTCTTTCTTGTGTTGAATTGTCCCTTTTCTTTTCTTAAACCAGGAAAAGGGATAAGACCTATGTGCGAACACTAACCCTTTCCTTCTCCAGGGGTCGCAGGTGTTTATAAGGGGTCCGTCCATAGCAGTCACACACAAATCCTTTAATCCAAAGCATTCCATATTATCCCCTCACTATGGCTCTATGCCGTGTGGACTGTAATAAAAAGGATACAAACTTAGGAACAGCACACTCACAAATTGTTTTACAACTACTACTTTAAGTCCTCTCGACAAATAAATATGGGGATTCAGTTCCACCATATGGCCGTATCTTGTTAAGCCCCCACTATGTCACAGTACCCCAATGTCAGTGGGTCCTACACTGATTTATAATGTGGGTGACAAATTATCCAAACCCTCCTCAAACGTTCCTGTGGTCACCTCGAAATGGGGATCTGAAGCTGGGAAGTCTAGCGGGGTGCTAGACCCAAAAGGAATCTGGTCTGGACTCCAAACATACATTGAAAAAAAGGGAATTGGGGATTAATCTGTATTTTGTACAAATGTTGGTCTCTACGGCAGCAGCACTGCTGAGAAATGCATGGTCTGGGTGTGCCCCCAATTCCATCTTTGCACAGACCTCTTGTCATGCAGGCTGGCCAGGAGAAAGCAGGAGGTGGACACCACATAAACTTTGGAAATACCAGAAGGAAAGAGACAGTAATTTGATATACTGTTAAGTCTAATCATTCCTTCTCCAAGTCTGTAAGTTTAGCAAACAATAAATAGTCAAATATGGATCTGCCCATAATCCAACCTGTAAAAAGAATCCACACGTGATGAATGGCCTGCTAATAATTAACATAACCTCCATTGTAAAGCGTTGCTCAGAGCATGCAAAAAGCACTGGCGGAGACCGAAGTGGGGTAACTAAGGCATCTGGGGGGTAAATAAGGATCCAATCAGGGAGTAGTAATAACATGGGCCAGGGAGCGGTGGTGGATCCGGGGGGAGGGGCAATTGCCTCCCCTCCACCACCCCTTTGAGAAAATGGTAAAATGTCGAAGCTCTGCCTCTCCAAGCCCTGCTGTGTACCTCCCTGGACCGGAGGGGAGATCATAGATCTCCATCACCCGTCCAGAGGCACATTGCTGACATACGGCAGGGGAGGGAGAGAGGAGACTGGGAGCTCTAGCCTGCAGCTCCTCCGGGTCTCCTCTCGCGAGTTCGGAGCGTTGCTGCGATTACCATGGCAATGCTCCGATCTCGAGAGAGTGAACTCTAGCCCAGGAGCTGCAAGCTATAGTTCCCCCTCCTCCCCCACTAGGACCACCAGGGATTCAACACGAGGACCACCAGGGATTGGAAGTAATATATATATTATTTTTTTAATAATAAAAAAAAATAAATTATAGATTTATTTGTTTTGATCTCCCCACTCCCACACACAATAACTCCCCATATATTTACACACTGCACCCCTATTCAGACACACACACTTTGCACCTTCATACACACACTGCACCCCCATATATACACACACTTTACCTCCACACACACTGCACCCCACACGTCACACACACTACTACTCCTATCCCCTACTATAGTCCCTTTCCCTTACTACAACCCCCATCCTGGCAGACCCTAGGTAAGGTGTCAAACTGTTCATAAACGGTTTGACTATTTACTGTAGGAGTGCACCCCTGGCACCATAACTACTACAAAGAGCTGTAGTGGTTATTGTGCCTGGATTGTTCGCACCTGAGCTCCTCCCGAGATTAGGTTCTGGATCCGCCTCTGCCAGGGAAACTGAGATTTTAAATGTATTTATAGTGAGACTGTGACAAGATAACGCCGCAGCCCGCAGGGTACGAGTGTGAGAAAAGCAGTGTGTGGCCGAAACATCTTTTTTTTTTTTTTTCTTTCTTAAATTTCATTTAGCATCTTAATGAATTATCTGTGTACTTAAAGGTTTGAGCTGGACATTATTCTTTCCCATAGCTGACTCTGTCACTGAGTTGCAAATTGCATCACGGATGGTCACATAGATCGGACGATCTCTTGTCATATCCACCAGCATGATCCGGTTTCTGGGTCTCTTTAAAGATTACCCCAGTGGGTTCTGGTGGGAAAGGGATGTTTTTACTAATGCGCAGCAGGATTTATAGTTTGGAATACAGGTGTTGGCATGGGAAGGCCATAAAGTTTTTATAACTGCCCAGCGAGTGGCAGGTGGGTGTCCTGGCAGATTCCCTGAGGAGGCTTTAAAGGTCATTGGAGCTATTACTGCCTTCCATTCCTGGGATCCACATAACATAACAAGGACTTTTCTGCATTTTTGCCATTTCCAGCACTTCTGTACGATAAATCCCAGAGCAGCCAGGCTGACTGAGGCGAACAGATGCTGCCTTTTTCTTACACCGTTTGTCTGGAAAAGGTTTTATATCAGATCAAAAAAAAGTTTTTTGTTACTAATGTCAGTGTAATAACTTAGCTTCTTAATGCGAAACATGCGGCTCCTTTCAAAACATACATCCAGGAACTGTGATCGTATTGCTAGCCTGGGCTGCCTCGGCAGGCTGCACGATATGTGGGGAGCCAGGTCATTTGTGGGCTTCTGAATTCTAGGGGTGCTGAGCTATAATTATGGAGAGCAAAATCTATTCTGGAGGTGCTGGGTTACCATGTCATGTGAGCAGGGTAGGATTCTGGGGATGCAGCACTGTCTTGTTGGGGAGCAGGATAGGATTCTGGGGATGCAGCACTGTCATGTTGGGGTGCTGGACTGTCTTATTGGGGAGCAGGATAGGATTCAGTGGGTGCTGGACTGTCATGTTAAGAGAGCAGGATAGGATTCTAGGGGTGCAGCACTGTCATGTTGGGGTGCTGGACTGTTATGTTGGGGAGCAGGGTAGGATTCTGGGGGTGCAGCACTGTCATGTTGGAGAGCAGGATAGGATTCTGGGGGTGCTGGACTGTCATATTGAAGAGCAGGATAGCAGCATTGTCATGTTGGGGAACAGGATAGGATTCTGGGGGTGCTGGGCTGTCATGTTGGGGAGCAGGGGGTGCTGGGCTGTCAGGTTGGGGAGCAGGTTAGGATTCTGGGGGTGCAGCACTAGCAGGGTAGGGTTGTTGGGGAGCAGGTTAGGATTCTGGGGGTGCTGGACTGTCCTATTGGCACCGGTAATCGGCAATCCACCCTTAAGGCAACCGATAATATGTAACTGCATCGGCTCTGGGGGAAAAAAAATCTGTTAATCCATACTGTAAAGCAGACCGAAGCACAGGGCTGAAATGGAACATGCAGTATACGGAGATCGCTAACTGGGCTGCTTAATGTGCAGTTTGTATTTCAATGGAATCTTTTGATGCTTTCTGGATCATTCTATTTAATGAAATGGTTCTGCAAGTAGTTTAGTGTGTGGTTTAATTTTTCACTATTTTTGAGGGTGGTTTGCTTTATTGTGAGAACGAGTTGGTAAAGGATGTTCTTTCGATTAGTCATTTTATGTTTTAACTTTCCATTTAAAATCCTTTTATTGACCACTATAAAGGTTGGTAACTTCCCGGATGTCCATGCCGTAGGACCCATAAAACGAGCAGTCACTGGGGATTGAAGGAAACTGTAAGAGAAGTAGATTTTGGGGGGCTGTTGTATGGAACAAAGGCTATAGGCGCCCACATCTTCTCCAACAGTCTCCAAGGCCAGCACAGTACGCAGAGCTATGGCTATTGGGGAGGTCAACATGCCTCGTGTTTTACAAGAGCTGAGATGGTAGATTCTCTTTGTTTTCTTAAAGCAAAGACGAAATCTTAATATTTTCCTACGCTTGCGGCTTATATGTATTATTGTTTTAATTTATTTTTTTTTTTAAAGCAAGGGCTGGTTTTGGTTATATATAAATAACTCACCAGATTGAAAATAATTCTGTTTTCAATGATCTCTATTCATCGGCAGGGTAAAAAAAGTTAAAGTTGATCATATTTTCGTGCACACCAGCTTCCAGGCAGCCTTTGTTACTTTGATCCACTCTGTTGGGTTTGTTGATAGACGGTCCATATTTTGGCTCCTGTCCTACCGATACGTCGGCTGTGAGTGTTAGGAAGTGTCTGAGCATTCAGTGTTGTAGAGCTGTATTCAAGATAGAAAATAGATTTAGTGAACTGGAACACCCGGTCTGCTCAGCTAACCCATACTCACATGGGGGAAGGATACTAAATCCAGTCCAATGCTCCCCCTCTCAATCATTGAAATCCATTAACACAGCCACAACCAGGAGTCCTGGAGATGTGTGTACATCCCCCAATTCTCTCTTTTTTTAAAAGTAAACTTTCTTTGCATATATTCCAGCTTGTTTAAGAAAGTATTGATATTGCACGTCACAAAAATGTGTGGCAGCTCATTAGCCAAAGGTTTGTCTGTCACACAGGGAAATCTGATCTCCAGTTAGTTTGGTTTTAAACACAGCCCCTGGGGCCTTTCTTCCCGTTATTAATCAATCTCAAGAGGCTGGACCAGCAACCCGATCCTGCGTTTTAACAAAGCTTATTACAGGTCGGGTTAAAGCAGTTTATTTAAGTCCTATCACCTTTCCATTTTCTTACCTATTTTAATCTAATACAGCATTCTGATCCCAGGGTCTGAATGCTTCCAAAGAAACATCACACCGAGAGGAGAACAGTGTCTTATTTCTGGGTCCATCATCTCCATTGCCATCTTTCCTCAAAATGTCCTTGGCTCCGAATCATCTTCGCCATAACTTCCTACTCTTTACAGTAGTCCAGATCTCCTTTGTCTTCCCTGCACACTGTCATATTCTTTGTGTCTGCATCCTTGTTCTCGCCCACCTCTTTTTTTTTTTTTTTTGCTTCCAAAGTGGTCTTTCTGTCCAGTCTTCACCCCGAATTATCTTCCTGGTCCTGACTTCACTCCACATCTTCGCCTTCTTCCGTGAGCCGCACCATCCACACTCTGTCTTTCTAATGCTGCTTATTCTCTTTAAAGCAGTCCTGTCATGAGTTTTGTTTGTTTTTTAATGTTCTTATTTCATAGGTTTATAAACGTAAAAAAGGACTAATAACTAATTAGGAAATGCATTTGCCAATGGTGAGGATTTAATTTAAAATTTGTAGAACAAGTATGTCAAAACTCAAAGGCCAGCACGAGCCACATAAACAAGGTTTAAGCAAAAAAAAAAAAAAAGTTAAATTTTCATAGAAACGTAGGTTTATTTTAAAAAGTACAGTATTAAAAAAAAAAAAAACCACAGCATCCCCCTCTACAAAATCCCAGTCCCCCCCATATACCTCCAGGACACGGGGACACACACACACACACACACAACCACCATCTTTTTGAGGTGGAACATAATTGTGATCTTGTTTTACCAGACCCTGTTTCTTTTTTTTTCTATAATCTTCGGTTTCAATGTGGCCATGGGTGGGTGACTATCTCTAGCAGTTATTCACTTTTATCTAATCAGTTTGGGATTATCTCAGAGATAATGTGATAATTACCTTGCAACCTACAGGTCCTTGACTTTCACACCATAAATAAAATGTTTAAAGGGTATGCGCTCCCCCTTATTGTGGCTCTTGTTTCATGTA
>OW240917.1:254900613-254963113 GCA_933207985.1 Pelobates cultripes | reverse complement strand
CAAGATGGCGGCACTGACACAGCCTACCACTAAACGTACTCTAATCAAACCTCCCAAGCACTCACGGGAGTTCTTCGACCAGACCTGCGCCAGCCTTTGGATAAAGCTCCAGGCTCAGAGACGGCCCTACATGAGGGCGATCAAAGAGGTGGCGGCGTGGATCCGCCCAGCAATCCGGCGCCACTTAGGCTGGAATCCTCCTCGTGTCCCCAGAGTGGCCCACCAGCGGAGCCGGAGACCAGCACAGAGGGAAACAACGCCAAGTACCCTAGGCACCAGCACTGGTGCTCCCACGCCTCGGAGGGGATCCTGCAAATATGCCAAACCCGCCTACACCTCAGCGGCCCCAACTGCCATCACCCAGCAGGGCGCAACCCCTCGATATGACACTCACAATACCGGCCGCACCGCAGTTCGGGAGGCAGAGAGGCTGGATGCCGGAAAGGGACATGGACGGTATGCCCCTCCGCGGCCCATGGGGGAGAGGACATCGATCCACAAGCACAACAAGCAGATCCTGCCTGTTTGCAACTCACCAAACCCAAGCCCGTCTGACCAGCACGGCACGAAGCACCAGCTCCAGGATCATGCTGCACGCCATGAGGCCGCACAAGACATAACCCCGCTAACAACTGTAAGAGCTGGAACCGGGCCCAGGCACTTCACCGACGGGACCAGTTGTACCGGCTACAGAGACATTCCCACACTGGGCATCGGCTGAAAGGCCTCTCACCCTGCCCCACAGCTGACAGACCTTGAACCACCCCATGTGGGCACACTCCACGGCTGTCTCAGCTGCTGCCGGCATACCCTGATACCTGCCGGGTTGGTAACCCTTACATCACTGAACTCTCTTGTATCTGGCAAGGGGAGACTTTTGCCAATGTTAACGTGCATTAGTTGGTACATGATCATTGTGACCTAATTGTAGTTTAACCCTCATTGCCTGTTATATGCCCTGCTCGGATGTCTCACACATAGACGTGATTACCCAGAGAAACGGCCTAATAGGGGGATACACAAAAGCCTGCTAACACTATAGTGAGCCTGTCCTAAAGATCCCTACCCACCACACTTAACGGGCTACCTCGGTCACCCTAAGCAGGTCTCCTTAATTGACCAAAGACCGTCACTATATGAGATCATTGTGGTCCGCACCCCTAGCGACCCTCATTAAAGAGCCTAATGACATCCCTTACATTATGCAACCACCCCAATTGTATTAGCACAGATTCAAAATACCATATCTGTATCCCACCTTGTAACGCACTGTAATCATTAAGCGCTGCAGGAAACACCCTTGGGGCAAGCAATGCTCAGCCACATAGATGCAAATACTTACCTTACAGATGCATACGTTTATACTTACCTTACAGAAGCATATGTTTGAATTATTAGAAACTTTAGCATAAAATTATATCTATTCATGTGACATAACGTTTCAGTTTTCGCCTGTCTTTAATATTAAAAAGTGCTGTTTTATTGTATGCCATACCAAGTTCAATGCTACTATCCAACTTGCTATTGCTGTTGTGGCATCGCAAGAAAATGTTCACTGTCTTTTCATGCACAAGAAAAATAAAGAATTAAAAATAAAAAAAAAAAGACTAACACTACAGCTCACTGTACCATAACCATTGCGAACCATAAAAATACAAAAACCCAGAATAATGGCCCCCAGAAAATGTGGCCATTTTTTATTTGAATACATTAATAAAAATTCAGAGAGCTTAGTCTATAACGGTCTGCAAAGCTGGACGGCTGAAGCAGCTGCTGATTTCCGTATTGGCCAAGCTGTAGCCACTGGGACACCCCCAATCTGACAAAAACAGGAAAGCCCCACCAACAGACTCATAACCTGAAGCTGTAGTAGTTATGGTGTTTAGAGTACAAAGGGAATTGGAACCTTTTTAGCTACAGAAGGTGTGAAATGCAAATCTGTTTTCCCAGCGGCTTTTTTCATGAACTGAAAAAAAAAACAGCTGTCTCGCTCCCACGTTTAAAAAATCCATAACGATCTTGGAAAACCTTTTATAAAAGCCGTGACTGTTTCCCTCAAAATACAAATCTATCTAGTCAAATTCCCTTCGATTCCTTGCTCAGTACTTTAACTCATTGACCCAGAAATTCTCACACATGGTCTGTTACTTCTAATTAACTCTAGAACGTGGCTTTTCTGCCTTGTTTCCAACATGTGATCACACTGAGTTTCATAGTCCTAGATAGTTCGTAAAAACTTTTCCCAATAGAGCGTACACGGCCATTATCCATCCAACACTTCAACAAAGAATTGAAAATGTGAGGCCAAACCGGGCAAAGTCAGTGCAATTCTTTAGTAATTCCGCACAATCCCAGGTTTAATTACTATTCGTGTTATTTTAATTGAGAACATTTTTGCACCAATAAACATTTCCCATACTTTATCATGGATCAGGGGATTTCTTCTGTTGTATAAATTGGAGTAAAATAATCATGTTTTTTGTTTTGCAATTGTAGGATCTCACAAAGGGAGCAGCAAGACCGGATATTACAGCGACAGGACTATGTTCATTGAGCGCCCCCACGGAGTGATGCCTACAGCACAAGGTAAATGCTTTCACGCTGTCTTGGTGCTATCTCGGAGTCCGGCCTCACCTTTGCACCTCATGCCCGGTCTGCTGCCACATCCTGCCGATTCCACCTTAAAAACATTGCCCACGTCCACCCCTTTCTTAAAGCAGCACTGAAATACTTTATGAAATACTAATTTTGTCTGTTTTGGAATTTCACTGAAATTCCAACCAGTCAAGAGAGATACAGAGATAAAGTAGGGATTATTTCCTCTGCCTGACTTTCTTATACGCAAGGAGGAGTCTAAGTGTCAGGGAATTGGCTGTATCTATGGAGGATCCCGCGATATCCTTCATTGACATTAAGCAGTAATGTTGGCTCCTGGCGCTTTAAGAGAAGCAGACTGAACAAAATGGCGGCGCCAAGGGACAGGTTCAGGTAAGTAATCTCACCCTTACTTGCCGACACCAGGCCCCCTACAGTCTGTAATGACTGCTATCACCAGGCTGATTTTTTTTTTTTTCTCATGTTTAACATCTCTCCCCTCTGTCAGTCCTTACATTGGCTTCCTGTACCCAATAGAAGTCAATTCAAAATACTAACCATTACCTATAAAGCTCTAAACAGATCTACCCACCACCCGCCATAACATTCCTGCATCTCTCCGCTCTGCCGATCACGTTCTCCTGTCCGCTGCTCGCACCCTTACTGCTAACTCACACTTGCAGAACTTTTGCAGAAATGGATGGCTCCTCTCGTTTGGAATAGCCTGCCTACCACCATCAGACTTTCCCCTAGTCTTCACTCGTTTAAGAAGTCCCTCAAAACCCACCTCTTCAGAAAAGCTTATGGCCTCCCAGAGTTAACTCTACCTCACAAACCTGTCTCTTGCTCGATTTTAAAGTCTCCACCGTCACCTTCCAGTTCTGCTTCTTTCCCATTTTGTTGGCAGCCTTATTTTTTTTTTTTTTTAAATACCGCCTCTACACTGTAAGCTTGTCTGAGCAGGGTTCTCATCAACCTATAGTTCCTGTAACATTTTGTAATTATCCAATTTATTGTTAAGTTTCCCCATTTAGAATATTGTAAAGTTCATATATACCCATGATGAATAGGGTCTAACTGCAAGGTCATGGGAGATTGGGCCCTTTTTAATTAAGATGCTGTTTAATGTGCATTTTTAAGTGATTTTAAATCATGTTTTTTAGAGTTAGGACTCCTTTAATGGAAGGGCTGACCCACGAATGTCCAAGTCTTCCCTCTTCAGCTGCTAAATAGAACATTAATGTGAACTAGAAAAGCTACAATTTCTGGGGAAATTGTGTGAAGTGTTCTTGCCTCGAACATTCCACTAACTGCCAACAGGAACTAATAGATTCCAAAAAGGGCAGAGAAGAGCGGTTAAAAACAAACTGCTCCAAATTGCTCACTTCACTGGCGGTTTCCATCTTCAAACGGTCGTATTTTAATAACTATAATCCTACAGCGAAGAGCTTTATATTGTGAGGATCACGAGACCCAGACTTACATTTTGATGCATAGTATAAAAATGAAGGCACAGTCGCAGTTTAGATATTGCCCTTCAAATTTGAGCTGGCTGGAGTGGAGTTTCAATGAATGTCAATGGACGGCGTGAGTTGCAAACAAATGGTCATATTGTGAAAACGATCAGGACTATGGCTTAGCTGTGGACATGTTTAGTGGCAGCAGGTATAGCTGAACGTTTTGATATAAGATTTGTGTAGGTGGGCTTGAAAATGAGGGAGTGGTGGCACTTTTTTGCCAGCTCCCACTCTAGTTTTGCCATTCATTCCTATGGGACCAATTTCGCCACAAAAACAACGATATTCCATGAACCATTCGGCGAAACGTTCCACAAAGTAATAGCGCACCAATAGGGAACAATCCACACGTTTCAGTATATTACTGTCTATGTAGTGTAAAAACTGTGGGTGGAGTTAGGGTGGTAAATTTGGCTATAATAAGAATAATCAGGGGCATACCTAGAGCATGTGGCACCCGGGTATTGAACATGTATTGAACACATTTGTAAACTTTTTAAAACCCCTGCCCCCTTCTACAAAATCCCTGCACTCTCTCACACACAGTTACAAGCAGACAGTCACACGCATGCAGGCAGTCATACACACAGTTACAGGTAGAGAGTTAAACACACAGTCACGCACACTGTTACAGGCAGACAGTCACATATACAGTCACAGGACGACAGTCATACACATAGTTAAAGGCAGTCACGCAGACAGTCTTACACACACACACACACACAGTCACAGGCAGACAGTCACACACACAGTTACAGGTAGACAGTTATGCGCACACACACACATACACACACTGTTACAGGCAGACAATTACACTCATGTACACACAGTTACAGGCAGACAGACAGACAGTCACACACACAGTCACATGCAGGCAGTCATACACACAGTTACAGGTAGAGAGTTACACACACAGTCAGTTACAAGCAGTTACACAGTCATGCACACTGTTACAGGCAGACAGTCACATATACAGTCACAGGCAGACAGTCCTACACATAGTTACAGCCACACACACACACAGTTACATGCAGACAGTCTCTCTCACACACACACACACACACACACACACACACAGTTACAGGCAGCATCACACAGTCACAGGCAAACTGTCACACACAGTCACAGGCAAACTGTCACACACAGTCACAGGCAGTCACACACACAGTCACAGGCAGTCACACACACAGTCACAGGCAGTCACTTACACACACAGTTACAGGTAGACAGTTACGCACACACACCGTTACAGGTAGACAGTTACGCACACACACAGTTACAGGTAGACAGTTACACGCACACACAGTTACAGGTAGACCGTTACACACACACACTGTTACAGGCAGACAGTTACACACACGGACACACTGTTACAGGCAGACAGTTACACACACGGACACACAGTTACAGGCAGACAGTTACACACACCCAAACACATATATTTATAGGCAGACTGTTATACACACAAACACAGTTAGACACACACACACAGACAGTCACACACACAGTTACAGACAGACAGTCACACACACATATTTACAGGCAGACCGTTATACACACACACATATACACTTACTTACAGTGTGGGCTGGAGGAGTGGATTCCCTGGAGCCTGTTAGGTGGAGGAGCAGGGATTTCTGCTTGCTGCACCACCATGTGCAGCAGTAACAGCAGCTTGTAAGGGCTGTGTTAAGCCCTGCCGCTGCTCGCGGATAGGATCCGCCCCTAAATGTACGTAGCTCTGCCCCTTCTTCCATCCGTGCGGCCAGTTAAGCTTGCTGGTCTCCGTGTGAGCTGTGCGACACCCCAGCTGCCATCGGGCGCAGCTTACACATCCCCCATTAGCCCTCAGACCAGGGTAATTCCACCCCCTACAAGGCGCCCCCCCCCCCTTAGTTCGCCACTGAGAATAATATATACGTGAGATAACATTAAGTGGTCTTGCTATGCAAGAACACTTAATTACACATTACAGGAACAAGAAATCAAGGTTTCATGCTTATGACTTTGTCTTAAATCTAGGATATTAAATCTGCTTTAAAGCCATTTTCCCAGCAGATCATTTTCATCCATGTAAGCTATACTAATATTTACATGTATTTAACATCTGAGGATTTGAGATTTGTCCCCCTTCCCCTCCCCACACCTGGAGGGAGCCATCTTGGACTTGCATCACAGCATTTCATTTTTTCTGAGGGGCTGGTGACAACCCATGGTCTCTGTACTATTCCCAGCCTTTAACAGCAGGGATTAGGAAATTCAGTGATAAACCGCCTCCAATTCAGCTCCGAAATAAGGACGCAAATAATACTTCAAGCACCATAACCACTACAGTGTATTGGCAGTAGCCTCCAGGCTTGTTAAGTTATTTGCAAATGGTTTCACTAATTGGAGTGGGGGAGACTGGGCATTCCTAGAACCAGAACCATTACAGTACCTGGAATGTTCATTGAATCTTTTTATAAATGATTATGTAGGGATATCCTGTACTTGGAGACAGATCGCTGTAGATATTTAGATATTGTAAACTGTAAATATCTCGGCAAATAATGGTGCATAGCAGCGGCTTATTGGAAAGCTGTACAGCATGCGTTTGGCCGTATTAAAACAATTAGTGGAATATTTGCACAGGGTAAAAGTAGTTTGCAGTTTAGTTTTTTTTTTCTATATTTCTAAATTAAACCATTTTGGAGTTGTGTCAGCTTTAATATCGCTGTATTATCTTCAGAAAGCTGTTTATGCGTATAACATATACAGCCTTTTTATTGGAGCAAGGGCTCTGCGTAAGGTATAAAGCTAATTGTAACCAAATGTGTGTGGGTGCCCGGAGTGGCCCTTTAACTGGAAATCTTTGTCTTGCTTAAAAATAATTATTAGTCCTGACTCATTATCCATTCTTGGAAGATAAAGACAGACCATTAATTAGGCCTTTTGTTGGCTCCTGATCCATCCAAGATGTTTAAAAGCAGAGTTCACCTGGGCCAGTAGATAGCAGTGTGAGTGGGAGACCCGCATTTAAACGCAGACTGTCTTGTGTTTATTTCTCTAGGTTTGAAGATGTCGTTTTGGATAAATTAGGAGATCCTCCTGACTAATGAGGCTGCACGGCTGTTGTAGGCTGACATTTCCACAATGCCCCAGGTATTCCTGCAAAGCATTGGCTGATGAAGGCTGACTTATTGTAAAGACCCTTACCTCACACACAGTATTGTGAATGGACTGCTGACATCTCCCCTGGGGCGACATGAATGGAGGAAAAAGCAAACAAACCGATCAACCACGACAAGCCCGGTCACTTTCTAACCGCATCTGTATATTCTAACCCCACCAGCTCTAGGTCCATTAGAAAGCCTTGCATTGGAGAAATATAAATTTTTTAATGCAACTATGTATCCATCTCCTGTTCTCTGAAATGCTATATGTTAACACCTCCAAGGAGCTTATTATGCACAGGCTTGGCTAGGTCTTTATGGGACTCTCTTTGATGTGAAAGAAAAAGATGGCTTCAATGAACGGGTTTCAGATTTAAACATGGATATTAATCACTGGCCAACAGGCGAGAATGATACCAGACACAGGATGGAATGTCACTGAGAACAGCCAGCAGGTGTGATCTGTGCCAAGAACTCCAACATCCTTAAACTGAACCACTGGACCACCTACTATCATTGTTCACCTCCAGGGGATTGGCTTCGACCGAGTATTTGTTGGGACTTCATCACACATCAATGGGGAGCTTTGCTTCTACGCAGAGGGTCAATATTCTATTTTTATGGAAGACGCTCCAATAAGATGTTTTATGAAGACTATTAAACTGTACAATATAGAAAATATTACGGTCTGGAAATTAATACACTAAGATCTGTTATGCTTTAAATGCAAATACCACTTATAGATATAACTATATATTTATATAAATATATTATCCAAACAAGCTAGGCGCTCAGTGTGCAAAAATAATATATCTGCAAACTCGACTTGGCGCATCCACTGGCTGTAAATCCAGGTATCGGACGAAAACGAGCACTTAGGGGGGTTTTAATAAACGGAGCTCTGCAAAACTAGAAAAAAGAATCCTGTATTTCCAGTGTGTACGCAGAATGTTGGAATTTTATTTTTATTACATTCAATATACTCAGTCCAGCTGAAAGTCTTGATCCGATAGTACAGTGTGGGGGATCTGTGCTTCCTGCCATGAGAGCAGCAGGAGTGGAGGGTCTCACAGGATCCCATGCTGCAATCGGCAACACGGACAAATAAAATGACACTAAAATTGAACATATTGCTTCATCGAAAGCTGTGCGGCGTTGAGTCCAAAAACAATGGGTGACAGTCTGCCCTTGGTTTTTGTTTTGTTTTTGTTAATGTTGTAGTAACCCCCCTTTAAAATAAATATATTTTTCTCACATTAAGGCTTCTATAAAAATATTCTTATCTATCACCCCCACCCCCTAAAGTGGATCTTCTGCTGCACAATAAAAAAAAAAATTAAGATGATTGAGAAGTGTGCAAAAATTAGTTATTTTTGTCCAAATCAAATTCCTTTTACTCTGCACCCAAATGAACTAATTTGTCCAG
This sequence comes from Pelobates cultripes, assembly GCA_933207985.1. Lineage (NCBI taxonomy): Eukaryota > Metazoa > Chordata > Amphibia > Anura > Pelobatidae > Pelobates > Pelobates cultripes. The sequence goes on along the minus strand of OW240917.1, from coordinate 254,954,423 downwards.
GGCTTACTTATTTAATGAATACAATTCCAGAGGTAAAGCCTGGGCGAATCTATTCATTCTGGATTTAAAGGATATTAATTCTGATTAACTGGCTGTAATCTAGGGACATGCAGAGTCTGTGCATGCGCAGTGCCTGGCTGTTGCAGACTAGTTAGGTAACTGGAAACTGTAGAGAACTGACCAAGAACTTGCTAATTTCAGGCCAAAACAAGTTGGAAAAGCTCTAACTCTTAATATTGACCTAAAGCTCGCCCCTGACAGGTATTTACGCAACAAGGAATTGTGAGGAATTGCCCAGACATATTTCTGTGCAACAAAAATCAAATAGCCCCAACGATGGCCACATCATTATGTACCGTGAAGGTTATAAATATTCCGACTGATGTAAAATAGCTCCTAATCCCAAACTGTGTAAAATAGAGGTTTTATCCTTTAATTTATTTTGAATGGGAAGATGTATATTACGGCATTATGATTTTATTTTTGTGAATTTCGCTTTCAGTGTAATACACCGTTTAATCCCGTTTTAACAACCTTTACTTGGCTTTTGCATTTTTCACGTTAATGGTAAACTATTTATCTCTGCCTTGTGAGCACCGCATCCTGAACTAGCGTTAGTAATTACAAAGAAACACAGGATGCAGTACAGAAGAATGCAGTTGTTATGGTGCCGAGACTATCCCTTTAATCGGCTCTACCTGGACGAGAGGACCGATCCTCACAGAGGATCACTTATTGGGTTTGCAATGCCAGGTGTATGTACTTTTTTTTTTAGTGGAGTTTTTAAAAATTAAAAATATTAACCAAAATTTACCAAGTTCTTGACCAAAAATTGGGAAAAAAAAAAAAAAAAACTAAAGTGTCCTGCAAAGTATTGTATTCAATATGGTATTGTATTCAATTTCCTACACAGAGTTAGCCCACATAACAAACTGAAGATTTTTATTAGAAAATCCTAATTTTCTAAATAAATGTTTCTGAGTATGACAGAACATTGGGCTCTGCGCTATAGACAAACCTTCATGTCGAGGTAGAGCTGTGAGTGGGAAGGCCAGCATGTGTTCAGGTGCCATGGTGAGAGAGAGAAATTAACAGCTTGATCACTAATCAGCAGATTGTGGAAATGCACAATGTGGAGAGGAATAAAAAAATTAAAATTGACACGCTGCCTGAAAACACTCTACAAGTAGAGCTTTTACCACCCGTAAAACGTCTTTAAAGAAACCGTAACTTTATTTACGTTAGATGTGTTCTTTGCTCTGTTAATCATCCAGGTCTATTCCCTCCCCATTTTAAAATTCAAGGTTAAAACCCCCCATTTATTTTAGTGGTGGGACAGTCTCCTCGCATAGTCTCACTCTCCTCCATGAGGATATAAAATGGCGATCTTGGTACAATCCAGGGTTTCTCACAATGAATACACAGTGAATGTCACACAGGGCTAATACGATGCTGATATATAAGGAGCACTAAACGTGCAGCATCATTAAATATTGAAGGTTTATAGAAGTGCCTCTCCTGGCTGTCACTACTGATGTGTTCCAGGCACAATATAAACAGCACAGATTCACTGGAGCAGCAGTATTTTACATTATCCAACAAAAGGACCCAAATCATTTCATTAACATGGATTGCTTTGAGTGTCCTATTAATATAAAATATCCTTACATCAACGTAAAAATAATATATAGTCATGGTCCTTGGTTAACAGAACATTCTGTAGTTTTTAAAGGAAGCAGCCTGTAAAATTATCTACAGCCACTTTGTATCATATTCCTCTCTGGTCGAGATGATTCACAGAAACTAGGGTTCTCCTGACCGATACTGTCCATTCTTCGCTGTAGGGCCTCCGATTCTGTGAAAGCGGACATCAGCAGCAGTAACCAGTGTGAGAGCACCAGACTATATCAAACCACTCAAATATTTAGACATCAACTAGCGGGAGATAATGCCCACACACTCTTTGCCCCATAACCAAGAAGTTGTAATAATTCAACGATCAGCTGTAGTGCTTCGAGCAGTGCTCCCGTTATGTGAATCGTTGTTTTGTAAGAACAATGTTTACATTAAACGGTTAAGCAAGCCTCTGGTGGCAGTCTTCCGAACGGCCATTAGATGCACTCCCATCTCCATAACCGAATACAATTCAGTCCTGCTCATAGCAGCTATGGACTGGAAGAGTGCAATGTCTTGCAGCGCATGCATTCTCGTCCCCCATGGTTCTCTGAGAAGCATTGGATTAGACAAGTTTGCAGGTGATGTCAGCAGGGACGCTGGAAAGAATTGGCCTTGAAGCTAGAAACATGTTAAGTTAACTATATTTAACTTCACTTTTACAGAGCAAAGGGGGTGATCACAGCGATGGAAGGGAACTTCTATACCCAAAATAACTATTGTTTCCCTTTAATACAATCCTATCTGTCCGGGTAGAGAGAGTCCATTAATAAATTGACTGCAGCTGCTCTAGAATGGAGAACAGCCCATTAAAACACGCTTCAGCTCATCTAGATAATGCTGATAATGAACAATACATTATGGGAAAGTGCTGTTCTGGCTCCACAAATAGGCTGCAGGAAGGATATGTAGATACTCACAATTATTTTGTTTGGAAGGTGATTTTCCTCTAATTCCCCACATCAGGACACAATAAAACTTTTGTAAATTTCATTACAAATATGGCTTACACTAACGCAACCAAATCCTCTGTTTATAAGACCGGATATGAATTTTCGGAACGTTTCAGACTAAAAATAACGTATTAGGAATGATTGTCTGTAATGTTTGCTTGTTTAGTCCCCGGACTGTCCTGTTAAACAAGCAAACAATGCCTCCCAAGGGAAAGTCACCCCTTCCTGCATTATTTAAAGAGATAAACCCCATCACTATAAACACTCCACACGCTGCCCGAATCATCGCAAACTGGGAACATTACTGACTGCATGTGTTATAGCAACGGCACAGAGGATTTACCAGAAAATTAGTGCCTGTCTTGGATTACGGACATTAAGGGTGACCCCTCTCCATCAAAATATATCCAGGCTATTTACTAAACTGTGACTGGTCATGCTACCCAAACTGAACAGATTCTCAGAATCAGCTGATTGAAATGTTCTTTCCAGTTCATTTGAGGCAGAAATGTGATTCCTGATAAATCGCACTTTAGGAAATTTAAAATTCAGGCTAAAATATAAAATAAAGCTGTAACTATAGCTATAGAGTTTTTCCAAACGGGCTGTTTTAGCCTTAATTTTGCAGTTCGGAATTCTATTTCTTACAATGTTGAATTTAGTGAATAACCATATGTGAATTCGGAAAAACTGTACCAGCTTGTTTAATTATATATACCGATAACATGGCTTTACCTCCAAGTATTAAATTCCCCTTCCTGTATAGATCTGTACGATTCACCTGGCTGCTTTATAAACCTTGTTCAGTCTCTTACCCAGCCAGAGCCTACAAAGAAAGAATGTGAAATAAAATCACATTGTACATTGTAATATAATAATCTGTGGTTCTTACTTTCAGCTTTGTACACTGCCATGATCGTCTGATACTATAATGAGCATTTTCTTGGCAGTAAGTTAGAAGAATAATAGGAAACGCTAGTTTTCATAATTTAGTGTCTTCATTACTCGTTTAACATCACCCTATATTCCAGTAGCTAAGAAGGTAAGCAGAGCTGGTCGGCGGACTTTTCAACAGGTGTCCATTGCGGTGTTTTTCAGCTAAAATAACTGGGAATTAAATAAAAGACAGAATCACATGGCCTACGTGATGCCATGGCTGGATGGTAGGATTTCTTTTCAACTACAAATTGAGCTCTTGCGTCTCAGCCGTGAATGTTTACTGCTTGTTTTGGCAGTGCCTAGTAAATTCTTGGGATCCAGCTGTACCAGAATAAATAGCTGTTGTGGTTTAAAAAACATCAGAAGGCCGAATGGATGTTTTTTTTCTCAAGGACAAGAAAAAAAAATAAAAACACAAACTATTTATTAAGATTTCTGTTACTGCCAATGACAGACGCAAGACTCACGCAATCACATATATGTAGGACAACAGGTCTGGCTTTGGGGTGAAGAATAACTAAGGACCCTACAATATATAACAGCCACTGAAAGCTCTGATCCCCATGCAACAGGTAGGGTCTACCAAAAATCCCATAAACTGGCTCTGGATGGTCTTGTTTTAACATCATCCAAATTCCCCATCCATGACACTTAATCCAATTATCAACTCTCTTTAATTATTTCAGGCCAGTGCCATATTCTTCATTCTAGAACACAATGAAATATACTAATTGCTATCTATTAAACAACCAGTAAACTTTTGCCAGACTGTAACACACAAATCATTCCAACCCTATATCCAAGACAGAACCATGTGGATCCATTCACTATGAATAAAGGGGTAGCACGTTCTGCCAATCTAACATTTTAAAATAAAGCACAACGTGCAGTATATTCATGTGGTTTATCAATATTTCACACTTCATTCTGCTGCAAACACCAGCCTCAATTTAAATGATTTCAAACTGCTACTAACTGTACAGATTAAAGATCACAGTCCCAGTCGCCCACATAGAGGTAACTCGAAAATATGGATTTCATGTGTGCACAGCCCTCACACCTCAGAGGGTCACAGTGCCACTGCCTGCCCACAGTCTGTCCTGGCAGAAAAGGAGTTATCAGCTGGTATTTCAAGGCAGAGGGCACAACACAGCCAATCCATCCAATGCTGGAGCCTGGAGGTGAAAGCCGTATTTAGCCAATTTATTTTCTTAGACTAAATCTATCCTTACAAGGGAACAAACCGGTTATCAACACATCTATCCCTGGTGTCACGAAGGAAACATTTAAATATCTTGTATGAAAATATTCCTAAACTGGTGAGATTGCTAAACTGGGGAAAAATATTAGTGCATTTTTCTAATAATTCGAACCATGCATAATACTAACCAATTATTCAGAAAATAGAGGTTTTAATAGGGAGCACAGATCAATAAAATCTTAATGTTATGTTACTTTATGGAAAAGCATCATTTCATTCTTTGTACATTAAAAATATCTCCTCCTCCACCCCTTTGGATTTGTGACAGTCTAAAAGAAAGAGTAACACGTAGCCCCATTGTACAACACTACTGATTATGTCAGAGCTTTAAAGGTTACTATAAAGCAGAGATTCCCTAAATCACGCCAATAATCCTTTCATGCCAAGCAATGTATTGAATCCAAGCACATGATATAAATACATGTAATACGAACAGACTGATAGCAGCTGCACTGCCTTGTGCTTAAAAAAAGTTCAGCTATCTGTGTTTAAAGTACACATTGTACAGAAAATCGAGCTTCCTTGTGTGTTCCTAAAACAATCTACATTAATCCATTATAATCTCCAGCGCCCTGGCTCGTTTTGCTAGCGTTGAATAAAAGGAATTATCTGTTTAAATATCGGTTTCTCTAGGAAGTGTCTAGGTTTGCATTCCTGGAAGCCACTGTAGGGCCTCCTGCTGTGTTTCCTATCTCAGTCTCTTCGCCATGGTGGTCTCCTGTGTCTTAGGTTTGATTGCCCGTTTTGTGCCGTTTGTCTTGGAGTTAATGGGGGGAGTCTGGCACGTGATTATAGTCCTCTGATTCCTCCTGAAATAGGCGACAACCACAAACGTGACGCAGACCACAGGCACCAACAGGAAGATCAGAGGTTGCCACTGGCTGGGAATCTCTTTCATCAAGTTACGGATACTCCTGCCGATTGCGTGACTCGTTAATTCCACTGGGTGCAGGACTATACGGCTAATGGCCGAGCTGATTGCCTGCAATGGGGCAAAGATAAAAAAGTTAGACTTTGAGAGGTAGAATTCATTACATACACTCATTCCAAATTCCTAATTTGATTATAGAAGGACATAAAGCAATGGGCACAGTGCCTTCATTCTACCATTAGAGTGATAGACCAACTATGTTGATGAAGACCCCAGTAAGAGCTGAAATGATGAAAGGTCTGCCTTTCAGATGCTAGGATAGACAATGTGGTTTCACTAAGGCCCCCAGGACCAGCACCAGCACCTATTAAGCTAACTCCTGTAGGAGCAGAATTTGTCTCCCACCCCTAAAACCAGTCCAGATTTCCAAAGCTTGCTCCATAATCTAGATCAGGGGTTCGCAACCCAGTCCTGAAGTACCCACCTAACAGTCCAGGATTTAGGGATTACCTGGTTGTGTTTTTAGAAATAAATAAATAATAATAAAAAAAAAACACACACACTTTAGACACAACAGGACAGGGCCGGACTGGGGATTCCAAAGCAGCCCTGGAAAAAAAATCTATGCCAGCCCCATAAGTCATTGCGCCATATATTGTCGCATGTAATATGTAAGACTATGTCTTGCCACCCTAGATGATGATGTCTTTTTCCAATATAAAATATTGGTCCTTTCAGAGTAAAATTTTTAATTATACAGTAAGCATACTCACATGCAGACACAGACAATCTCACTGACACAAGCTGATTGATACACAGCCTCACAGACAAACAATCTCACTGAAATACACAAGGTCATTGACATAAAAACACAAGCTCACTCAGTAGCAGGCACACACACACGCAAGCCCACTCACTAGCAGGTGCGCACACACACACAGCTTAATATAGTGGCTCTGGTGTCTATAGCCTGTCCCTGCAGGCTTTTCAATGTAAACACTGACTTTTTAGAGAAAAGGCAGTGTTTACATTGCTTCCTAGTGACAGACACTCAGACAGTCACTAGAGGTGCTTCCTGTGTCAGTGCGGATTGGCTGAGATCATCAAGCTTGATGATCTCAGCCGTAGAGGCAGGGCCAGTCGAGGGGAGACCAGCATGACGTGAGGGGAAAAAAAAGGTGAGTAAAAACACACATACCATGACAGACACACACCATGACACAGACAGACCGTGACACATACACACACACACACCGTGACACAGACAGAAACACAGACACACCATGACAGACACACACACACACACCATGACAGAGACACACACATACCATGACAGACACACACCTTAAAGGACCACTATAGTGCCAGGAAAACATACTTGTATAGTGCCCTGAGGGTGCCCCCACCCTCAGGGTCCCCCTCCCGCCGGGCTCTGGGGAGAGGAAGGGGTTAAAATCTTACCTTTCTCCAGCGCCGGGCGGGGAGCTCTTCTCCTCCTCCATAGCGACGTCATCGGCTGAATGCGCATGCGCGGCAGGAGCCGCGTGCGCATTCAGCCAGTTCATAGGAAAGCATTTACAATGCTTTCCTATGGACGCTGGCGTCTTCTCACTGTGATTTTCACAGTGAGAAGCACGCAAGCGCCTATAGCGGCTGTCAAGAGACAGCCACTAGAGGCTGGATTAACCATATTATAAACATAGCAGTTTCTAAAACTGCTATGTTTATAAAAAGGGTTAATCCTAGATGGACCTGGCACCCAGACCACTTCATAAAGCTGAAGTGGTCTGGGTGCCTATAGTGGTCCTTTAAAAAAGAGACACACACACATCTTGACACACACCATAACACAGACAGACCGTGACACAGACACACACACACCATGACACAGACACACATTACATGACACAGACAGACACACACACCACGACACACAGACTGTGACACAGACACACACAACGTGACAGACACACATTACATGACACAGACACACATTACATGACAGACACACACAATGACACAGACACATTGCATGACACAGACACACATTGCATGACACAGACAGACACACACACACACACACACACACACACACATCAGACATACACACACACACACACACACCATGACACACACACACACACACCATGACACACACACACACACACCATCAGACATATACACACACACACACACACACCCACACACACCATGACACACACACACACACACACACCATGACACACACAATTGCTACCTGTGTGCTGGCATGGGGAGCTCTGATGGCGGCCGCATGGGGGAGCTGGCTCTTCTTGCGGCCGCAGAGGGAGCTGGCTGTTCTGTCTCTGCTCCCCCTCCCCAGCGCACGTCATATTCCAGCCCCGGTCTCATTAAGCGGCACGCTGGGGAGGGGTAGCAGAGACAGAACAGCCAGCTCCCCCTGCGGCCGCCATCAGAGCTCCCCATGCCAGCACACAGGTAGCAATTGTGTGTGTGTGTGTGTCATGGTGTGTGTGTGTGTATGTCTGATGGTTTCTGCAAATAAAAATATAATTATCAGAAGAAAACGTGTAGCAAAATAGATCATAATGCTGAAATATACATATTTGTGTTAACGTGCTAAAAGCAAACCAAATAATTGGTTTCAAAGGAGGATATTACAGAACTGGCAAAAATGATACTAGACGATTAAAGGACCACTATAGGCACCCAGACCACTTCAGCTTAATGAAGTGGTCTGGGTGCCAGGTCCAGATGGGATTAACCCTTTTTTCTGTAAACATAGTAGTTTCAGAGAAACTGCTATGTTTACCGATGGGTTAATCCAGCCTCTAGTGGCTGTCTCATTGACAGCCGCTAGAGGCGCTTCCGCACTTCACTGTGATTTTCACAATGAGAAGACGCCTGCGTCCATAGGAAAGTATTGAGCATGCTTTCCTATGGACTGGCTGAATGCGCGGAGCTCTTGCCACGCATGCGCATTCAGCCGAAGAGGGAGGAGAGGAGGCGGAGAGCTCACCGCCCAGCATTGGAGAAAGAGGTAAGTTTAACCCCTTCCTCTCCATCCAGCCCGGAGGGAGGGGGACCGTGAGGGTGGGGGCACCCACAGGGCACTATAGTGCCAGGAAAACAAGTATGTTTTCCTGGCACTATATTGGTCCTTTAATAATGATTCCACAGAGAATATGGTTGTTATTATTATTTATAAAGTGCCAACAAATTTACTATTTATGTGGTAAGATGTAACTTGGACAGCTGACTGAGCTCCCCATGTTACGACAGGTCAATTACAAGGCGTTAATCATGTTAAAGTGCAGAAAGGGAGAAGCGAGCATTAAAGGATAGCATCTGGTTTTAAGATCACAGTCTTTGTACAACGCTGGCCCCTGTATTTATTTACATCTCAGTCCGTTTTCGTTACTTAATTACTCGTTATGAAAGCCAGGCTCACAGAATCCATGCAGACGGACTAATCTTTAATTCTCTTTGCAATCAATTCCCTTTTTCTTCGTGAGCGCGTGGATTTAGCTATGATTAACTGTACATTGTGGCATTAAACGGCCGTAATGAGAATGGTGTCTGTTTGGCAAGGCAAATGAGGTCACTAGGCATTTATTTTAGGGAAAACACAGGGCCGAGATAACGTGCATCACAAACAATCCTGGCTGCTGAACAGATTTGTTCCAAAAAATACGGAAATAAAACCACAGCTTTATCAGAATAACGAGGGAAAGGAAAAACCTGCTTTGTATCAAACCGCTCAAAAACGGTTTGTTATGGTACTTTGAGTCCATCTAGTGTAGAATGATATTGAATACAAAAAAAAATAGAGATCTATAAAGTTTTGACACATTGCGCAGTGCTGTAAAAAAGGAATTAATTATGGCAAAACAAGCCTGACATACAGGAACAAGAGGTAATGAGGGCCCTGTTTACAAGAGATTACAATCTAATGTGCCATTTTACATAGGGCTTTCTATGCTATATTTTAACCTTATTTCTTATTTACACAGACTGATTTCTAAACACATTTAAAGACACATTACTGGGAGTATTATTGCTGTGGAGCTCTGTTATACACTCAGACACATAACTGGGAGTATTATAGCTGTGGAGCTCTGTTGTACAATACACACAGACTAATACAAAAGGTACAGTGTACACTGCCCACGAGCTGAGATCTAGCCATCAAAGCGCTTTTATTCAAAGCACTTGGCTAGATAGCCAGTGAGCTTACAATCTAAAGGTTGTTAATAATTATTGTCTGTACATTCTCTGTATTAGTCCGGCTTGCACCTTGTGCATTGAATTAATATTACATTGCCAGCTCTGGCCGAGGAGGACTTATTTCTTGTAAGAATGTTTGAAGAACTGGCTGTATTGGGAGTGTTTTTCCAGCTATTAGTCTTCCAGTAGGTTAAGCCCTGGCTTTGCAATTTCCTTTGAAGTGCTCAGACCTCCAGTGAATGTGTGTTAACATGCTCAGGACGGATTTATCATGTCGGGGGTCACTAGTGGGTCAGACCAGCTGGGACTCGGTGCTACAGTTTTAGCTGTTAAATCAGCCCCCTGATTCCTACCCTGAATGAAGGGCCAGCTCCTGCGGGATTTGTCAGGGGTAAAGGGAGACACAGAATGAGCACCCCAAGGTACACGCAGTGTTATACAGAAAGCACTAGAAGATGTCACAGAACAACACGCAAACGAAACACGCGTAAATAATGACAAACAAATGCCCTCAGCCAATAACTCAAAGGGCGCTGCTCAAATGAGTTTATAGTCTAAAGGAGATCAAAGTATTATTTTAACCGGCTCTGCAGGAATTAACACGATTTCAGCAGGTCTGGGTATAATATAACGAGATCTGTGGTTACGTATTATGCTGGCGGACTGAGCACACAGTGCGTTCAAACCTCCGTAATCGCGGCAGGGGATGTGAGAAAGCTGTATTTACACTGGAGATAAGGATTTAGATAAAATGTTAAAAGAATACTCTAAGCACCACAACCTCCAATGCCCTAGTGGTCCTTGAATATGTTAGGGTTTCTGGTCGTTTCCCACCCCTGTCTATCTCCTGTCAGAGTCTTATAAAAGCAGCTTGTGACAGACCGCCTGGCCCCCCGACTGGGTGCCTCTGCAAATCACTGCTTCCTAGTAACCCCGAGCACCATAAGCACTGCACTGGAACACCATAACCTCCGTAAACCCCACAGCCACCGCAGCTTGGCTGGGATCTCGCTGTCCTCCACCCACCATGCACCCAAATCAGGGATCCAGCTTCCAGTGGGTAGACCTCTCCTTCTCCAGAGAGTATAGCAGGATAGCCCTTACAAGAGCAGGTGATAGAATGTGACGGCAGATAAGAACCATTCGGCCCATCTAGTCTGCCCAATTTTCTAAATACTTTCATTAGTCCCTTGCCTTATCTTATAGTTAGGATAGCCTTATGCCTATCCCACGCATGCTTAAACTCCTTTACTGTGTTAACCTCTACCACTTCAGCTGGAAGGCTATTCCATGCATCCACTACCCTCTCAGTAAAGTAATACTTCCTGATATTATTTTTAAACCTTTGTCCCTCTAATTTAAGACTATGTCCTCTTGTTGTGATTATAATCCAAGGGAGTATAATGAGTATAGCAATCCCCAGAGTGAATATAGCTGTTCCCTCCACACATGAGACGAGGCTCCATGTTGAGGGCGAAGAGGAACTAATTTATTGGTAGCCACAACTGGCCTTATATGCAGGTCTCCATGCAAGGGGTTTCCTACTACATATTCCAGGGACATTTCCCACTGGACCACAGAGGGGACTATGACAAAGTACACACTATAATTACATTGGCTCTCAGGTCCAGGACACTCCCACACAAAACAGGGTAATCCCTCCCCTATGAGAGATAATTAAGTCAGGAACTGTACTAAACTCAATTATCTCCAGGCACAGAAAACATACATTTTAAACAATACCCCAAAGGTACCCCCAAAACACATGGAAACCCCACAAAAGTTACATCCCATGATAGCCCCGATCTGAGGGAACAACATATCCAAAAATCACCCAGATCGTTTCAGGGGTTCGGGATTTCCATGGAAGTCATAATTTGGACCGACCGTGCACATGTTCCTATGCCCAAAACAGTTCCATTAAATCAGTGCTAACGGTCAGTCAAGTTCGGTAGTTTAAAAACGAACAACTGGTGAACGGAATTCAGTTATTATTATCACCATTTATATAGCGCCAACAGATTCCGTAGCGCTTTACAATATTATGAGAGGGGGGATTTAACTACAAATAGGACAATTACAAGAAAACTTACAGGAACGATAGGTTGAAGAGGACCCTGCTCAATCAGGCTTACAGTCTATAGTTCTACCAGTAACCAGTTAAATGGTCTTTTCCAGGTTTCCCTGCAGGGTCCATAGTCTGTGGGCAGGAGGCTGGCAAGCAGGCTCCTCCAGGAGCTCGTGGCAAACTCACGTGGGAAGGGGAGATTGTCACACAGCTATAAGCCTATATATATATATATATATATATATATATATATATATATATATATCTTCTCCTGCCTGTACAAGTACTTGTATGGTGTATGCACGCAGGATGTGTGTATACCATTCCAGTCCCTAGTACCTCTGAAAGGATCCCTTACTTTGACAGAATGGGTGTTCAGGCTGCATGTAGCTCCATTTATTAATAACAACCAAACAAAGAATAACACGAATTAAGGAATCCATTTGATAATATAAGCCATAACTTTGTGCAGTAATTTCATTCATGTCTTTTCATGACTGAAACTACTGTTGTGCTCAAAAATACCCATAAACCTGCTGGAGGCAGGAGTTTTGAGAGTTGGCTCAGAAACTCACAGATAACACTTGGAGGGCCAGGACTGGATGGGAGGATTTACCCAGTTTCTGTAAATAGAGCTACCCGCTGAAAGCAGATTTATAGCATCTCAAATTTTAGTATAATTTATTTAATTTTCCGTTATGTATTCTCTACATAAAACGTGGGTCATCCCCAGGCTGGGTAGAAGATAAAATGTTACCGACCGGCACTAAAATCCCGCTAAAACATTTTTACCGTTTTCATAATATTGTCCCAACAATGGTTCCAGCAGTAACATTAAAATCTCCGATCAGCAGAAACCCTTCTAAATACTGATTCTATTTCCACCTCTTCGTAGCAGAAAGACACACAGACATTGCCAACACCGGTGCTACCTACAGACAGAAGTCATGGAGCAGTCGCCATGGAAACTAACAGAGTGTTCCTGATTATTACTTACAATTTAGCACTTTGCCCCAGAACTGCTCCAAGATATTCTTCAAACTATGGCCAAATGGATCCTAAAATGCATGAAAACCAAATGGGACAAGGGTCTTGGAGAATGCAGATTGGTGCCTCGAGTGTGGCTAAAGGTGAATGTGGATAATCACACCGCAGTCTAGGCAAGAAATAGAATCAGAAATAAATAATTTTTGTTGTTGAATTGGACACATTATAGAAGGTTTTACAAAGTGTTTAGCATCATCCCTGCTCATTTTGCGTTTCCGTCCTTACTGTAGGATCTACAGCAGGAGGTATAATATCAGACGCAAATTAAAATGTCCAGATTTGTTCTGAGCCCTTACTTCGCAATGACCCTTAAGGTCAATCCGTTTTATGCCTGATTTACTCTGAGACATTTACCTTTACTGCAATCCTGTGTCTTAATTATCTCTACCTTTCGTTTGACACTAATCCTAAACTGCCGTAATGCATAAAAGAAAATAGAAAATTGTCAAACGTCTGCCCAAAAAGGGAATCTAATACATCGAAATGGAATAGTCACGATTATTCATGACATTTTGCCCCAGCTCTGTACGAGGCGATCAGATTTAGGGCAGACTCCAAACTCCACACAAAAAGGGATTGTTTGTGTTACAAGTTTGTACCCCAATTACAGACATCATGCACTTTAATTATTAGGACAATGGTAGAAGGCGATAGGAGATCCCATAAGAAATATGTCCCCAGCATGTATTCTAACAATTCTGGCATCGGGGAGCGAGCACAGCTTCTAATAGGAAAATGAGAATAGAACGATAGCTTATAAACACAAATCAAACCAGATGTTACTTACTTATTCGTAACAAACAGAAACAAAGGGAAACTAATTGAATCCACAGCCTTCTCTGACAAAAATAATGAATAATGCATTTTTCCCTTTGCGACACTTAAAATATCTATTTTTTCATGTTTTGACATTACCACACGGTCTGAGTTTATGGGCTCTTTTTAAGAATCTCAATGTTTAACCAAAAATATTCATCCTTAAATAAGCATTTGAAAAGGATTTGACAGATTCCGGGAGACATAGGTTTATTTGATGTGCTATGCTGTGCTAAAGCAATGGGTCGCTGTGAAAATTCTGAAATGAATGCCTTTTATCTACGCAGAAAATGTTTGTTTGTTTAAAAAAAAAAAAAAAAAAATTAACATTAAAGTAATATCAAAGAAACATTAATACAGTGAAATGTAACGACAAGTTCTTACTTAATTATTTTTCATTTTAAAAGTCTGTTTTTTCTAAAACTTACAAATTGAAGCAATTGGATGAATGTGATTTAAAGTTTATTTTTCGTACAATTTGTCATAACTTTTGTTTTGACTTTATACTTCTACTATCCAAGTAAATATAAACAGCTCTACATACAAGTAGGTCAGAATGAAAGGTGAGTAGCCTGATACAGGTAAGTGATCCATCTCCAGATTCCTGCTCTAAGCTGCCTTTAGTTATGACTATTTGTGGGTACGGTGGTTAAGATGATGGCCCCTCTCTCTCCATCAGATGTTTGCCTGAAGGTATGGCTCAAACCAACTCTTTTTAATACTGACCAGATCCTCGCCACCATTGACTGAATTCTTCTCCAAACCACAGCAATGACACCATCATGTCTAACAGAAGGCTTCACACAAACATCAGTGTAGTTCTTGAAAATAACCCATCTGAACACTTTGCTCAATCCTGTTTTCAGCCGCTGGATGTTATATAGTCTTTTTGGCCCCTATAGAAGAATGGTTTCCTTTCTACAATATACTATGGCAGACCATTTTATAATAGACTTCTTCTCACCACTGAAGTATGGACTTGGGCGCCACATGCCTTTGCTAAATCCATGGCAATCACTCTATTTCTTACTTCTCCAGTGCGGAGTAAGTCGTTACACGTACTCCTCTTGTTTAACAATTAAAAAAGCATTGTTTTACTTTCTAAAGTAAATGCATATGCACAAGTTTATTTTCGAAAAATAGGGAATTGTAGACAACTAAGAAAACAAAAAGGACAGGTCAGAATTCTTACAGGGCCACTAACGTCACCCAAACAACTTCATGTCACTGAAATGGTCTGTGTGCACTGGCCCTGTCCCTTTTCATGTACAACATTACAATTCTGTAGAAATTGCAATGTTTACATCGGAGGGATAAACACAACTATAGTGTCCGACTTCCTGACAGCCACTTCAGGCGCCGAATGAGTCTTGGCACGGGTGAATCTAAATATGCACTAGGACACTATAGTGTTAGGAATACATGTTTGCATTTCCAGCGCTATATTGTTCCTTTAACCCCTTAAGGACCAAACTTCTGGAATAAAATGGAATAGTGACATGTCACACATGTCATGTGCCCTTAAGGGGTTAAATTCACCTCTTTACTTTGCTGTTTTGGCATAAAATTAGTAAATAATTTTGTCATTTTAGTGGCCAACACCGGGTTGTGGTTTGAGATATGGTGTGAGAAATCTCACAATGTACGTGGCTTTATACAGTGTCTGGATCTACTGATACTTGCAGAACTGTGTAGCTTCCCCAGAGAACCTTCCAAACGCTGTAATCTCACTGCGCATTGCTCGGCACAAACAGCATATTAAAGATTTGGACAATTTCCACGTTAATAGCTTGTTGCTTTTGGAAACAGCATAAAAAAGGGCTGCAGCCAAACCTCTTACAACACAATTTTAGGAACTGTGCCTCTGTGGAATCATAATTAACATAATTTACCCAAATTCTCCAACAAATAATGTTAAGAGCGCCAATATTACGCACAATGAGCAGTCAATCGCAGTCACGAAAAAATGCAAATTGTGACTTGGGGACAATGAGTAACTGGGCAGTTTACCACACAAGACAAAACAACAACATAAAACAACCACATGAAGTGAAATTCACAGAACACCCCACATGGAAGAAAAATATATATATATACAATTTATAGGAAGATACTGCCCAGATAAGGGTTAATGCATACAGGTTATAATATAATCCATTTACTCTAGCAGTAGAATATTTTTAACTTTAAGTGATAAATGTCATTTTATCACCTCCTGCAGGAGATATTTTAAATCAAAATCGATTCAGAAGAAACATTTTTTTCCATCCAAATGTGTTCGGATGAAATTAGGATTTCGGCGTCACCCGTGTCTAATAGCTACTGACTTAGCCGCACGCCCCTGCACAGGAAGATTAATTATATTTCCAGGTGCAAATAAAATAAGGATTCTATCAGATTCGTTTATAATAGTGCCAGTTTTAAAAAGAATAAACAAAGAGAAAAACTCTTCGCATGAAGCATTTCAGCAAAGTAAACTGCTTTAGGGGTTCCGAGTGTCTCTGTAATGTAAACAAATGGAATATGAAGGGGATCAATGAAATAAGGATGTGGAATGATAAGAATTGGGGAGAGGGCAGACAGGGAAATGAGATATAAGGAAGGATGTACAGGGGAGAAGATAAGGGGAAATTAATAATTACACATTTTATGTATACACTGAACAAAATTAGAAACACAACACTTGTTTTTGCCCCCATTTTTCATGAGCTGAGCTCAAAGATCTAAGACTTTTTCTATGTACACAAAAGGCCTATTTCGCTCAAATATTGTTCACAAATCTGTCTGAATCTGTTAGTGAGCACTTCTCCTTTGCCGAGATAATCCATCCACCTCACAGGTGTGTCATATCAAGATGCTGATTAGACAGCATGATTATTGCACAGGTGTGCCTTAGGCTGGCCACAATAAAAGGCCGCTCAAAAATGTGCAGTTTTACTGTATCGGGGATCCCGGGAGAGGGTGGAGGGGAGGGGCGGGTCCGAAAACCAGTCAGGGTCACAATTTGCCTCATGCAGTGCAAAACATCTCCTTCGCATAGAGCTAATCAGGTCGTTGATTGTGGCCTGTGGAATGTTGGTCCATTCCTCTACAATGGCTGTGCGAAGTTGCTGGATATTGGCAGGACCTGGAACACGCTGTCGTATATGACGGTCCTGAGCATCCCAAACATGCTCAATGGGTGACATGTCAGGTGAGTATGCTGGCCATGCAAGAACTGGGATATTTTCAGCTTCCAGAAATTGTGTACAGATCCTTGCAACATGGTGACGAGCATTATCATGCTGCAACATGAGGTGATGGTCGTGGATGAATGGCACAATAATGGGCCTCGGGATCTCATCACGTATCTCTGTGCATTAAAATGCCATCAATAAAATGCACCTGTGTTCGTTGTCCATAACATACGCCTGCCCATACCATAACCTCTCAGCCACCATGGGCCACTCAATCCACAATGTTGACATCAGCAAACTGCTCACCCACACGATGCCATACAAGCTGTCTGCCATCTGCCCTGTACAATGAAAACCGGGATTTATCCGTGAAGAGAACACTTCTCCAAAGTGCCAGACGCCATCAAATGTGAGCATTTGTCCACTCAAGTCGGTTACGACGACGAACTGCAGTCAAGACCCAGATGAGGACGACGAGCATGCAGATAAGCTTCCCTGAGATGGTTTCTGACAGTTTGTGCAGAAATTCTTGGGTTTTGCAAACCGATTATTGCAGCAGCTGTCCGGGTGGTTGGTCTCCAACGATCTTGGAGGTGAAGATGCTAGATGTGCTCACTAACACAGATTAAGACAGATTTGTGAACAATATTTGAGAGAAATAGGCCTTTTGTGTACGTAGAAAAAGTCTTATATCTTAGTCTTGAGTTCAGCTCATGAAAAATGGGGGCAAAAACAAAAGTGTTGCGTTTATAATTTTGTCCAGTATATATATGTTTAATACAATGTTAAACAAAAATCTGCACACCAGTCAAGCCATAAGACTTGCTTTTCCCACAGAAATCACAAATTTACAATGATGTTACTACAGCAAAGGATTCTGGGTGAGCATATGCAAATTAGTTTAACAAAAAAATCTAATTTTTGCCTCATTCCATTTTAAACATGGATTACTTTGAGTCTGTGTTTGCTGTATACCTTCAGAGTGAATCTGAACAATATGTCCCTCTCTTCTTTCAATGAGCCACTTCAGTTACCCACCCAGCCATTTCCCATCACATTATAAAATGCTTATAAAAGCCTCTATTTACTGGGGCCAACGTACAGCTCATTTTAGTAAAGCAAAGCTTTGTAACAAGATATCAGTCGCCTCTGTCTAATCTCCAGTAAATTCCAGCAGAAATGAGTGTGAAATTCCTTCACAAATTTATTGCTCTAACAATTTCAAAATTAATTGTGAGTGAAAACTTTCAGGAATTTCAATACATATTTTGATATAACCAAACGCTTTATGTCGTGTATGACTGGGGTCGGGAGGGGAATGTACAGAATGAATGGTTAATTCCTGTGCTAAATCAGAGGCATATATATATCATATATAAAGAACAAAAAACTAAAAAAACATGGGAATACTACTGGGAATGATAGTTAGTAAATCTCCTCTAACCAGGCTTGAAACCGGCAGTCGAAGTACTAGCATTATGAAAAACATCTAAAAAATATCAGTTGGCGGTCAAAATGGAGTCAGAAGCTATTAGCAAGCTTCATGAAAGAGTCAACACTCAACATTTCTTACTTCGCTATATTTACTTAAACTAGTTTTATTTGGTGCATTTTATGACATAGCTCTTGTACTCTGACCGAGTACCTCCACCAAGTCCGCTTCCTTGCGCCTTTCAGGGACCCAGGAATGCTTCAGTCCCAGTCGCCGAAACTTGATTGGAGTCTCGCCAGAGCTCTTCGACTCGACCAGGTTGTAGATTTTTCCTTCCAGGAAGGTATCGTCCCCTCTGCCTATCAATCTGCAGCTCTCCTTCCAGGCAGGTATCGTCCCCTCTGCCTATACCTCCGCAGCTCTCCTTCCAAGATGGTATCGTACCCTCTGCCTATCTCTCCAGAGCACTCCTTCCAGGAAGGTATCGTCCCCTCTGCCTATACCTCCGCAGCTCTACTTCCAGGACGGTATCGTCCCCTCTGCCTATCCCTCCACAGCTCTACTTCCAAGATGGTATCATTCCCTCTGCCTATCAATCCGCTGCACTCCTTCCAGGCAGGCATCGTTCCCTCTGTCTATCCCTCAGCAGCGCTCCTTCCAGGAAGGTATCGTTCCCTCAGCCTATCCCTCCGCAGTGCTCCTTCCAGGAAGGTATCGTTCCCTCGGCCTATTCCTCTGCAGCGCTCCTTTCCAGGCACATCTCTGCCTACACTGTGAGTAGCTCTTGCCTTTATATAGGGTCTATACAACCAGCCAACAGGTTCAAATACTCATTCCAAAATGAACTATCATACAGAGCTTTATTTTTACTTGAGATAAGGCCATATGCTCATGACATAAAACTTGCTGTGACAAATTTGATAAAATACAATTAACCAAATCATATCAGAAAACATAGAGCAACTTATAATAACACATTAGCATAGTCATAAAGGGGTGGGGAAGACCATAATTAACAAGACATATCTCTCCCGCCTACGGAATTCATAATATGCAAGTCTAACTAAATATGCAAATTTACAAGCCCTGCTATTCAGGTAGTGCATATTGTGGTTTCAGGATCCCTACAATGGCACTGTATAGGATCCACTGTCAAATATACCTAGCTGATTGGGAGACTCAGGAGAGGACAGGAGAGCACACCAAACATTTAACACCAAAAACCACAATGTACACATCCTGCACCTATAATGGGCACAGGGTGACTTAAACATAGGAGTTGTCCATCTTATACTCCCAGTGATGGTGACTACCTATAAAGAGAGAAGAGAGGGCAGGCTAATAGACACCATAAAAATAAGCACTTTATACTTGGCTACTTTAGCCTTAATTTCGAAATTCACTTTGACTTCACTTTCAATTCAGTACAATTATCCCTATAATTAAAGGGTTAGTACAAGCACCATGACCACTTCAGTGATTTGAAGTGTTCATGGTGCAGTGTCTGCAGTGTTTTGCTTTGAAATGATGCAAATACTGATTTTAACCCCTCTGGTGATGAAGGTGTAACTCCACCGCTGCAGGAGCAAACGTTCTGGACTGGCTAGTGTCAATTGCCTTTAGGCACCCTGTGCGAAAAATCTTTACAGTGACCCTCCATGATCACACTCTCTAATCCATTTATAGTGTATGTCAGGGGTGTAATTACCATGGTTGCAGCTGGGGTCCCGGCTGCCCTGTTGACTATTGCGACTGTAGGCTTGCATAACTTTAGGGCGCAAAGTTTCCGGGTAACGGGCAGGAGGGGAGCGCACAGCTCTCTTCCTCCTGCCAGTCACTGTATGTAGCGTTGCTGAGCAGACCATGGAGCACTTACTGTCAGACCGGGTAATGAGGCCCACTAGGTCACGCTACATGGAGTCAACAGGTACAGGAGGGGAGGGGGGATTCAGACACATGAATATGGTGCACAAACAAGACCTTTAATCTTGTTACACCCCCTGGCGGTCAGACACCCAGTCCTATTACTTCCTGGTTTGTTGAGCTCAGTAAAGATAAACTCAAGAGGCAGTAATTGCCAAGAGCACCTGCCATGCAAAGACTTGTCATTGAACTGCATTGGGAAGTCTGTGATTGGACATTCACAGAAAGTCTGGGCGGAGTTAGAACGGGAGGGCTTGTAAAGTCTGCAGACAAGAGATCTTTTTGAACTTCATAGTAGTAATTCATATGTAATATATATTAAACATATTACAAAAGTATTTTTTGCAAAGAACAATAATAATAATAATCTAACTTTAATAAAAAAAAGGGTCTGTGTAAAAATAGCACTGTATGTATCATTTTCTCATTTTGTTACAGTCACAAATCCTCCATTACTCAATCTGCCACCATCTTGTCCAATCTGGCTACCTGCATCGCACGGTGGCCAGAATGATTTATCACAGATCAAGTATTCTAGTTTTGTCGTTTCGTTTAATTGTATTAATCGTTATTAAGTGCGTCTTTGTGGCTGGTTTCCTGTCTGCAATGTGTAAAACCATCACGGTGATCACAGGCGAATATAAAACAAGAGAAATATTTGGTTGACACAATAACCCGGTTCAGAATTCTAGGGCCATTGATTTCCCAAACCTCATCACAAGACAGAGACTTTCATTTGATTTATTTCCAATTAAAGAACCCAGACATGAAAAGATCTGTCTTGTCCATCTGGATGATTTGTGACGAGTTTTAAAACCAAAACAGCCCTCAGATATCTCTCCGCTCGTTTCATAAGAAAACGAAGGCCATGCAGTGCTCAGTACTCATTTAGGTCAAATTTATAGGTTTGGGAAGATATTAACAACACATTGGGGATTAATGACTAAACATGGGTGGGTTTGTCTGTCAGTGAGTGTGTTTCACATCAGTGAGTTTGTGTGTCTGTCATTGAGAGTGTGCGTCTGTGTGTTTAAATGTGCAAATGTGAGGGTTAAATTGTCAAATCAGGAATATATCCTGGAATTTGAATTCTACACGATTCTCCATTTACTAAACAGACCAATCTGCTTCTTGCCTCAAGTCAACCAAAGATGGACTTTATATCTCTTCCCAAAGATTCTGACAGTTTACGGACAAATTGGCGAGATCTTGGGTTGCAAACCATCTTTACTGAGCAATTTAAGGGGGGCTGGAGACCCAAATAGTTAAACACTAGAGTGCCAATATTACAAATTAGTGTTCCTTTAATATTTAGCTCGTCTGCAAGCTTTTTAGGTTACATGACTTTATTGACTTTTTATCAGAAAATGTAGAAGAATTTAATTTACTTACTACCCAAAAGCGATAGAGGGAGAACACTTTGTATCAAAGGAATTTGGCAGAGGTCACATTCCGCACCCATCAAGGAATTTCTAGAATAAGTTCAAGTTGCAAGATGTCCTGGAAAAAATGTGGACTATTTCAGAGAACATAGTGTAGGCCCCAATGTCTGGCGCAGTGGACCCCCAGATAGAATGAGACAGGAGAAGCAGATTTAGCCCAAAGTGGTGTTTTAATTTCATGGGTTTTCATAAAGCGTTGACCTCTTGTTCCTTCTGTCTCTGTCTCAACTTATTTAATCACATTTTGTTTATCCGTTGAACAACACCATATTACAAGTGGGCAAGTTAGACATAAACTAATATTATCTACAGTGATCTAAATGGGTGTTTTAAAACAGGCGATAGCATTAAAGATCCCAATTTATTTGTGTAAATGGACCTTCTTATCTCAAATAGTCATCTTTCCCTGTTTCCCACTAAACGTTTGCACCTTTCTTGGATCGAGACACAACGTGTAAGAAATTATAGATGCTTAACAGCCATTTGTTTTTTTGATGGAAGTGTAGAAAACTCAGCCCAATCCCGTCAGCTCTGCAGTTTGCAGACTTCCAGATAATTTGTTTAGAAGAAAAACAAATTAAACTTTAGTCTCCTCAGATATCAGGAGATATCTGTAAAACACAATAAACAGGTCTGCGCTAATCTGTCCCAGCTTCCCAAACACTGGATGTCACATCTGTGTGCGCTCTGCGATCAGATTCTTAAGGTTTTCTAGTGCGTCATGCCGAACATTAACCCCCCGTAAACATCCCAGGGAATGAGGAACCATAGATTGCAAGCTCTGTGGGTCAGCTGACTTATATGTTGAAGGACCACTATAGTGCCAGGAAAACATACTCGGTTTCCTGGCACTATAGTACCCTGAGGGTGCCCCCTGGGCTGGATGGAGAGGAAGGGGGTAAACTTACCTCTTTCTCCAGCGCCGGGCGGGGAGCTCTCCTCCTCCTCTCCTCCTCTTCAGCTGAATGCGCATGCGCCGCGCGCGCATTCAGCCAGTCCATAGGAAAGCATTCACAATGCTTTCCTATGGACGCTGGCGTCTCCTCACTGTGATTTTCACAGTGAGAAATGTGGAAGACAGCCACTAGAGGGTGCCTATAGTAGTCCTTTAAAGACGTCTCTATAGTAAGTCTGTCTTCTTGTATAGTTTTCCACCTGCGTAGCTATAGGTATATAACAAACTATTTAATATCTCTTAACCCCATGGTTATAGACACGTGTCCACAGAGCCACTGCCACAGACAGAGGATGCAGTGTGAAACAGACAAAGGAAACAAAAGCAAAACCCCCCCACCCTCCCCAAATTATTTCTTCATTAAATTAGTCTTTAAGTTATCAAAAATTATTCCTTGAGGGCTTGGGGTATGCTATAAAAAGTAAAGTGACAACAACCATTTCCCCAATTACCTCATTTTTGAGGAATAGATACTTCCCTTCTGGGATGGTCCCGTCTCACTTTGGCCAACTGGAGAATGTGGACTTACAAAGACAGCCATAAGTCCAGATCAGCCCTAACCACCTCTGACTTTTTTTAGATGCATCCAGTTACACAGTTTTGCCAAAAAAGTGGACATTCACACAGCAGCAAACAGAGAACCAACACATTTCATATATATGTCTACAGGAGACATATGTTGAAGGTATAATTTCCATTTTATACTCCTCCCTTATCGCAACTGTTGACTGGGGAGACCTCTCCAATGTCATGAAGTGGGAGGATGACCAGGGTGAGATCATCATGGGGGGGTGGCGGTTTACTGGAATGACATATGGAAGAACACTGCTAAGGCATCTACGTGTTACCTTACATGAACAGGGGTTTAAAACAATGTTTCATTGGTATGTCACTGTGATTACCCTCTACCCCATGGTGAGAACTCTCTCCGATCTATGCTGACGAATGTGCGGTCTGAAGATGAACATATGTACACAAGTGGTGGACTTGCCTGCACATTTCTTCATTCTGGAAGGCGGTACATCATTTTGTAAGGCAGTGCTTCTGCAGCCTATCCCGATGGACCCCTACACCTTTCTCCTCTCGTAGCCAATTGAGGCCCTATAATCTTTTGAGAAAAAGCTACGATCAGGTTGGCCCTTGCCGCTTGTAGAGCCCGAGGGGAAATTGGTTAAATGCCCCCCCCCATCCGCTTCTTAAGGGCAGTCACTTTTAAAATTAAGAACATACAAATGGACAAAGATCGCCACATCCCTACACCATACATCTCCATCCTTCTATAAGGTGTGGACTCCTTGGATGGAATTTGCTTCATAAGAGTTTTGGGATTAATTGTCCTTGACCTGGCCGTAACCACTATACCCACTCCTGCCCTTTCTATTCTTCTCTACTTTTTTTCAATTGTTTTACTCTTATTTATGTTTTCTTTTTATCCTCCATTTCCAAGTTTCAAATCGTGATGTAATAGTGGTTTCTAACCTACACTAATATTATAGGTCATCAGTATATTGCCTTTATCATGACTATTCTTGGACGGTATGGTTCTAAGTGCTTATTGACAGTGTATCAGTGCATTCTGCATTTCACGTATAGTTGTATTCTATTATTTGTGCCATTTTATGTGTGGTATGACTTTACCTGAATGCCCGCTGTTTATGTATGGATGTATTTTACTGCCTTGACAAATATTTTCTTTAAAAAAAAATTTTTACAAATTAAAATGCCCCTACCTACCCCCCAACAATCCACTGCTTCATTATTTGCTCTAAGACTCAGAGGAGGCACAAATTAGTCGGGAAGTACCTGTTACTCCCGCTACAAACAAAAAGAAAAAGCAATTAATACCGACATTTCAACTGCACAGGAGGCCCCCCAGGCCAATCCTTCCCAATAAAGGCCTTGATTTTATATTGTTGCGTAAGCTATTCCAATGATCTAATATTTTTTGCATAAACTTCTAAAATTATATTTTCAATACATTAAAGTATCAACAAAATAAATCGTTTGAAAAAAAATATATATCCATATATCAAAAATGATCAAAATATTACAAAATGTAAATACTGTAATAATAATATTTAAATGATTTTACAAGTTTATCCAAAAATATTAAATAATTTGAAAAAGGTATCCAACAATATTAAACCGAGGCCTTAATGTGACAATGGTTTTTTCTGGATCTTTTTTTTTAAGCCTCAAAACCCCAAGTTACCAAGTGCTGCGCCAGGCTGCCGCCAGGGATTGTGGGTAAAGTATGGCGGCAGTATTGCTCGGCTGGAAGATTTGAAGCAATGTTGCAAAGTGTATTCTGACTCCGATTAATTACATCCAGTAATTAGAAACAGGGTATTTTGATGATAATTGTTACTTGCTGTATCTTCACTAACACATATTTAAGAAACAGAACGTTGCTTTCAATGGCCAAACACCATTTTCCAAAACCACACTTTGCTTTTTCTTAAGACGCTCGCTTGATTTTGCCCCCCACGGTGATATGTGAAAGATGCCAGAATGACAGGGCGTGGATGGGAAGAGAGCAGATTAAACAAAGTGATCTGACCCTGATAATTCGCTGCGCCACAGCCTTTTCATCCCGGATTTACTGGTATTACAGGTAGGCTTACTTGCGAGAATTTGAGGCCGCTATTACAAACGCT
The DNA here is from genome assembly GCA_933207985.1 of Pelobates cultripes. Lineage (NCBI taxonomy): Eukaryota > Metazoa > Chordata > Amphibia > Anura > Pelobatidae > Pelobates > Pelobates cultripes. The sequence goes on along the minus strand of OW240917.1, from coordinate 254,928,982 downwards.
GAACATATGGTTTTCATTCATCCAGTATATATAAATTACTTTAACAACTTTTGTTAACTTGTTACAAAACTTAATTACGTGTGTAATTGTGACCCCAGTGGACGGTGTCGTATTCTCTCTCCCAACTAAATCTTACTGGGATTATATTCTTCAAATAAATTTCCTGCAAAAAGACACATATTTTCTGCAAAGTGCTTCATCTTTCACCAACATCATCAAGCCCTCTCTGAGAACTGGGCTTGAACAGTTTATTTATTTTAAACTATAATCTTGCCTATTTCCCATAAGAAAAGAAAAAAATAAAAAATAAAAGGAAAAAAATTAAATAAAAATATAAGCAAGGAAATTGTGCCTTCTATCATATTATTTATATGATATGGTAAAATAGTAGTGCATTTTATTTTTAATTTTTATGGTGAAATATGTACATAGATCCCTTAAAAAACAAAAAAACAAACATTTATTGTGTTTGAAAATCCACCAACGGGTGCATTTCTATAAATGCTGTAACTCAATGTATAGGGTGTTTTTGTAAAGATCATGTGCCTCACCTCATTGAATTAAAGGGTCACTGCAAGCACCATCACCACTTCAGTGATTGTAAGTGGTCATGGTGTTTGAAGTTTGTATCCGTAGCATTTTGCCTTGAAATTCTACATACAGTGAGGGAAAAGGGTATTTGACCCACTGCTGATTTTGAAAGTTTGCCCACTGACAAAGAAATGATCAGTCTATAATTTTGATGGTAGGTGTATTTTAACAGTTAGGCACAGAATAACAACAACAACAAAAAAATCCAGAAAAACGCATGTCAAAAAAGTTATAAATTGATTTGCATGTCAATAAGTGAGATAAGTATTTGATCCCTTCGACTTAGTACTTGGTTGCAAACCCTTGTTGGTAATCAGAGAGGTCAGACGTTTTTTGTAGTTGGCTGCCAGGTTTGCACACATTTCAGGAGGAATTTTGTCCCACTCCTCTTTGCAGATCCTCTCCAAGTCATTAAGGTTTCGAGGCTGATGTTTGGCAACTCTAACCTTCAGGTGCCTCCACAAATTTTCTATGGGATTAAGGTCTGGAGACTGACTAGGCCACTCCAGGACCTTAATGTGCTTCTTCTTGACCCACTCCTTTGTTGCCTTGGCTGTGTGCTTTGGGTCATTGTCATGCTGGAATACCCATCCAGGACCCATTTTCAATTCCCTGGCTGAGGGAATGAGGTTCTCACCCAAGATTTGATGGTACATGGCTCGGTCCAATGTCCCTTTCATCTGGTGCAGTTGTACTGTCCCCCTTAGCAGAAAAGCAACTCTAAAGCATAATGTTTCCACCTCCATGTTTGACATGGGGATGGTGTTCTTGGGGTCATAAGCAGCATTCCTCCTCCTCCAAACACGGCGAGTTGAGTTGATGCCAAAGAGCTCGATTTTGGTCTCATCTGACCACAACACTTTCACCCAGTTCTATTCTGAATCATTCAGATGTTCATTGGCAAACTTCAGATGGGGCCTGTACATGTGCTTTCTTGAGTAGGGGGACCTTGCAGGCGCTGCAGGATTTCAGTCCTTCACGGCTTAGTTACCAATTGTTTTCTTGGTGACTATGGTCTCAGCTGCCTCGAGATCATTAACAAGATCCTCCCGTGTAGTTCTGGGCTGATTCCTCACCGTTCCCATGATCATTGAAACTCCACAAAGTGAGATCTTGCATGGAGCACCAGACCGAGGGAGACTGACAGTTATTTTGTGTTTCTTCAATTTGCGAATAATCGCACCAACTGTTGTCACCTTCTCACCAAGCTGGTTGGCGAAGGTCTTGTAGCCCATTCCAGCCTTGTGTATATCTACAATCTTGTCCCTGACATCCTTGGACAGCTCTTTGGTCTTTGCCATGGTGGAGAGTTTGGAATCTGATTGATTGATTGCTTCTGTGGACAGGTGTTTTTTAGACAGGTAACAAGCTGAGATTAGGAGCACTCCCTATAAGAGAGAGTGCTTCTTATTTCCGCTCCTTACCTGTATAAAAGACACCTGGGAGCTAGAAATCTTGCTGATAAGGGATCAAATACTTGTTTCACTAATTGACATGCAAATCAATTTATAACTTTTTTGACATGCGTTTTTCTGGATTTGTTTTTTTTTTTGTTTTGTTATTCTGTGTCTCACTGTTTAAATACACCTACCATTAAAATTACAGACTGATCATTTGTTTGTCACTGGGCAAATGTTCAGAATTAGCATGGGATCAAATACTTTTTTCCCCTCACTGTATGGAGTGTAACCTCTTTGCACACGTGTCATTGGCTGGGAGCAGTCAGCTGACACTATTATCCAGTGAATGGCGACTGGTTCATCTCTGCAGAGGCGTGTCCCTCAGCGCCTGGCGGAAACCCTATTACTCTAAACAGCTTGCCCTATTAATAGGGAACGGTGCCAGGGTAGTTCTAGTTTTTAGAATAACCCTTTAACTTTTCATCCTGTTTGTTACAATATATATTCATTGTCCATCCTAATGTAGCAGAGAAAATTAAAACACTATGGTAACAATGTATTTTTACACAATGTCTTGACAGTGTTCCCCTGAAACAAATCTAGCAAAGGGGGTGGGGTGTAAAACAATTAAAACAATGTTGTCTAGGTAAATTAATTACCCCGTTAACAGGCTACATGATCATATAGAATATCTCACTGTAGTACTATAACGCGGTAAGCCATTAGAAGAAGTGCTGGGAGAGTCCAAATTAATTGGTTATTGAAAGCCAATTGCATCACTACAGGGTGCGCGAGAAAGCAGAGAGGAACTGGACGATCCATTCCCCACTGGAACCCAGGGAGAGGACCCACAGGAGCTCTCCTAAAGTTAGGGAGGCTTAATGGACCTAAAAAAAAAAAAAAAAGATTTGTGTGTGTGTGTCTGTGAATGACTGTCTCTGTCGGTAAATGTTTCAAATAAGTGAGATTGTTTGTAATTGAAAGTGTGTGTCAGTTTGTCGGTCAGGAAGTCTGCCTGTCATTGAATGTATCAAATCAGTGAGATTGTCTGTCATTGAGAGTGTGTATCAGTGTGTCTGTAAGGGAGTGTGTTTGTCAGTGAGTGTGTTTCACATCAGTGAAATTGTCTGTCATTGAGAGCGTGTGTGTCTGGGTTTAAGAAGCATTCATTTATAGGGCAAAGAGCTCCTTCTGAAAAATCTGTGGGTGACAATTCTCCATATTATGTTTGCTATTGGTGTCTGCTGAATTGGGTAGTTTGTTTCTCCTGTGTGCTTTGGACATATCACATCATATCAAAATTATAGGTTAACTTTTTTTTTTTTTTTTTAAGAAGCATTAATGAATATATCACAATTTATTGGGCAAAGATCTCCTTTCGCAAACTCTATGGTGACACGACATCTCTCCTCCTCTCCGTTTGAGGTTTGCTATAACTGTGTCAGCTGAATTTGATTTATGTGTAAGAAGCATTATCTATATTTCACCATTTATTGGACTGTATTCACTGTTTCTGCCCAGGTTGGGGAATTAACATATTTGCCCAAATACAATCAACAAGCCGCCAATATTATCTTTTGGCTGAATTAAAGTTTTTTTTTTTTTTAATGGATTGAATTGTGATTTACTGTGGCGAAATATATAGGCAACAAGGTGTGAACGTAAAAAAATATATATGTTTAATTGTGCCTACCCTCGTCTGCGCAGTTGCGCCCTATTGCTTTTTATGGACTGTCTGATATACTAAGATGGGCGATCGCAGAGAGGCTTGTCTGTCTGAATGGCTGACATTACAGTAATACTGTTGTGTAACTATTAATCCTACATTATCACGTAGTAATACTGTAATGTGGTGTAGAGGCTGCGCTGTACCAAAATTATCAAGAGACTATTTCAGGTTTACAATCGCACAAACATCCAGTGCGCACAAAATGTGGGATTGGGAAGAAACAAGAGAAAATTTCTGTGGACACCAACTAACAAAAATAAAAAAGAACATTGGTAAGAACAAGATGAAGAAATATAGACAGTGTGAGCACAGGAGGGTCATACACTTGGTTTAACAGAAGGTTAAAGAACAGAAGCTGTGAATGCATGGAAAAGCCATCCAGCAGAAGGGTTTGGGATGGAGTCTTGAGTGCCCAGAGCAGTGATTACAAAAATAATAAGAAGAGAACCATTTAATTTGGAAAAGGGCTGGGATTTTTAATTTAAAAAAATAATAATAATACCATAAAATAAATCCGTAGTGTATTGTGTGAATACAATAGACAGTGTGCGTGAATGAATACTGCAGCTTTAGTCCTAACAAGATCTAATTAGAATGATGAAATCCGTCAGCCACGGACACTTAGAGGACACCTTCAAACCTCGGTAGCAGATAATTGTTTTTGGGGAAATACTTCCAACTCACAATGACCTTAAATTGTGTTTCCATCCCTCTATATTCAAGATAAAAAGGCAAACATATTTCACAACCAATGATTAAAAAGGGGATATTGCCCTTAGATTTACTGGGAACTTAAAATAAGACAAATAAGAAAATCCCTCTGATCGATGTGTGACGCATTGCGTAAACACCAGGCTAATTCCCTCAAATGGTTAAAAAGCAACTCCCTCTACCAACAAGTGGCTCTAATTAACTCCATAATACAAAAAAAACAGCACTTAACACCTAAAATGTGGGCTTACCCCCTAGTTCTCAGAGTAAAAGGGAACCTGAGAATTGCTCGTCCCTCTGTTTCTCATCTAATCGGACCTCCCATAACGCAGGAAGGTAGAATCATCTGGTGGGTCCCTGAGGGTGCTGGGTGGTTCATCGAATCAAAACACTGAGGCTTAATCTCACATGAAGAGATTAAAAGGTCCAGCGCGCCGCTCAAAACAAACATTCAGAAGGAACGTAAATTTGATAATGAGCGGCGTGACAATCCAAACAATTATTTCCTTTTTACATTTTGGAGGAAGAAATCAGCTTCGGACGCTCAATGTTATTGTTCTCAGAGGGAGCTTTTAATACAATATTTACTCGCCCTTTACACTTAAAAAAATATATTTTCCATTTAATGAGGGCAAGAGGACACGTTCCTGTTTTTCTATTTGCAGGAACCCTGAACCCATGAGAACGGACCATTGTTTTTGGACGAGATGGAAAAGACCCAAATCGCAGATTTCTCGGGGGATCTCAGCCGTTTATTGTCTCCTATCAGTTGCTCTTTCTTTATGTGTTTTTTTCTTTAAACTTCCCCTGGACCCCTTCATTCTATGCTCAAACAATGCGGTTTTCTGTCACACTCTTTTTCACAAAAAACACTTTGTATCCTTAATTATTGGATTAAAAAAAGGTCTGCGTTTAACGAGTCCCAGGCGTGTCGCCCTCATTACGAAGTGAAGAAGCATCTCGCTTTTGGAATTCATTTACTTAGTTCTTTAAAGTAAAGTAAAAGGGCAATTTATGCATTCTAATAATAGGCGGATACATAGAGGGCCTGTACATTTCATTTATAAATCCTGAGTAAAGTAATTATTTCTTTAACATTGTTTTATAGCCGCGTTAGCAGCATTCTTACTGATGTCCAAACGCTGTGAAAAGATTCCTAACCGACGGACGTGTAGAGGCAAAATGGGGGGGAAACAGTTAATGTAAACATAGAACATGTAAAATTCCTGATTGCTACAAACTAATTTAAAAATGAATACATTTTGGCATCAGATAAAAGTCAGTCTTTGCACCCAGTCCGCTAGCCTTATTTACAAAGCCATGACTTTAATCGGAATTGTGACCTCTTTAGGACAGTAGTGTGTCTGTTATAATCCATCTAAAAGGCTCTACCACCTCAGCTTGGAGGTTCTCTCCCTCTATGTTCAAATGATTATGGCCTCTTGTTCGCACATCTTGTTATTATTCCTAAAATACACAACAAACTACAAAAGGAAAAACATTAAACATACGCGCATATGCTATAAAATATGAATAATATATACAGTTTGATGGGACATTGAGCCCTAAGGACTTATTAATGTTATTAAAGTGTTGATGGTACTTGCGATGGTATATATACGGAATACACGCATGTGTTTTAAGTTTGTTTTTTTCTCTTTTAAGTGCATGCGCCCGCTTTGTTGTGTATTTTAGAGATTGTTAGTGATGGATTTGTGGGTCTATTACCTGTAAGGGCTTTTTTTTAGCAGCTATTATTTATATCCCCTTCTCCCACCCTTTTTTTCATATTATAACTTTGTGAATATTAACTGTGACAGTGCCAAGTATTTTAAATATTTAAAGTCTCTGAATTTGGGTAAAAAGAAATAAATAAATACACATTGATTCCTTTGATTAATAAAACATAGTGACTGCTACATACACCTCCCAAGGATAGCTGAACGTCATAAATAAATAACTTTTAAAGCAGGCTCCCAAAGTTTTTTTTTTTATATAAAACAATGATGGTCAATTAATTTTGCAATTAAAGCAATCCCTAGCATTCATCTGCCAGAGGTTTGTGTTGATGGGATCAGCACCTGTGGAATTAGCAGAGGGGAGATTAAGTGAGTGAAAGGAGAATTAAGTGAGTGAAAGGAGAATTAAGCCTATAAAACCTGCTAATCTTTTAAGCAAACTGGGAACTCCCGATGGAGTCACATTAAGGGGAAGTAACGGATTCTCATCAATCATCTCTTCTCATCTCCGCAGAGATCTGCTGTGCCGATCAGCGATGGTGGTACAGTAAAATAATCCTATTATTATTGTGACGGACCGCCTGGCACCCCAGCTGGGTACCTCCGTCAATTGCTGCATCCTAGTACTGGCGCGTACCATTAGCACTTCACTTGACAGGCGCACAGTCGGATTTGCCGGCATATGCGCTAACCTTACCCCAACCCCCATTAAAACACGGACACAGGTTATATTGTTGGAAATAATTTGTCCACAGCTTTATTAAATTATTAATAAATAATTAAGGAATAACAAATGGGGTCATTGCCAACAAATCTTAATAATGTTAACCTCCCCCATATACATAACATACCCCTAGCAATGACCCCACAATAATAACAATAGATAACAATATAAATAACATGTTAACACAGAAACTGGCCGTCCAATTTGACCACATTTCCACCAGGTTAAATTGTAGGGGTGTACCGAGACACACCGCTACCCACCATATCCATTGTAGGGGTGTACCAAGACACCGCTACCCACCATATCCATTGTAGGGGTGTACCAAGACACCGCTACCCACCAGTTCCAGTGTAGGGTGTACCAAGACACCACCACACCCCCAGGTTCGGAGCCACCGACGGGCTCGAACCTACCAACCACGTGCAACACTGCCCAATCCACACTAAACTTCAGGATGCCCACTTTCTCCTCCATCTACCCTCTGATTTAACCAGGCCATTCCCCGCCGCTGTGAAAAAACGGGAAATCAACTAACCTAACCAAATACAGGGAGGGTGGGAGGGACAACTGACAGGTAAGCTTAGGTTCAGTTAAAATGGCCACTTCACATAATGGCTGGTATAAATACTCCCCTTATGGCTCCGCCCTACCCAGCATGCTAGCTGTCACTAAATTCCTGTGGCTGCTATGCCTACCTCCTGGCTCTGTCAAGGCCTATTCCTCTTAGCTGCGCTGATCCATGGGCTACATGACAGGCGCACAGTCGGATTTGCCGGCATATGCGCTAACCTTACCCCAACCCCCATTAAAACACGGACACAGGTTATACTGTTGGAAATAATTTGTCCACAGCTTTATTAAATTATTAATAAATAATTAAGGAATAACAAATGGGGTCATTGCCAACAAATCTTAATAATGTTAACCTCCCCCATATACATAACATACCCCTAGCAATGACCCCACAATAATAACAATAGATAACAATATAAATAACATGTTAACACAGAAACTGGCCGTCCAATTTGACCACATTTCCACCAGGTTAAATTGTAGGGGTGTACCGAGACACCGCTACCCACCATATCCATTGTAGGGGTGTACCAAGACACCGCTACCCACCATATCCATTGTAGGGGTGTACCAAGACACTGCTACCCACCAGTTCCAGTGTAGGGTGTACCAAGACACCACCACACCCCCAGGTTCGGAGCCACCGACGGGCTCGAACCTACCAACCACGTGCAACACTGCCCAATCCACACTAAACTTCAGGATGCCCACTTTCTCCTCCATCTACCCTCCGATTTAACCAGGCCATTCCCCGCCACAGCTCAGGACTTGACACCTAAAGCTCCTGAGCGACCCCCACCACACCGGAATAAGGCCTGTTGAATGCCTTCCTGAAGGCCCAATTTAAACAGATCACACCTTACATCCGAAACTGTACCCCATCCCACCTGGAGTACCCAGGGAGCTTTCCTCCCAATTCGTTGTGTCTCACTGTTACCGCCCCCACATCTGATAAATACCGCCATCAATTTTTTATTAAGTCGTCCTCGACACCGAGCTACCACGGCCGGGTACGTAGTATGTCTCCAATGTAACCAAGGAACCATCTCGGACCGCACCACCACCACACCCGTGGCCAGCTCCCATAGCTGGTCCACCTCCCTCTGCCTCCACCTGATCAATTCCTTTTCCGGGACCATGCCAATATCCAGAATGTCCTGGAAAGTACCCCTTGTTACCTCCCGGAAAAATTTCTCCCCTAATGTCTTGCCACCAAAATCCCTGAAAAACAAAACCACTCCTGCTCCACCAATTTCAAAGGAAAGCCCAGTTACGTTTGAACTGAAACGCGGCTCCCATCTGTGCCCCTTAGATATAAGAATGACCCACCAACCATGTCACCAAACCTGAAACGAAAGTAATTAGCGACAAGGCATAGCCCCAAACATAAACCCATACGTCCATAGCCATTAAACCAAATAGACTGGCCTGAAACAGGACTTAAACCGTACTGACTCCCACCTGCCTAAACGTTTCCCTAGGTCCTCACTTAAAACCAGGTGGGGTGCCTCTGTTACCGCCATCACCTGGGAAGAATGGGTCCCAAAGTGCCCGGGATCCAAACCCAACATTGTCAAACCCCTTCGAACAAACACCTGCGGGAATTGAATCGTGACAGCACCGATCTGTCCCCTTTTACCAGTAAGCCACCCGGGATGTCCGGGCAAAGCTCCAAGTAGCATGATGCGCTTAACACCGGGCGTACCCCTGACCCCGGCAGGGAATATAGCTTTACCAAACCTCCTTTACCAGACACATTCGTTCTTAAACAACCCTACTGAATAGTTACCTTAACCGACTAAGGTTCGACAACCAAGTGTAGAACTCCCCAACACCTGCCCGAAGGCACTCACCAGTTCCCCAATCCAAATTGCCCCAAGCCTCCGAGAAGGCCACCGCAAGCAAACTCACTGCAAAAGTAGGGTAATACACCACCAGGCGTTGCGTTACCCAAGGAAACCCGCCGCCCGGCACCGACATATTTCATATCTCTCTGTAAGACCCGCGATGCCTGACGGACGTGACAACGTTCCGTCACTTCCTCCCAATCAGTCAGTTTAAACCCTAACGACAATGCCACCATGCTCCTGTCCATTGCTGATGGAGCTAACGCTGAACAAACAAATGGCTTAGGAACCACAGCAAGGTATCCCTTCGCCCCTCCTTTGACTGGGCCCCCACAGTGAAACCAACCGCCTTGTCCCACATATCTCAAGCGTTCACATAGGCAGTCCCTGTGCCCGGTGCCATAGGATTCTGTATCGATCCTCCAAGCATGGCGTCTCGAGCTGCCACATTTCCTCCAGACTGGACAGTCCCTCCTCCCGCGCCCCCTGGGGCCGCCATTCGCAGCTTGTCCCCTTGTGCGCGAGCCAAGTAACCAGCCCTACCTTCCGCCAACCAGGCACGTGGCGTGCCTGCACCCGATACCTGAACAGTGATACGAATCGCCGCCATCGGCGTACCTCCTGAACCGAGGACCCGGCTGGATGGTAAACCACACGAACCCCGCCATATTGTGCGTGAATTATGACTTTTCATCCCTTAATCCTTCACCTTTTAGAGCCACAGCCACTCCCAATTGAAATAACTCAAAAGATGCCAACTTCGAATAAGAGGACTTACCTTTCATGCCTCCCACCACCGCTCTGCGCACCACCTGCCTTCCAGGTATGCCCTGGAATCTATGTTCCCAGAGGTATCTGTGAACAACTCGATACCACCCGCAAAGGCTCCACAAGTAGCCTTCGCCATGAAATGGCTACCGACCCAGTCCTCGCGACTAACCCGACATGCAACTTGAAACTGCCTTATGAACAACTGCGATTTCTCAGTGACCTTCTTGGACCTGCGAACCTTCAGCCTGAACTCCCGAAGTGCAGTCAACTGAACCCCAGGCAATCGACACTCTCCTACCACCGAAACAATTTCCAGTCCAAGCAAAGACGTGCGGTAGGATTCCCGTGACCGTAAGGTATGTCCACAACGGCCCGGCCCAGCCGAGCCCACACAGCAAGCTATCTTACAGATAATGTACTAAGGAACCCCTTTCTGATTCCTTTTTCACCTCCCACTCCCAGACGGATCCAACTTCCCGAGTAGGAACATGAATGGAACTGCCCCTTGGCAAGTAGAGGTTACCAATAGGAACCTGCAAACATGCAACCCAAAAGATGGAAGGGTCGCCAATAATCGAACGCGTCCTGTTCCCCCAAACCAACTCGACGGCAAGGCCGAATGATGCCAACGATACAGAACAGTTCCGCGGCGATGTCCTCATTTACCGATGCCCCTTTTGGGTGCGATAAGTTTTGTATTGGACAGAATTTGCCCGCCCATTTCTAGGGGACCACCCCCCATGGAGACACCCACAGGTCCGCTAATGGCGCGGAAGTTCCCTCATGGACTTGATATTCGCCCACCACTTTTCCTGGTCCCTCGACTTTGAATGGAATAGCGTAAACCCCCTCAACAATCTCAGCCATAAAACTAGCGCATTCATGGGAGGCTTACTGTCTTAGCCACAGCAGCAATGCACTGATCATCACTGGTGCCGCTCCGAGCCGCAACCGCGGGGCTGAAGCCCTGCCGAGTACCCTTCCTGTTTTCCTCTTTTGACGCGTCAGTTGACACCGTGACTCCCACCGCCTTCGGAACACCCGTATCGAAGCCTACCCGACGGTCCCCAGTTGTACTGACCTTTCTTCTGTCCAGTCAGCACAGCACCTCCTGGGGGTGCGCCGTCAGCCCCCGGAAAGAGCGCATTTCCTGCACTATCATTAGGAACCACCCCTTTTAAATCAATGAACTCCTCGAGCGGAAGACAGGAATTATTTTTTTTTTAAATCCCCTTTATCAAATCTTATCCTCCACCTTCAAGTGCCCCCCAATGTCCCCGCGAAGGACACGTGCCCATTTTGTTGCACCACGCCTGGAATATTGCCACACATCTAACTGTTCTCCTGCCCCGTCAGATGTCCCCGGTACCGGTACACCGTATTCCCCTTCCCTTACCCGGCACGCCGTCACCACCACCCTTACTTCGGCCTCCCGACTGCGCTCTGGTGACCCCACCCTTCGGCACTGCGGGGACGGCCCCTTCTTTCCTTGATCATGACTCTAAAATGATTTATGCAATTTAAAAAAGTGTGGTGTGTTTATTGACTCACCGCCCGAACCCCCGTCTGCGCTGTCCTTCCATCCACCTTGCCAGGCTCTGGAGTATCCGGTGAATGACGACTCCTGTCCGCGCTGGTCCAGCCTCAAGCCTGTAGAAGTAACACTCCTCGACCTGCTTCTCCATCCCTCTGCTGCTGTGCCTGTCATTGTCGTTGCGCTGCTCCCTGCCGTACTCACACCTGCTGATGCTCCTCCTGTGTTCCTGCTCCTGAGAACACCCCCCAGGGGGCTCCCGCTTGCCCTTGTGCCTTACGTCCATTTCCACCCGTCCATGTCCTCTCTTCTGCCCTCTGCTTGCAGTACCTGGCCTCTCCCAGGCCGCCTCATCCACTTGTGGCCCCTTTAATTAATCCTGGTTGCTGGCCTTCCCCTCCATAGCTGCTCTGCTGTGCCTGTGAAGACTCCGCCTGCTGCTTTCACTATCCCCTTCCTTCACCTCTGACCTGACCCTGGCCCCATCCAGGGCCGCCTCCGTCTGTGTCCCGCCGACCTGGACCCCCCCGCCTGCCCATTGGGGGGGGGGACCGCTTTTACACTGCTGGGCCCTTGCATCATTCCCCCTGTCACTCAGGTATGCCACCAGGGGCAGACTCACCAGGACGCCTCTTGCCGCTCTCCCTGCCTGGCGGCCATCATGTCATGCTGGATTCCGCCGTCCTTTGTGCTTTCCCGCCCCCCCGCCTTATTGCAGGGGGCGCTCTTCCTGTGCGGCCTCATCCTGACCTGCCGTCTTGCCTGACCGGCGCCGCGTCGAACATACGGCGCCAGCCGCCCTCCAACTCCTGCCTGCTTTCCGACCTCATTCTCAGCCTTCCCCTTGCCGCCTCCTGACAGGCTCACGGGCTGCCGAACTAACGATGTCACTCACAGGCTGCCGCTGGGGCGTCCTCGCTCTCCTTGCTGGCCTCTGTTCCACCGCCGCGTGGGGGGGGGGGTAGCAGACGTGCTCGGGGCCCCCCAGCTGCTCCTGCAGCCACCAGCCCCGATTCTGCCACAACCTTTGTGACCAGGATGGTGGCTTGCTTGGAGTTCTGTCTGAGGCTGATGGGAGTGAGCATGCAGCAGCAGCAGCTCACTTCAGCCTCTCCTGTACCTCCATGCTGTCTCCTGTACCTCCATGCTGCCTCTGTTCTTCTATGCTGCCTCCATGCTGCTGATGGGAGTGAGCATGCAGTAGCAGCAGCTCACTCCAGCCTCTCCTGTATCTCCATGCGGTCTCCTGTCTCAGTACTGCCTGTTCTCCATGCTGCTGATGGGAGTGATCATGTAGTAGCAGCTCACTCCAGCCTCTCCTGTATCTCCATGCTGCCTCCATGCTGCTGATGGGAGTGAGCATGCAGTAGCAGCAGCTCACTCCAGCCTCTCCTGTATCTCCATGCTGCCTGTTCTTCAATGCTGCTGCCTTCTCCCTCCAGGGCAGGCAGCTTTCACAAGCTTAGGTTCAGTTAAAATGGCCACTTCACATAATGGCTGGTATAAATACTCCCCTTATGGCTCCGCCCTACCCAGCATGCTAGCTGTCACTAAATTCCTGTGGCTGCTATGCCTACCTCCTGGCTCTGTCAAGGCCTATTCCTCTTAGCTGCGCTGATCCATGGGCTACAGGAGCACCATAATAAACCCCACGAACCACTGCAGCTTGGTTGGGGTCTCGCCGTCCTCCACCCACCCTGGACCCAAGACCAGGATCCTTCCAGTGGGTAGGCCTCTCTTACTCCCGAGAGCGTAGCAGGAACAGCTCTTACAAGAGCTTAGTGATTATACTCAGGGGAGTATAGTGATTATAGCAATCCCCAGAGTGTAGTTCTCCAATCCCCCAAACATGAGCCGAAACTTCATGAAGGTGCAAGATGATCTCAGAGTTTAATGGTACAGGTTGGATTTTTATACAACTTTTCAGGCCAGAGGAACCTGATGGACCTGATGAGGCACAGGACACAAATTGTACAGACCAATAGAAACAATGTAACAATGCCTGACAATCCCTCCCCTCTGCCTGTGATACAATTAAGGTAGATAATGTATTAACGTAATTATCACCAAGCATAAAAAACACATATTTTAAAAAGTCTCATAAGTACCCCAAAATACAACATATCCCCTGATAGCCCTGATCTGGGTGAACAACATATCCAAAAATCACCCAGATCAGAGCAGGGGTTCAAAAGTTTAATGTAAGTCTTTTTTTGACCGGCCGCAAGCATGGCTTCATGCCCAAAATAGTTCCAGAGAATTAGGCTGTGCGGCCGGTCTATTTCCAATGATTAAAGTGCACTTCAAATAGTCAAACGGAACCGTCCGTGGACAAACTGAGTTTTGAAGTGTGTTCGGTAGATTATTTCTACCGAACGGTGCTCTGTTCGTGCATATTTAGCCGAACATAGAGGGAGGTGGAAGTCCCAGCGGTGTTCGTGCCATTGAGTGTCAGATTTCAATTCCATAAATTCGACGGCAAAACACAGCTGACCGCATTCGACTAAACAAGATGGCAGCCGCCATGTGTTGGACAATACGAACGACGACCATCCAGCCGTTCGTCAATTAAGCTGCGGTTAACCACAGCTTCTAGGAGGTTAACAGGCTGCACACTCCACTTGTGGGTGGTCCGGCTGTTCGACAGTTTGTTTGGTAAAAACATCCAATACAAAAAAAAAGACAGAGGGCTTACCACTCATATAAGTAATTGGGTTTTGTTTTTATAATTATCGCAAGGGGTCTGTTTATATTATAATATGCTGGCATCATATTATGGACTGTAGTGGAACACTGGTCCATAAGACGATTGTTCAAATTTTTTGCTTGTTTTTCACTTAACGAGGGTACTATAGGTTTTCGCCAGTGTACACCTAGCATTGAGAGCGATTTCATCACACAACGTTTATGAATGGCGAGCAAATCCCTTAATAAGTCTGAAATATTATGTATATTTTATTTTAGACAAAAACAAAAACATACACCACATTTTTATTCCCCCGCCCCCAATGTCCTGGACCTCAGAAAGTTAAAATACCCCTTTTATTTTCTTTCTTTAATAATGCGATCTTTAATTGATTCTGTGTGTGTTAGTTTAACTCTGTGCTGTTTATTTTATTAGCCATTTGGCAGTTTCTCTGGTTTGTGTGATATTAAAATGCTTTTTTAATGGGATTAGACGTGTAATTATTCACACAGAGCAGCAACGAGTTAGGTTGAACAGCAGATTGGTCAGATAACAGCAGATTTTAACCCAACACAGCCGCTGAGCCAGATTTTTTTAAAAAGTGAAAAATTCTCCCCCTACAAATGAATATACATCATTTAAAAAACAAATAACGCTAAGTCTCATTAAACGTAATAATCTTTTTTAAAAATGGAGAACTTGATGACAGTTGTCCTTTAAATATACTCCTGAATACACAAAATTAGTGGCATTATCTCCAAGTGTCTGTAAGGTGCGAATTTTACAATCATCAGTGATTTTTACCATTGAAGAAGAAAAACCCCCAGCCGCCACAACATGAATTGCCCCTAAACAAACAAATGTGTACAATCTACTCACCATCAGTGGGGTCACTTCCCAAAATGGATCTACAAGGAGGGCTTTGTAATAATCCTGGCAGGCATCGCTACCCCAGGAGAAATTCCACGCCAGCCAAACCTTGATTGTTCTCCAGAAGGACAGGCCGTCTGTGTAGCAGCTGTTTGAATACCCCTGGAAAAGACATATTGGGTGCGTGATTGGGATTAATTCGGTCAAAACACATAAAAGGTTCAATACCTGTACCACTGACACCCTGCCAAGTCATATGGATAACACACACGTAAAGCGCCCAGGCAAAACTCACTACTCTGGACCTTAATTCCTGGGATACAGGGAAAAAAAGATTTCTTAAAACCTTAGGAAATATAAAAAGTAATATAGTAACAAGAAATAACAGGAATAAAGACAGGGCTCTATACCAAACCACAGAACAACCACTTCTAAAGCATTTCCACAAATGTTAATTCCAACTTCTGGAGATGATATAAAGAGGAATGAAACTCAAACATTATATTCCGCACGTTGCCAATATTCGCTATATAACTCCATTCACATGGGACGCACACGGTCTCCATCACACGCCAAACTTGTTCTATTTTGTCAATGCAGTTGCTGCTTTCACATATAAAATTTGTCTACTCGCTGAGTACGACACATTTTTTATTCCAATCTGTATATAAAACGGGTATTTTTTTTTTCTGTTTGTTCATTGAAAACAAAAATAACGCAAAAAACCCCAAACAAAAACAAAACAGAGATCCATTTGAATCCCACATAGCTAGGGCCGGATTTACATGTCAGACGCCTGTAGGCACATGTGAAGAACCCCCTCCATGCATTCGGTACTTTCCCTCCATGCTACTTTATTCATGGATTTATTACTGTGACGAAGTGCCCTTCGCCACTTGTGCCCGGAGAGGACTGCTTGCCCGCCTCTTGCCCTGTGACTATGGACCCTGGGAGATTTGGCCCGCTCAATTCAGTATGATAGGAGTTATGTATTTTTGTATCCTTTTGTGTTTTACTGGGAACATGTGCTCAATGGAGTCCAATGTTCCCCATTGTCTCCAGGATAGAGGGCTCTGTAAAACCGGTTTGGGCCAGATAGCCATGCTGCCAGCCAGGCCCCAAAATATACTTTACTAACTTCTGAACCCCTGATCTGATTCATGCCATTTTTTGATATGTTGTTTCCCTGAATGGATTGATTGTGAATATATAATTTTTATGTGAATGTGATGTATATTTTAGAAGTTATGAATATGCTGTAAAAACTGTATTTTTCCTGCCTGTGATAATTGCATCTTCTATTGTATAAGATAATTGAATCACAGGCAGAGGGGAGGATTTTGTGTGGGCTGTAACCTCTGTTTTATTGGCTACTGTAGATAACATGTGTGTCCCTCCCCTGCATGGGAGCAGGGCATAAAAGAAACTGTAGCTTGAATACCTGTTGTTGTTACTTCCAGTAAAGTCTTGTTCCAGCATTAAGCTTTGGCTCATGTGTGGATTATTTGGCGATACCAGCGATATTTATTCCTGTGGATTACGTGGAGATTTTTCTTTTATGGGAAGAAGGGAAGGCTTGACGGTGATAACTTATACTACCGTCACAACTGGTAGCAAGCGGCGAGATTTTCCCTTCTTTTTCGCTGCACAGAGGATTCAAGGAAAGCACTGGTGTATAGTGCATGGAGGGCAACGCTAGCACTCGTGCAGCAACCCTGGCTTCGGAGGAACTCAAAGGATAGAGCTAGCTACGGGCAGCGTACCTATCCACAGCAACATGGAAGAGGAGGTTCGCTGGAGGTTGCAGCAGCACTTGGCCCAACAGGATGGGCCTGTATCAGAGGAGTGCATACTAGACTGGAGAGAGGCCACTTGTAAGGGGTTGTGGGACGAGGCCCTGGACGAGGTACAGCGGCGGCGGGGTGAGAGTCTCCCCAGTGAAGAGCAGCGGTTGCAGAAGCAAGTGGCCCTGCGGATACCCTTCCTGGGAGAGCAGCCCCTGGAAGAATGGGTGAAGGAACTAGAGCATGGCTGGAGGATGCCTACCAGGTGCTCTGGTGGTATATGGCACAGCATATACCCGGGACAGCCGAGCATGACAAGCCAGAGGGAGAGGAGTTTGATGGTCCTGGCTTGTTATGGGAGTCCTCTGCAGAGCCTGACTTTGGGAGCCCTGCGCAGACCAGACTTCAGGACATTTTCTACGACAGGGAGGCTAGGCATGACTGGGATGACCTCCATGAGGTAGAGCAAGACCTGGCTCACCTAGCAACCCTGGAGTGGGAACTGGAGTAGAATTACCGAGGTCTCTTCCACTCCATTGGGAAGGCTCAGCAGGACAGCAAGGTGACAGACCCAGATCCAGACCCCTTCCGCTGGGAAGATATCGTAGAGATGTACTGGGAGGAACCTCAGATGGCAGGTGTAGATGGGACCGAGGTCTCTCCACCGGCCCTACAGGGATGCTGGGTACCCGACCCAGATCCCCAGTGTACCTTACACGGAGAGGAGCCAACTGGTCTCGTTCCTCAGCAGCAGTGTGAGGTCCAGGGAACAGAGACAACCATTCTCGTTCCCCAGCAGCATAGTGCACAACCTACCCCCATCATTCTCAGCAAACTAGGAAAACTGCAAAGACACAGTTAATGGAATGAGCAGGTGGGCACGCTTGTTTGGGTTGGGGGTTTTAAGGGCTCCAAGGCTCATGTGTACCACAGCCTGATCTGGACGGCCTCCCGGGTTAAAGGCGCTTTATGTTTAAATCACCCTGTACCTAGGAGGGTGCAGGGTGCAAAGCCGGCCAGACCTCAGGACTTAGGGGCTGGCCGAGGACAAGTGCTGTTGCGGGTATGGCACTAACAGATTATGTGTCCATTCCGGACAGCAGCGAGCTGACCCATGTGGATCATGCTGTGGCTGTTGGAGGTGTCCAAGGGGGAGATGTGTGACGGACCGTCATCCCCTTGTTCGCAAATCATGTTTGGGCTGATTAGACGATTGTGTTTGCCCCATTCTAAATGTAATAGAAATGACGCTTAGTTATTAATCTGTGGGTAAGTGTTGGTGTCTGTTTGGGATATGATACTGGAACTCAGCTATAATACAGAGTGCTACAGTACAGTGTGATACAGTATGCTATAATACATTGCGATACAGAGTGCTATAATACAGTGGGATGCAGAGTGCTATAATACAGTGTGATATATAGTGATACAGAGTGCTATAATACAGTGTGATACAGTATGCTATAATAGTGTAATACAGAGTAATATAGTATGTTATAATACAGTGAGATAAATAGTGCTATAATACAGTGTGATATATAGTGATACAGAGTGCTATAATACAGTGTGATACAGTATGCTATAATAGTGTAATACAGAGTAATATAGTATGTTATAATACAGTGAGATAAATAGTGCTATAATACAGTGATATATAGTGATACAGAGTGCTATAATACAGTGTGATATATAGTGATACAGAGTGCTATAATACAGTGTGATAGATAGTGATACAGAGTGCTATAATACAGTGTGATATATAGGGATACAGAGTGCTATAATACAGTGTGATACAGTATGCTATAATAGTGTAATACAGAGTAATATAGTATGTTATAATACAGTGAGATATATAGTGATACAGAGTGCTATAATACAGTGTGATATATAGGGATACAGAGTGCTATAATACAGTGTGATACAGTGTGCTATAATACAGTGTGATACAGTATGCTATAATACAGTGAGATACAGGGTGATACAGAATAACATCATACAGTGTGATATAGAGTGATAATGAATGCTATACTACAGTACAGTGTGACACTATATTTGGGTGCCGCAGCGCCCTGGGCCGCCGCGACGGGCACACAGGGAAGCAGCAAGTTATTTTCCCGGCATCGGGAAATGTGCTCTCCCCTGCCGGCTCTGAAGGATCGGAGGTGACATCAGAGATCAGATCTCCCACTCCGGCCCGCTAGCACTTTGCTGACAGTCGGCAGGGGAGGGAGGGAAAGAGGACCCAGGGGAGCTCTAACATGCAGCTCTGCGGGTTCTCTCGCGAGCTCAGAGATTTGCCGCGGTTGCCACGGGAACGCTCCGGATCTTGCAAGAGTGAACTCTCACCACCAGGGAGTGCAAGAAATGTCCTCCCTCTCAGGCAAAGGTAAACAGGGAGTGGGGACATCATTTTTATTTTTAATTTAAAAAAATAAAGTATATATTAATTAATTTGCCCTCCTACCCCCACACCACACAATAGTTCCCCCATACACACACACACTGCCCCCTATACACACACACTGTCCCCCCCACACACACGTACACTGCCCCCCATACACTTGGGGTGCTGTAACGGATCGCCTGGCACCCCGACTGAGTACCTCCATTGAAGGATGCTCCTAGCGCTTCCTAAGGACTCCAAGCACTGCAGCAGACACCACAACCATCGAACTAGAGAAGCATACGAATGCTCTCAAGCATATGAATGCTGTAAGCAGCTGAACAGGAAAAGCATACAATCAGCTTACACTCCTGGTAATCAGCATACAATCCAATTCCCCCAATAACGAGACGACACTTAGTTTTGAGGTCAAGCAGAACTGGCTGTACTGGCACATACAGCCACTTTTATTCCCAATCCACAAACTTAGTACTGCCCACAGGGTTTTACAGAACAACCAATAACACACGTACATTACAGAAAACACTCCCAGCAATTATACACAAAATCCTCCCCTCTGCTTGTGATCTAATTATGGCACACAATGGGTTAACATAATTATCACAAGCAGGAAAAATACAGTATCATAAAACACATCACAGGAACCCCAAAACACACAATAACACCATCAAAAGTTAGTTGAAAGTCCCTTTGTGACCGTCTGCAAGCATGGCTTGGGTGTGGTAAGCCAATTACCTCCAGCATACAGAAAATAGCTCTATTAACAACAACAGTAAAAACACATAAAAATACATAATTCCTATTATACTTAACAGAACCCCCACATTCAACCTATCCCCAGATAGCTTGGATCTGAGCGCTCGATATATCCGAACAGCACTCAGATACCACAAACACAGTCAAATCGCCATGGGGTTAAACCATAGCAACAAGTTCGAACCGGTCTTGCAGTGTCCCTGGGACAATGCCCTGCTGGAGAACAATAGACAGGAAATGGGGGAGGGGCACACCTTCTCATGTATTCAAAGGAGCAGAAAAAGTGTTTCAAAATCCAATAAGCCCAAATAATGTCTTTAAAGGGCAATACATCCCAGGGGCCATAGTCACATGGCAGGAGGCTGTCAATTAGTCTTCTCCAATGCCCAGTGGCGAAGTCTGTTTCGCCACAGGTGCCTTGGAAAAATATTGAAATATTAAGTTCTCCTTGAACCTAAAAAGTTTGGGAACCACTGCTATATAATGCAGAGCATACAGTGATATGGAATGCCATCACACAATGTGTGGCGGACCGCCAGGTACCCCGACTGGGTTTCTCCACCAAACACGCTTCCTAGTGATCACCGAGCTACAATAAGCACTTCACCGGGACACCATAAGCACTTCCAGCCCCAAGCCGCGGCAGCGTGGCCGGGGTCTCGACTTCTCTTCCCACCCTGGACTCAAGTCCTGGATCCAGCTCCAAGTGGGTAGACCTCACTCACTCACAATTTATACACACATTGTAACCTCCAACAGCCTAATTTACATACAATAGGGTACATAGAGCGCTATAGTACAAGGAAAGGTGGGAGTCAGACAATAGCAAGGGCTGATGGGAGATTGAGGAGAGACAAGGCAGCTAGTTTTAACAGGTCTGACAGTGTCCCTCGGATAGCACCCTGCTGGGGAAACAATAGGACAGGAAAAAGAGTGAGGAGAAGAGGCACAGAAAAGCAATACATTCAACATACTCCTCCTCTGTGCCTGAGAGATAATTAATTATCTCCAGGTACAGAAAAACACACAATTTCACAACACTCAAAAAGTACCGCAAAAATCCATGGAAACCCCTCAAGAGTCACATCCCCGGATAGCCCTGATATGAGTGACCATCATATCCAAAAATCACCCAGTTCGGTTCAGTGGTTCGGATTTTCCATGGAAGTCAACTTTTAACATGTCTTTTTACATGCTCCATAGTCTTTGGGCAGGAGGCTAGCCAGCAGGCCCCTCCAGGAACATGTGGCAGAGGCATCTTTGTCACACAAATGTGACTTTGCCCCGACTGAGCACACCCGTCCGAACAGCTTCTTACAGCCACCAAACCACAGATGTCAGCCCATTCACAAAGATTTAGTCGGCTAACACCTCTCCCCCAAGAACAGCGGACACACATAGCTTGAGGGTAGAACAGGTAGAAATAGACACACCCAGGTATTTGTATACAAGTAAACTCATTAGTAAACACCCAAAGGTTTGGAACAGCAACCAATCAAACTGGGCCTAAACAAACAGCCAATCACACTAAGCCCATTAATAACTAATAGGACACACCATCACAGAACACCTACTTTGCATACACAGGAAAACATTATTCATTAGGTAAAGGGATTAACACATAGTCAACAATAGGTGACTCAGCTCCCATCTTGTCTCTTCATGTTGTGGCTAGATCTAAGCCTGTGCGGTCTAAATGGCCGCTCCCCACCAGAGCCCACCCAAACAAAGGAGCCCTTGATGCCCAAGAGATGGTGTACCAGTGTTCCGTCACACAATGTAATTCTGGAAGGCTAATGATCATTAATATATCAAAGAAATGAACTCATCAATTCAGAGGTAGAGGCCATATGGCTGAAAGCAGTTGTGACAAAGTGCCCTTCACCACTTGTACCTGGAGAGGACTAATGGCTGTTACTGTGTCACTATACCCCACTCCCTCTAACATGTAAACTAACAGAGCAGGGCCCTCAATCCCTCTGTTACTCTGTCACTATACCCCAGTTCCACTAGCATGTAAACTCACTGAGCAGGGCCCTCAATCCCTCTGTTACTGTGTCACTATACCCCACTCCCTCTAACATGTAAACTCACTGAGCAGGGCCCCAATCCCTCTGTTACTGTGTCACTATACCCCACTCCCTCTAACATGTAAACTCACTGAGCAGGACCCTCAATCCCTCTGTTACTGTGTCACTATACCCCACTCCCTCTAACATGTAAACTCACTGAGCAGGGCCCTCAATCCCTCTGTTACTGTGTCACTATACCCCACTCCCTCTAACATGTAAACTCACTGAGCAGGCCCTCAATCCCTCTGTTACTGTGTCACTATACCCCACTCCCTCTAATGTGTAAACTCACTGAGCAGGGCCCTCAATCCCTCTGTTACTGTCACTATACCCCACTCCCTCTAATGTAGCCCCATGTAGCCAAAGCGCAGCTAAGCGAAAAAAGGCCTTGACAGGGGTTAGGAGGCGGGCATAGGAGGAGGGAAGGAAGTAGGGAGTTATGGGTAAGTAGGCTTGGCTATTTAAATAGGCAGCCATTTTAAAGCCTTCACTTTTAATTACTACCTTGCTGAGTTTGTGTGCACTCCTGTGTCCACAGATTTGGTTTGGTGGGGTCTTTGTTTTTCTCTCCTTCTGCAGGGTCGAAGGATAACATGGAGGAGCTGTTGGAGCGGATCCGGTTGGCGGCTCAAGGACGTGGCGTGGACTAGCTGCGGGCGCAACTTGGACCAGCCCTGGCGGGTGCTGCGGATCATGAGGGCGGCGGAGGTCGGCCTGTGCGGGCTCGGAGGCCGCCGAGACGGCTGAGCCCAGGCGCGGAGTCCGGTGGAGACGGTTCCAGCGGCCGGGCGGCGGCGGGACCAGGCCGAAACGGACCCGGTAGCCGCATGGTTGAGGCTCCGGGACGTCGTTACCGGGACGTCGGAGAAGCGGTAGCCGGCGGGAGGCTACCCGGGAGTCGGACGGTGCAGCTCCCAGTGCGGGGAGGGCTGCGCCTGGAGCGGGGGCCGCGGGAGACATCGGGCGGCCCCCTGGAACCGGTGAGGACGCGGGATTGCAGCCCGGGAGGGCATCTACTACACCCATGGCGGGGACTGGCGGGGCCGGTGCGGAAGGAGCTCGCGGACCGCCCCTGGAACAGGCAAGTGCAGGGGGTTCCGGCCGGGACCCCCTTGGCGTGAATCAGCGCAGGAGGACTGGGCACAGGGTTCAGAGTCCTGGGGGGGACGTGGGGAGGGGTCAGGTGCCTGCTAGAGCGGGGGCAGGGAGGTCTAGGGGGGAGGGTGCGCAGGGTAGTTCCAGGGTAGTGGGCTTGGAGCGAGGGCCAGTAGCCGGGAGGGTGGAAGGGCCAGGGGGTACGGCAGGGGGAAGTTTGCCATCAGGGGGGGGCAGGAGGTCGAGGTGCGCAGGGCGTTCAGGACAGGTTAGGGGTGCGGGGTCTGGGGACCGGCTGGAGGTACCGAGGAAGGGGGTGCTTCTAGTCGGGGGGCCCGCCGGGGTGGGGGGTGGGGATTTCCCTGCGCTGGTGAGCAGATAGGTGGGCGTAGTTCTGGGGGGGGTTCAGGTTTGGGGTCAGGTGATAGCAGCCCGTCACCGGTTAGGGCCCGGGGGTCCGGGGGGTTTAAGGGAAGGGCTCGGCGTGTTAGGTCCTCATCTAGTAGCTCAGGGGGGGAGAGTGTCATGGCCCCCAGGCTGGTTACACGGGGGCGGCCTCTGGTAGAAACGGGAGGAGTCGTAGTCCCAGAGGCAGGGCCGATCGGGCCTTGGGTGGGCGAAAAGGAGTGGTTGCGCGACGGGAGGCTCTGGTGTCCAGCGGGCGCTCTCAAGGTCGGGACGGGGGGGCTGCTCATGACCAGTATGCTCTGCCCAGGACTTCTTCTCCTCGTTACAGATCTCGGAGCCGCTCCGCATCTGATGTGGCCGGGCACCGGGTTGGCTCCCCGGTTGGAGGATCGTTAACGGATGTCGCTCATCCTCGTCAGGGGACAGTACACAACGCAGCCCCAGGAGCTTCGGGGTCGAGGGGCTTGGCCGGTGAGTCCTCTGCTTCTCTGCACTCCAGTGCATTGGTTCATACACTTCAAGCACTTCTCCACTCACTGGGAGCGGGGGGTGCCACAAAGGGCGGTGTGGGGGAGGTTTGGGCTCAGGGGGCCGGGGTGGCGGGCCCGAGCGAGGTTCCCTCCGCGGAACAGAGTTCGGGTGGGGACACTGCAGTGACGGTTACTGGGGCGGAGGCGACGAGCGAGCGGGCTGAGTTGACGGGGGGGGTGGTTCCTGATGCGGCCAGGCAACACGCATATGTGTCGTTTGCGGGTCCGCTGGGGGTCCACCTCAAACAGGAGGTGAAGGAAAAATCTGGAAGGGTGACTTCTGCGAGATCTTTTCTCTTCTCCCTTTGGAGGATTTTATTGATCTCAAAGAGGACGATAAAAAAGATGAGAAGAAGGAGGAGGAAGAGAAGAAGAAGCGGTATCGTAAGATTCCCAAGTCTTTCGGTAACTGGCTGAGGGCCTTTTGGCCAGTGTTCTGGGCGAGAAATCGCCGGGCCTGTGCTCCTCTCTGTTTTGTTATTTGGATGGCATTTGGGAGGCGTATCGCACCTATGGCGGACTGGCATGGTGGCGGTACGACGAGCAATTCCGGCAGCGTTTGGCGGCTAATCCGGGTATGCGGTGGGATCAAATGGACCTGCCTCTCTGGATGAAGCTGATGATGGCGCAAAAAGCGCAGCCATTTCAGCCCACGGCCGGCGAAAGGGGCAGTCCGCCTCGTCGGCCGCCATGCAAAAGGGCTTCTGCTGGCTCTTTAACGAGGGCCAGTGCAAATGGGGAAACGCCTGTCGCTTTAAGCACGAGTGTTCGGGCTGCGGAGGCGCGCATGGGCTCAACCGGTGCTTCAAAAAAGGGAAGTCGGGGCACACCGGGGTCCCTACCTCGGCTGGGGGGGGGAGTTTCGCTTGCCCCGGGGCCTAACCCCGGTGAGGCTAGACGCGATGGAGCCGTGGCTAAGCCGCTACGGTAATAAGGCAGATGCCGTGGCGCTCCGGGCGGGGTTTGGTCAGGGGTTCTTTATCCCTTTCCGGAACCGGGGGGGGACTGGAGTTCGGCGCAACCTTAAATCGGTGGCTGAGTTCCCGGGTGTGGTGCGGAAAAAACTGGGCAAGGAAGTCAAATTGGGGAGGATGGCAGGGCCGTTCCCGGCTCCTCCATTGGAGGGTCTGCGGGTTTCCCCGCTCGGGGTGGTTCCCAAGAAGGAACCGGGCAAATTCAGGCTCATTCACCACCTCTCCTACCCGGAAGGAGAGTCGGTGAATGATGATATTGACAAGGGCTTGTGCTCGGTCTCATACGCATCATTCGACAGGGCGGTCGAGCTGGTAAGGAAGGCCGGGCGCGGAGCACTGTTGGCTAAGGTGGATATCGAAGCAGCGTTTCGGCTGCTTCCGGTCCACCCAGCGTGTCATCACTTGCTGGGGTGTTTCTTCGACGGGGGGTACTTTGTGGATTTGTGCCTTCCAATGGGTTGTGCTATCTCCTGCGCCTACTTTGAGAAATTTAGTACTTTTCTTGAATGGGTGGTCAAAGTTGAGGCGGGGAGTGGGGCTGTGGTACACTACCTGGACGATTTTCTCTGCGTAGGACCGGCGGGCGCCCCCGCCTGCCTACACTTGCTGAGAACGGTCGAGTGGGTGGCTGGCCATTTCGGGGTCCCGCTGGCGGCGGACAAGACAGAAGGGCCGGCTCAGTGCCTTAGTTTTCTGGGGTTGGAGATAGATACGTTGCAAGGGGAGTGTCGGCTGCCGCTGGAGAAGTTGCGGCGGCTGAAGGAGGAGGTGACGACGGCGGCTCAAGCCCGTGAGGTTACATTGCGGCAGCTGCAGTCGTTGATCGGGATGCTGAATTTTGCATGCCGGGTGATCCCAATGGGTAGGGTGTTCAGCCGGAGCCTGTCGGCATTGACGGCAGGGGTGCGATCCCCGCGTCACTTCATTCGGGTGTCGTCGGCCATGAGGGCCGACTTGGCTGTATGGGAGACCTTTTTGCGGGAGTTCAATGGGACGGTGATTTTTAGACAGGAGGGCGTGTCGGCTGCGGAACTGGAGCTGTTCACAGACGCGTCTGGTAGCGTGGGCTTCGGGCTTATTTTGGGGGACGTTGGTGTGCGGAGCGATGGCCGAGGGAGTGGCGACTGAGCCCCCTCATGCGGAACTTGGCTTTCTTGGAGCTGTTCCCGCTGGTCGTAGCGTTGGCCCTGTGGGGGGATAGGCTGCGGGACCGGAAGGTGGTCTTTTTCTCGGACAATATGGCCGTGGTGCACGCTGTGAATAACCAATCAGCGGCATCGAAACCCGTGGTTAGGTTGCTACGCCATTTTGTTCTGTTGTGCATGTCGCTAAATGTTGTTTTTCGTGCACGCCATGTGCCTGGGTTCATGAATGATGTAGCTGACGCCCTGTCTCGTTTTCAGTGGTCACGATTCCGGACGGTGGCGCCGGAAGCCCAAGAAGTGGGGCAGGCTTGCCCAGACGAGATTTGGCGGCTCGGGGCGACCTGCTTGGGGGACTGGTGAAGGCTTCACTGGCGCCGGCCACATGGGCCGCTTACAGTAAGGTCTGGGACTCCTGGGAAAGGTCATGGGAAGGGTTGGACCGCCTGCCGGCGGGGGAATCGCTCAAGGATGCGTTCCTCTGGTACACCTGTCAATTTCTGGCGAAGGGGGCATCCCCGGCGGTGGTTGACAGGTCCATGGCGGCGATGGCTTTCTGGTTCAAGTTACATGGGGAAGAGGACCTTACTAAGTCCTTTGTCATAAGGCAGGCACTGAAGGGGTACCGGCGGGGCCGCAGACGGCCTGACACTCGGCGCCCAGTATCGGTGCGAGGGTTGAGTGACCTGGTCGGTTTATTGCCTACTATATGTTTCGACAGGTTCGAAGCATCGTTGTTTCAGGCGGCGTTTCTGTTGGCCTTCTTTGGAGCCTTTCGGGTAGGGGAGTTGGTCAGTGCCACGAGGACTGCGGCAGGGGGGGTACAGGTGTCGGGGGTCCGAGTGCTGGAAGGGAAGGTGGTTGTACACCTGGCAAGATCCAAGACGGACATGTTAGGCAAGGGCCGAGATGTGACGCTGCGGGCCCTGCCGGGCTCCGCTTTGTGCCCAGTGGCCGCGGTGGCGGGGTACATGGCACGGAGGCCGGGGGTTGGAGGATCGCTGCTGGTACACGCGGACGGGTCTTCCCTCTCCCGGTTCCAGTTCACCGAGGTTTTTCGGTCTGGACTGGGAAAGCTAGGACTGAGGGTGGATACTTTTGGTACACACTCCTTTCGTATTGGGGCGGCTACGGAGGCAGCTCGGTTGGGTCTGGGGGATGACATAGTGAAACGGATTGGGAGATGGGAGTCGGTACGGTTCCGTTCATATGTGCGTTTGGGCTTATTGGAGTAAGATGGGGAAGGGCCTTTGGGGGGATCCCCGGGGGCTGGGTGCATAAGGGGCTGGTATGATCTGTTTTCCTTCTCTCCCCCAGGCCGTGTCGCATGGATCGTGGGCCATTCATTTGTCTTCTGGGCCGAAAGGAGGGCTGCAGCTCGAGCTCAGGGCCACCAGCTGGGCTTTCATCGGGACCAGTTGGCAGTACAGTGGTTCGGGTACAGGGTTTTTGTTGGGGGGAGGTCTGCGAAAGGGTGTTCCGGATGGTAGCAGGCGGGCAACGGCCGGACCTGCTGGTGCTCCATGCGGGGGGCAACGACTTGGGCCTCACTCCGCAGCGGCGGCTAGTGAAGTGGATGAAGCAGGACCTTAACGGTTTAAGGGACCTACTTCCGGGGGTGATGTTGGTCTGGTCGGAGATTATCCCTAGGAAGCGGTGGCGGCATGCTAGGGACCCGGAGGCTATTGACAGGTGTAGGAAGAAAGTGAATAGCTTGATGGCAAGCTTCGTGCGGAAGCTAGGGGGTGTGGTAATTCGACACAGCGAGTTGGAAGGTGGTTTGCCAGGGTACTACCGCTCGGATGGAGTCCATCTCTCGGCAGTTGGTTGGGATCTGTTGACCCTGGGCTGGCAGGATGGCATAACTAAGGCTCTTTTTCTTCGGGGTGGCGGAGCTCAGACAGCTTAAGGAGTCAAGGTCTGAGCTTGTGGCGGGATAGGGAGCTGAAGGAGGAGAAATAGGCTCCCTAGGATGAACGTCATGGAGACGTAAAACTGTGGTCATTGGTGGTTGGTAGGTTCCGAG
>OW240917.1:254875834-254900513 GCA_933207985.1 Pelobates cultripes | reverse complement strand
CCTCAATCCCTCTGTTACTGTGTCACTATACCCCACTCCCTCTAACATGTAAACTCACTGAGCAGGGCCCTCAACCCCTCTGTTACTGTGTCACTATACCCCACTCCCTCTAACATGTAAACTCACTGAGCAGGCCCTCAATCCCTCTGTTACTGTGTCACTATACCCCACTCCCTCTAACATGTAAACTCACTGAGCAGGGCCTCAATCCCCAGCCTCTTGCCCTGCGACTATGGCCCCTGGACTGTACTGCCCTTCAAAAGCTCTGTTTGGGCTTATTGGACCTTAAACTCCATGGCGATTTGACTGTGTTCGTGGGATCTGAGTGCTGTTTGGATATATCGAGCGCTCAGATCCAAGCTATCTGGGGATAGGTTGAATGTGGGGGTTCTGTTCAGTATGATAGGAATTATGTATTTTTACTGTTGTTGTGAATAGAGAGATTTTCTGTACCTGGAGATAATTGGCTTACCACACCCAAGTCATGCTTGCAGTCTGTTGAAAAGGACTTCCAGCTAACTTTTTAACCACTGAAGGGATTTGTATGATTTTGACATATGTTTGTATTTGGAGTATGCTGATTCCGAGTCTGCTTCTATCCCTGGATATAATTGGATTATTTTCCCCATTGTCTCCAGGATAGAGGGCTCTGTAAAACCAGTTTGGGCCCAGTGGCGGATCCAGAGCCTGATCTCGGGAGGGGCACTTGTAGATTATTTAAAGAAATAATCCAGACACAATAACCACTACAGCTCAGTGTAGTGGTTATGGTGTCAATAGTGCCAGGACCCCCTCCCACAGTAAGTAGTCAAACCGTTTAAGAACAGTTTGACAACTTACCTGAGATCTGCTGGGAAATGGGGCTGTAGTAGGGCATAGGAGCACTGGTGTGTGTGAGTGGTGCAATGTGTGTGTGAAGGTTGTAGTGTGTGAGTGAGGGCGGCAGTGTATGTCAGGGATGCAGTGTATGTGTGGGACAGTATGTGTGTGTAACAGTTGCAGTGTGTGTGTATGGGGGCAGTGTGTGTGTAACAGTTGCAGTGTGTGTGTATGGGGGGCAGTGTGTGTATGGGGGGCAGTATGTGTGTATGGGGGGGGCAGTATGTGTGTATGGGGGCTATGTGTGTGTGTGTGTATGGGGGGCCAGTATGTGTGTGTATGGGCAGTATGTGTGTGTGTATGGGAGCAGTATGTGTGTGTATGGGGCAGTATGTGTATGAGGGGGCAGTGTGTGTGTATGAGGGGGGCAGTGTGTGTGTGTATGAGGGGCAGTGTGTGTGTATGGGGGCAGTATGTGTGTATAGGGAATTTTGTGTGAATGGGGGGCAGTTGCGTGTATTGGGGGCAGTTGTGTGAATGGCTTGGTTGTGTGTATTGGGGGCAGTTTGTGTGTATTGGGGCGGTTTGTGTGTATTGGGGGCAGTTTGTGTGAATGGGGGGGCAGTTTGTGTGAATGGGGGGCAGTTTGTGTGAATGGGGGGGGAAGTGTGTGTGTATGGCTGGGCAGTTTGTGTGAATGGGGGGGCGGTATTGGGGGCAATGTATGTGTGGCTTTTTTTTTTTATAATATATATTTTTTAATTTAATTAAAATAAATATCCTATGTCCCCCCTCCCTTCTTACCTTTACTGGGGAGGAGGGGGGACATATTTCGATCCCTGGTGGTCCCAGTGGTGATTCCCTGGTGGTCCCAGTGGGGAGAGTGAGCTCTAGCCCGCGCTCGGGCTAGAGTTCACTCTCGCGAGATTTGGAGCGTTGCCGCTGTAATTGCGGCAACGCTCCAAATCTCACGAGAAGAGGACCCGGAGGAGCTGCAGGCAGAGCTCCCTGGTCCTCTCTCCTCCCTCTCACTCCCTCTCCCTCCCCTGCCGGCTGTCAGCACGGTGCCTGCGGACCGGGGAGGGAGATCTCTGATCTTCCTCCCCGGTCCGCAGGCACATTGCAGGGCTGGCACCTGCATGTCCTGGCAGGGGAGGGAGACCGGCGGATTTCTCGGGGGGGGCAATTGCCCCGTTGCCCCCCCACTGGATCCGCCACTGTTTGGGCCAGATAGCCATGCTGCCAGCCAGGCCCCAAAAGATACTTTACTAAATTCTGAACCCTTGGTCTGATTCATGCCATTTTTTGATATGTTGTTTCCCTGAATGGATTGATTGTAAATATATCATTTTTATGTGAATGTGATGAATACTTTTAAAGTTATTAATATTATGTAAAACTGTGCATTTTCCTGCCTTTGATAATTGAACGTATTGATTGGTTGTTCTGTAAAACCCTGTGGGTAAAATGTGCATAAAAGCAGAGTGTTGGATTAACGCTTCAGTTCTACTTCACCCTCAATTTGGAGTCTCGTCTCTTATTGGGGGATCTGCTACTCTGCATATTCCCTTGCTATAATCACTCCTAAGCTTTTGTAAGAGCTTGTTCCTGCTTCGCTCTGAAGGAAGAGAGGTACGGCCTGCGGTGGTTGTGGTGTCTGCTAGAGTGTTTGGAGCCCTCAGGAAGCGCTAGGAGCAACCTTCAATGGAGGTACCCAGTCGGGGTGCCAGGTGATCCGTTACAGAATGGGAGTGTCAGACATTGTTGTATTGTTTTGATTGGTTTGTGTCCTGTGTATGCCTGCGTACCATCAGTTCAAGGGGGTGGGCCTCTGGCCTGGGGAATTGTATAAATTGTGGGTGTTTGCTTCCATTAAACAGAACTACTTGACTCTTTCTTGAAGCATTGGCTCATGCTTGGGGGATGGGATAACTACACTCTTGGGGATTGCTATATCACAATGCCCCCATGAGTAGGAGAGGTCTACCCACTGAAAGCTGGATCCTGGCCTTGGGTCCAGGGTGGGTGAAAGACGACGAGACCCCGGCGCAACTGCATCGCTGGAAGTAGGGTCTGCAGTGCTGATAGTGTCGATTGGAGTGCTTGGAGTCCTCGGCAAGCACTAGGAGCATCGATTGGCGGAGGTACTCGGTCGGAGTGCCAGCGTTCTGTCACAGCAGTTAGTTTCCATTGGAACTAGCCAGCCAGGCATCTCAAGTGTAGAATTTCACACCTTGCAGAGTCTTCGATTAATCAAAGTATCAATCCATGTTGTAAACCGTCTGCCCCCTTTCACATTCAAATTGGCCCCTTTTGAAAATTTATTTTTGGAGTGTCTCAAAATATTGTATATTTTTCTGTAGAGAATCCCGGGATTGAAACCCCTGTTGTCTTGTACTGTCAACCCTATGTAGGGGACTGTACATAAAAGCCATGTGTGTTCCAATAAAGCTCAGTTGTGTTGTACTCCCAGAGCTGTGTGTCATCCAGTTACTGGGGGTGGGGGGTGAGGGATGCCTGCTTGTTTTAGGGGTTCCAGAGTTGCTGAGGAAAGGAATTAGTGGAGGTAACCGGCAGGGTTATCCGTGGTCCGCTACAACCGCTATTTCACAGCACTCAATCTTTATCAACCGCTACCTTGCAGCAGTCTGAATCTTTATCAAGTGCTATCTCTGAGCATTCTGAATCTTTATCAAGTACTATACCTCACAGCATTCCAAATCTTTATCAACTGCTACCTTGCAGCACTCCAAATCTTTATCAACCGCTACCTCGCAGCACTCCAAATCTTTATCAACCGCTACCTCGCAGCACTCCAAATCTTTATCAACCGCTACCTCGCAGTACTCCAAATGTTTAACTACTACCTCGCAGCACTCCAAATCTTTATTAACTACTACCTTGAAGCACTCCGAATCTTTAGTAACTGGTAACTAGCAGCATTCCGAATCTTTATTAACGACTACCTCGCAACACTCCAAATCTTTATCAACCGCTACCTCACAGCATTCAGAATCTTTATTAACTGCAAACTCGCAGCAATCCGAATCATTATGACTGAGTAGGTAAAAGAAGTATAATTTGATGATTTTGTACAGCTCTATTCTGTGGGAAAGTTCTATGGCAATACTAGGACAATCCATTTACTTTTTCAACTTTGCCCAGAACAAACCAGTAAACTAATCTAGATAAATACAAAAAGAAAAGTCCTGCACTCACTCCCATCACTCCTGGGCGGCAGCAATGGCTACAGTACACACCAGCTAATATATATAGTAAAAACCAAAGAAAAAAGTTACCTGCGCTCTCTCCTTAATTCCTATGTATATTTAAACAAATGGAGGTCATTTAGTTACTCCAATGGCCACTGGAGGGAATGCCTGCCTGCCAACGTCAAGGCAGAACCAATGGCCATTGGAGTAACTAAATGACCTCCATTTGTTTAAATATACATAGGGATTAAGGAGAGAGCGCAGGTAACTTTTTTCTTTAATCTAGATAAATGACTTAGGTAATAGTGAAGTTAGCCAACAGTAACAAAATTAGATGGGAGCAAAAAAGAAAGTGAAAAGATATTATGATTGAGCCTTAAAGGGAAACCATTGTTTCCCTGCTTTCATAAACTACGTTTTATTTATATCTATACTAAAAATGTAGTTCTGAGTGTGTGAAAAAGAAAATTAAATGTAATAATCCATCCCTCTTTATCCTACAGCTGGGCACCTCCATCTTAGGCCCAGAGGAGGCGGGCTGAAAAGCTAGCCGGATAGGAGGCATGTGTGGGTGTGGTGAGTGTAGGTGTCACATGTGGGGGGTGTCACTTAGGATAGGGGTGGGGTGGGGTCATATAAAGGGCAGTCATTTTGTCCCTTTACCTCAGCCATCTTAGAATAAACGGCTGGTAACATCTTCCCTCCTTGCTGCCTGTTACCACTGCTTGTCTCACGGCCAGGGCATGGACATTGAAGCCATCTTGTCTGCCCTCAGGGCTGAGGCCCTTCAAGATGGGGGACTTCACCTGCAGTCCCAGCTGGCGCGGCTGCAGGGTGCTTCTGGGTCGGCTGTTCCCTCTTTCTCCAGCCCCAGCGTTCAGCGCCGCCGTGCACGCCCCCCTACCCGGTATAGCCCCTCGCGGGAGGGTCGGGTGAGGGGTAGGAGCAGGAGCCCTGTGGCCGGGCCGCGCGCCAGTTCCCAGGTGGCCGCGGCCGGCGAGGCCTCCCCCACTCCTGGCACTTCCTCCCCGAGCGGGGCTCGGGGAGGCCGGCAGGTGGCCGGCGGTCTGATGCGGCCCACGCTGCCTCTCACACACCTCCCCCGCCGGTCTCGCGGGCATTGAGGAGGACGGCGGCGAGACCGGCGTTCGGGAGGGCTCCAGCTACCAGAGCTTCCCGGCATGCGGCTCCAGTGACCCGTGGGTTGCCAACCCACTCCTCCGGTCGGGTGAGTAGGCCGCAGGTCGGCAGGGTCGTTTCCGGGGGGGAGGAGGGGTCTGGGGGCCATGGGAAGACAGCTGAGTCACTTCACCCCCACAGCAGCTCCCCTCCTGCTCTGCCCTCCTTCCCTGCCTCCCCTGGGTCTGCTCCTGGCACTTCTTATAATGCCACCCCACCTACAGTGGGTCCCTCTGGGGTTGGCACTTCCCCTCTTCCCACTGTCTCTGCCCCATCACTCCACCCCTCCCCCTCACCTGCCCCCCTTGTGTCAGGGATCCTCCCTGGTACTCCTGGTCCTGCCCTTGGCTCACTGTCTGCCCCATCTGCGGGCTCTCTCAGGGTGGTTTACCTGTCTCATCATGGTTTACCTGTCCCTCCCCATCATCCTGGGCCTGATCCGGGCACCCTCCTTGATGGGTCCCATTCCACCCTTCCTGGCCCTACGTCTGTCACTTTACCATCCGCCTCTCCGGGTACTTTCACGGTGGGTGTGGGAGGGTTGGGTTCCTTTTCACCTTTACTTTCTTCACAGAGTGTCCCTGGTCGGGTGCGTTTCTCTGACGCTGGCGCTGGTGCTGTCCCTTCTGCGGTTACAGCTCCCGTGGTTCCGCCGCAACCTTTGGACCGGGTTATGGGGTCGCCGCAGCTGCCGTCACATTCCATTGCCTCTGGTGAGTACGCTGGTTTATCGGGGGATGCCTTAAGGGGTATTGGTGCAGGGGTCTTACCTCAATGGGACGCTTTAATACAGACCATGAGACAAGTTTTACAGTCTCTGGAGCAGGGTCATCGTCCTGGACTGCAGCCCCCTTTAGCCCTTGACGATCAGCTGCGGTCAGGGTGGGCGGCTGCTGGTGGTTCTGACCTTTCAGGGGTTGTAGCATTGCCCTCTGCTGCCCCCGCAGGGCCCAGTGGCCCTGTGGTGCCAGTTCCTCCAGTGGCGGAACTTGAACCATCCAAAGGATCCTCGGATGACGCCGCGGCATCTTCGGGGTCAGGGGTAGCCCCCGCTGCGCATGGGGCGGCTTACATGTGCTGGTCAGGCCCTCTAGGTCTCCATTTGACTCCGGAATTGCGCACCAAGATAGAGAAAGGGGAATTCGTTGAAATATTTTCCTTACTCCCTATGGAGGATCTGCCTCGTGTTGATCCTGCGGCAAAAGACTCCGAAAAGGAGAAGGAGAAGTTTAGGTATCGGAAGATACCAAAAACTTTTGGTAATTGGATCAGGGCTTTTTCTATCCTGGCGAGTGTGATAGGCGAGAAGTCCCCCAATAAATGCTCATCCCTCTTTTGCTATCAGGATACGATATGGAACGCGTGCCGGACCTATGGCGGATTAGGCTGGTGGCGCTATGATGAGCAGTTTCGCCAGCGCATAGCGGTCCGCCCATCGTTGAGTTGGGACCAGATGGACATCGGCTTGTGGTTGGCCATCATGACCCGGCCGGCATCGCATCAAGGGGGCCTCTCGTCCTTTCTCGGGGGGGCCGGCGCAGGGTCTGCGACCACTGCGTCGGCCAATCAGCGTCGAACGGGCTGCTGCTGGCAGTATAACGACGGGCAATGTAAATTCGGCACGGGTTGTCGTTTCAAGCACGAGTGCTCTGGGTGCGGCGGATCGCACCCCGCCTCCAAATGCTTTAAGCGGGGCAGGGCTGGCGACAAGGGTGACGCCATGGGCTCTAAGGGCGAGGACGCCAGTGGACGTCGGCGCGATGCAACCGTGGTTAAAACGTTATAGAAATAAAAAGGCGGCTGCCTTACTCCTGGAAGGTTTTTCGTTTGGTTTTTGGATTCCCCATCAACATCGTCCGGCGTCAAAGGTATGCCGGAATTTGCGTTCGGTCTTTGACCACCCTGGGGTGGTCAGGGACAAGTTGGCTAAAGAAGTGGCTTTGGGGCGTATGGCAGGCCCTTTTCGGGAATCTCCTCTCCCTGATCTCCGGGTGTCGCCATTAGGCGTCGTACCCAAGAGGGAACAGGGAAAATTTCGGCTTATTCATCACTTATCGCACCCCCAAGGGGGTTCTGTAAATGATGACATTGCATCAGAATTATGCCGTGTTTCTTACGCCTCATTTGATGCTGCGGTTTGTATGGTCAGGGATGCCGGATCGGGGGCACTCATGGCAAAAGCAGACATCGAGTCTGCTTTTCGTCTTTTGCCGGTTCACCCGGGGTGTCATCACCTCTTAGGTTGCTATTTTGAGGGGCATTACTATGTGGACATGTGCCTCCCGATGGGCTGTGCGATATCCTGCTTTTACTTTGAATGTTTTAGTTCCTTTCTTGAATGGGTGGTGAGAATGGAGTCTGGTCACAACTCCCTCCTTCATTACCTAGACGATTTTTTGTGTGTTGGTCCCGCGCACTCCTCAATCTGCGCACATATTTTGCAGTCATTGGCGGATGTGGCCTCTGGGTTTGGTGTGCCTCTGGCGCCCGACAAGACAGTTGGCCCTTCCACGTGCCTGTGTTTCCTGGGAATTGAGATTGATTCAGTTATCGGGGAATGTCGGCTCCCAGTGGACAAACTGGTGGACTTACGGGGGTCTGTGCGGGAAGCGGGCTCCTTGCGAAAGATCACTCTTCGACGCCTTCAATCCCTCTTAGGCAAGCTGAACTTTGCCTGTCGGATCATGCCTATGGGCAGAGTATTCAACAGGCGCCTGGCGGCTGCCACGGCTGGAATTTCGAAGCCCTTGCATTTCATCCGCTTAACCAAGGCGCTCAGGGACGATCTGGTAGTCTGGGCTGTTTTCCTTGAAACTTACAATGGAAGGTCTTATTGGCAGCAGCCTGAGGTTTCAAATGCCGCGCTTCACTTGTTTACAGATGCTGCGGGTTCCTCTGGCTTCGGGGCAATCCTGGGGCCTCATTGGTGCGCAGAGCCGTGGCCTGTATCGTGGGTCGATTCAGGCCTTACCAAGAACTTGGCGTTCTTGGAGCTCTTCCCCATCTTGGTGGCTGTTCACTTATGGGGGATGGAGCTCAAAGACAGGCGCGTCGTCTTCCACTGTGATAACCTGGGTGTGGTTCAGGCCATCAATAACTTGACGGCCTCTTCCCCTCCGGTGGTTAGGCTATTGCGTCAATTGGTTTTGCGATGCTTGTCTCTGAACATAACGTGCCGTGCTGTGCATATTCCTGGGGTCATGAATACCACGGCTGACTCTCTTTCTCGCTTTCAATGGCAGGTGTTTCGGAAAGCCGCTCCGGAGCAGACTTGGAAGGCCTCCCCTGTCCCGGAGAACTATGGTCCCTTGGCCTGAGCGGATAAGGGAATGGATACGGTCCTCGGTGTCTGAGGCGACTTGGGTCCGGTATGGTAAGGCTTGGGGGGAATGGGTTGCTCTTGAGCAGGATCATGGAGGCTACGCTTCCCCGGCGGAACGAGTTCAAGGTTTGTTACATTTGCTTTGGTTCTGGGAGGCTTGCGGGTGTTCGCCGGCTACTGTTTCTGGGAAGCTTTCCGGTCTTAGTTTCTGGTTTAACTTAACTCGGGTGCCGGATGTCACTAAGGATTTCTTGGTTAAACTTGCGATGCGTGGTTGGCGTAGGGGCCCTCGTGGGCAGGATTCTCGTAGGCCGGTTTCAGGGGCATTGCTGCTAGGAATTGCCTCAGTGCTTCCGCAGATATGTTATTCTGCTTATGAAGCCAGTTTATTTCGGTTGGCCTTTATTTTTGCCTTTTTTGGGGCCCTCCGGATTGGGGAACTAATCAGCCCTAGCAGGGGGATTCCGGGGGGTTTGTTATTTCACGATGTGTCCCTCTTGGATGGTGCGGTGCGTTTCTTGATACGA
Source organism: Pelobates cultripes (assembly GCA_933207985.1). Lineage (NCBI taxonomy): Eukaryota > Metazoa > Chordata > Amphibia > Anura > Pelobatidae > Pelobates > Pelobates cultripes. Next base: position 254,891,454 of record OW240917.1, on the reverse strand, counting down.
CGGTCTAAAACTGACGTTGTTGGTAAGGGTCGCTGGGTTACCCTTCGCACCATCCCTAATTCGTCTGTTTGCCCAGCCTCTGCGTTTCAGTCCTACTGCTCCATACGCCCGAGTCTTGCGGGCCCGTTGTTAATGCACGAGGATGGTACTTACCTGTCTCGTTTTCAATTCCTCCGGGTATTTCGCTTGGCACTCGATATGCTGGGAATCCCGAGTGGTGAATTTGGGGGTCATTCCTTCCGGATTGGGGCAGCTACTGAAGCTTCTCGGTTGGGTTTCTCTGATCAAGAGATTCAGAGGATTGGGAGGTGGGAATCTGGGAGGTTTCGTTCTTATATCTGGCCCACGCGTCTGATGGGTGCCCCCCTTGTGTTTTCTCCGCAGGGCCCGGCCGACGGATCTGGCTGATTGGGCATTCGTATATCTACTGGGCCCACCTGCGGGCAGGGGTACGCCCGGGTGGGACGCGACTTGGAATTCCCCGGGAGCTGGCTGAGGTCCGATGGTTCGGCTTTCGGGGCATGCGCTGGGGCCAGCTCTTGCCGGAGGTGTTACAGTTAGCCACATTGTTGGGGGCCCCTGATGTATTGGTGATCCACCTGGGGGGAAACGATCTTGGGGCGCTGCCTGCTTGGGGGCTTAGTGAGCTCATTAGAAGGGATTTGGCGCGCTTGCTAGTCCTTTTCCCACAGCTCTGCTTAGTCTGGTCAGGTATAGTATCTAGGAACTATTGGCGCCGCACGAGGGATCAGGGGGCGATTGAGCGCTGCAGGGTTAAAATCAACAAGAGGGTGTCCAAATTTGTACTCGGGGTTGGGGGTGTCACAGTGCGACACCGGATATTTGAAAAGGAAGCGGCGATCTATTTTCGCCCAGATGGGGTTCATCTCACGGATGTGGGTTTAGATTTATTTAATCTGGCGCTGCAGGACGCATTAGAGCAGGCCATGGCGTTGGTGGGGAGTCGCGCCAGCTGATTTAGGCTTAAATGCAGTAGGCGCTAGTGGCGGGTATGGTCCTTGCCAAACCAGTTGGAAAACGAGTACACTGGAAGAAGGAATGCTGGGTCTGGTCCCTCCCCTAACCTCGGAGAGTTGTGGTAATTGGGCGTGCCCCCCGTGCCAGTAAAAGGCGGCCAGGGGTTGGCATGGGGTATTGGAAGGCCAAGGTAAAAGGCCTGTTATCTTGGACGAGGGGGGAGGGCAGGTACCCTGGAAGGGGGTACTCTAGAGTTATTATGGTTGGCAAGGACAAGTTCTCGAGTAAATTATTGGTTGATTTATTTATGCTTGTTATTATAAATAAAGCTGTGGCCTGTTTTATACCACACTTATGTCTCTTGGTTTTAATTGGGGGGAAATCGGGAAAATGTAATTATGATTGCATTGGTTCGCACCACACAGTAACCACTACCTACACACAAGGCCCAGAGGAGGCGGGCTGAAAAGCTAGCCGGATAGGAGGCATGTGTGGGTGTGGTGAGTGTAGGTGTCACATGTGGGGGGTGTCACTTAGGATAGGGGTGGGGTGGGGTCATATAAAGGGCAGTCATTTTGTCCCTTTACCTCAGCCATCTTAGAATAAACGGCTGGTAACATCTTCCCTCCCGCCCACCCTTGATTGTTGATTGTTGTATATTGTATATCTCTAACTTTCTTTCTTGTCACAGCTGGCGGGTATGGTCCTTGCCAAACCAGTTGGAAAACGAGTACACTGGAAGAAGGAATGCTGGGTCTGGTCCCTCCCCTAACCTCGGAGAGTTGTGGTAATTGGGCGTGCCCCCCGTGCCAGTAAAAGGCGGCCAGGGGTTGGCATGGGGTATTGGAAGGCCAAGGTAAAAGGCCTGTTATCTTGGACGAGGGGGGAGGGCAGGTACCCTGGAAGGGGGTACTCTAGAGTTATTATGGGTCGGTTGGCAAGGACAAGTTCTCGAGTAAATTATTGGTTGATTTATTTATACTTGTTATTATAAATAAAGCTGTGGCCTGTTTTATACCACACTTATGTCTCTTGGTTTTAATTGGGGGGAAATCGGGAAAATGTAATTATGATTGCATTGGTTCGCACCACACAGTAACCACTACCTACACACAAGCTCTCAGTCAATTATTGTTATAACCACAGTCCTTTGTACCTGGCAGGCAGCAGAGAGCATACAGAGAGGAGGAGACAGAAAACAATGTTTCTATTTTCTTAATTTGCAATATGTGCCCTGGCTGTGCCTCACCTGAACTAGAACGTAATCTCATTTGCTAAATCTTCAATATAATTTAGTGAAGATGACCTTAAATCACAATAATCCCTTTTATATTTAAAAATCAAAACAAAACAAATGTTTTTTTTAAAAATGCATACATTTTATGAACCAAAGTAAACATAATTTCACCTTGTGTTAATAAAGGAATTTATGCATAAGCTCAAATATTTTTTTTTAAATTAGATTTGGGTAGAACTTTTCCGGAAGGACTCACAGGGTCTGATATGAAGTGTATTTACCAATTACTATACCTGGGGCTGCACTCTTCTTAGTCGTGTTTCAGCCTCCAGCGCCTCGTCCATCGGTGCCGACTGCAGCGCTACTAATCTGGTGTTTTACACAGAATTTCTTAATTTATAAAACAGGAAATCTAAAGAACAGCTTTCTCGTCCTCAGGCTGATGCAGATGGGGGCTCATTACAACATATTAATGGAGAGACCCCACCAGAGAGAACATCCACCCTGACTATAACTGGGAGAACACTAGAGTTGGCTGCCCGCCACGACTGGATTTACTAAAAGCATTAGAGTAAAGAATAAATAAATGAAAACTAAGGCTCAGATGTAATAGAAATGTAATTAATATGCTCTGCACAAAATGAAAATGATTGGTAATGGTGAGAATTAAGGGGTTTTAAGGAACACAGAGAAAAAACAAAATACTTCTCTGGGCTATTCTGCCCGTGTCACGAGTCACACGAAAGAATGTTTCCCTCCCAGAAATCCCACAATTTTTGTATTCTTTGTTGCCAAGGAGATGCATCTTCCTGACCAGTTTAAAAGTCCAGGAGATATGACTTCCTGACTAGTTTAAACGCCCAGGAGATGTGTCTTTCTGACCGGTGTAAAAGCACAATGGTTGTGTCTTTCTGACAGTTTTAAAAGCCCAAGAAATGTGTCCTCCTGACTATTGTTAATGCATTTTCATTACAATTTAAAGACCCAAGAAGTGCGACTGGTTAACCAGCTTAAAAGCCCAGGAGACTTGTAATCCTGACTGGTTTAAAAGCCAAGGAGGTGTGTCTTCCTGACCAGTTTAAAAGCCCAGAAGATGTTGTGATGGAAGCTCCTGTGCCACAGCCTTCTGGAAAGGCGGAAAGGCTAGCCTCCTGCCCACAAACTATGGACCTGATCCCAAGACCCTCTAAAAAGGTGCGATTCTTCCTGTGAGTAAGGGGCCCCAGACACTTGTTGTATTACAATTGTATCCCTGTGCCCAGATACCTATTGTTTGTGGTTTTATATTGGGTTATTCGGAGTACCTATATGTTTCCCCATAAGATTTGGTCCTATGTATTAAATTTTGTCTAGGTTGTATGTGCTTTCCCCCCTCCTTCTGTCTTATTGTTTTCCCAGCAGGGCATTATCCCATTGTTCCAGGGACACCTCCAGACCAGTTTGAACTGGCTGCCCTGTAACTCCTTTAAATCACCCGTGTGATTATCAGCCCTTGCTATTGCCTATCCCAACGTGTAATTACAGGGCTCCATTCACACTGGTTGCAAGCTTTGTAGTATGGTTGGTTACCATCCCAAGTCCATACTTCTATTGGTTGGCTTAGGATATGCAGTGCAATTGGTTACTATCTCAAGTCCATACTGTTATTGTTGTCTTGGGATATGTAGTGTGATTGGTTGCTATCCCAAGTCCATACTGCTATTGGTTGGCTTGGGATATGTAATATAATTGGTTAGTATCATAAGCCCATACTACTATTGGTTGGCTTGGGATATGTAATATAATTGGTTACTATACCAAATCCATACTGCTATTGGTTGGCTTGGGATATGTAGTGTAATTGGTTACTATCCCAAGTCCATACTGCTATTGGTTGGATTGGAATATACAGAGTAATTGGTCACTATTCCAAGTCCATGCTGCTACTGATTGACTTGGGCTCACTGTGCAGTTTGGGTGGGGGTTACAGAGGAGGACCTGGTGGGGAACATTGTGTACCACTGTAACTCTATTGTATGTAAATAAGGCTGTGGGGGTATAAATACATGTGCTGTTTTCAATAAAGGTTGTTGTTCTCTCCTTCACCAAGTCTTGTCTAATGCTTGGGGAGGTGGACTGTGATCACTGAAGCTGCATTTCTTCCACCCTGAAAGGACTTTAGCAGAGATACTCAGCCGGAGTATAGGAGCTCCACTACAGATGTGTCTTCCAAAACTGGTTTAAAGCCCAGGAAGTGTGCCACTGGATGACTTTACTCACCATGGATAATACAGTTCAGATCTTACACCCAGACTTGCTATGACATTATTCTGATTTTTAAAAACACATTCCCTTCAAACAACATCCATTTGACATGTTTAGCAAAATGTGTTCCAATTTAAATACATAAACAAACAACTTAATTAATAACGAACATTTAGGCAATAAAAAAAAGAACATTTTGTGAAATCCTTGGTGAGGGTGGAAGTCACATTGCTGCTTTGGAGAGTGATGAATAAGGTTCTTGCGGTACTTCCAGTCGCCCCCTGTATGTGTTCTCCAGGGCAGGAGAAGACACTGTTCTATCCTTCATCCTCCGACCTCCATAGCTCAAAGAGGAACAGAGCTCGCCGATCATCGAACTGTGACAGAATGAACAAATGAAATGAATCCACGCTCTCGCTCCCTGTGTGAGTCACTAAATCTTAATACTAAACACAGCGTAGCTAAATGCTGGATGGTTTGCACACGAAAAGTCAATTTAAATGAACATTATCTACCAGAGTAACGTAGTTTCATTTTACAATTGATCCCAATATCTTGACCCCCAGGACTTAGAGAGTTTCTAGTTAAGAAGTCACATTCTTATCAGACAGCAGGTTTCCATAAACATACATTTCTAATATTCCCACACAAACACTTACGGGACCCTCCGAACAGAGAGGATTCGCAAGCTCATCAAACCATCCTGTATGTATGACACACAGGAACAGTAGGTGAAGAGCGGTCTGGCCTAAACAAGCTCACAATCTCAAGGTCATTTCTTTAAACTGAAAGTCTGTCTAGAATCCTCGCGAATATAGTCGTTCTCCCTAAATAATCTGCGGATTCAGAATTCACAAAAAACATACAAGCATTGCACCCTGGAAATTTCTCATTCACACAGAGAATCTGGCTGGGTATGGATGGAGGGATAGCAAGGAATTAAAAAGAGAAGCAAGCTCGAGGTGGAGAGGTCAATTGAGAGATGAAAGAAGTTATGGGAGGACCTTGGGATTTTGCAGTCAGTACTATCACATTAGCAAGGAGCATCTCCACTGAGAAACCTCCTCAAAGCCAGATATTCATGGATTTGAGTTGAAAACTAGGAGAAGAAAATAGATTTTGACATGTATACAAACACGAAGATCTGAGGGAAACTTTCAGAGAGGAAGCCGATGCAATAGACACTCTGGACAGCAGGTCCACCTGAGGAACACCATCGGTTGGGTTTGGAGACTCTGTAGGTGATTAATATTAGGCCGTGGTGGGTTTTATAACAGAGACATTTACACAGCTGATCCTGATAAACACCCACATTTCCCCTCAGTATAATATATTCTTAGATTTGTTTATAATATACGAGCAAAGAGCAGGAACTTTACATTACTACACACAGTTTATTAGCAAATGTGTCCCACATCAACAGCCATGGGCTGTCAAACGTCAGCTTTTCACAAAAAAAATATATTTATTTTAGTTTTATATTTGAACTTTAGTTGCACAGAGAGATTTGAAAGGGACAAAAGTTGTCAATCCAAATTCTTTAATTTCTACAGAATGCGTTGTTTCCCCCCCCCCCCTTTTAATTATTATTAAAGCAAATACGTCTCTCGTTGCACCTCTCCCAATTCTGCCCAAACACAAAGTGGGGGTTTTCTCACGCAAGACTCACTAGAAGTAAAATGCTCTCAGAAAAGCTCACATATATTTTAAAAAAAAATTTAATTGCGTCTCTTTTGTTTAGATTTTTTTTTTCTTTTAACACTAGTGACGGGACACAAGGGATTTGTATTTGGCCTTTTTTGGACGTGAAGATTTAAGAAGACAAACACCTGATATAATTCCTACCGCAGTATAGTTTAACTCAGAGCCCCAATATAAAGGTAGGAGGGACACCATGTGACTTCTCAAATTTATTATTTAAATCAATAGCCCACCATGGGGTCACCTTGGGAGGGGGAGGAGTATGGACAGTGATCTGTCATCCACCCCTCCGTTCTATAAATTGAAGACCACCCCAGATGCCCATGGGTGAGTGTAAAGGTTAGACCTGTAACAAGTGCCCCATTTTCCTAGGCACATTATTGCTCAGTCACTAGTCTTATTACATTGTGCATCAACCGGCTCTCGCTGTTTAGAGGAAATGCCCTAATCATGGCATAATCTTAAACTTCCATTATAAAAATGTGAGGGAGATATTGACCCTCATAGGCCTTTCTGTTTTGTTTTATCACAAACAGGGTTAGTTATTAAAAGAATATTATAGTGTTAGGAATACAAATATGCATTCCTAACACTGTAATGTATCTGTTGCTAGTTGTATTAAGGTTAAAACAGCCTTGAATGATATCTTTATGGAGTTAAAACAGCCTTGAATGGTATTTTTCGGTATCCAGTGTGTTGTCCCTCCTCACATATTCATCAGCAAATGGGTGTATATGTCTCAAAGAGAGAAATATTTAAGTATAAAACAAACAGCATGTCACCATAAACGTCCTACGCGTTTAAGGTGCAATAAAAATGACAGCATTGACAGTCCATTCTAATAATATCTGAGTGGGAAACGTATTTCAGTGATCGGATGGTATTTCTACCACCCCCTCTTACAGCAGGCTCACTCTGAGAATTTGATATGAGAATCTTGCAGGAGCCTTCTCCTATCAAATGGTTTTTTTTTCTGTATGTTTTTTAATTTCCTATTAATGGCAGACTGTCAGTTATTACTTTCAGAACATTGTGTTCAGTGGTTTATGGTCCATGTGAATGTAGGTGATTATGGTTTTATTATCTAGTTGAAGATAAACGGTTCAGATTGTTATGTTCCTAAAGAGGGTTGGTGGTCAAGTTTTAAGGTCTGTTTAAAAAGGTATTTATGGTCAATTTAAAGGTAGGTGATCAGTATTTTGTACTGTTTAGATTTGAGAAGACAGGTTATACTCACACAAGTTATGCATGTGATTTATTGGTATTAGATTTCTTTAACAAGTCCAGAACATATTTTATAAATTTTCATTTTTATGTGAAACCTGTGAGGTGAATGTAAATTCTCAGTCGGACACAGAAAACCTGGATTTAATAAAAAATGCACACTCTGAGATATTTGACTGAAAAAATATAAAAAAAATATGATATATACACACACACACACACACACACACACTACTTCAATTCCTCTGTTAAATGGCAGAACACAGTAACTGCAAGAAAAAGAAATCTAACAAGATTAATTGTCACTTTTCTAATAAAAGGTTCCCTTAATTGCTCATTTCTTAATTTCTCAAGAGAATTAAAAGGAGATGGGAGACAGCTGAAACCACAATTCTAGCAGGAATAAAGAGAGTAATTGTTCCCTGTTTGTCTTAATTTGCAGATATTTACATCTTTTAATGAACGGGAACTACTTAAAGACGTTTCATTTCTCACTCCATGACGGTAAATGTTTAAAAAATAATTAGTGCTCCCAGAATCCACTGCATGAACATGATGTGTCCACATTCCAAATTCTGATGAATTCCTGGACGACCAAAATGTAACGTCCAGAGAGAGACACAAAACATTCTCTGGGAGGAAAAGACCTCTGGGGTGTAACACAGGATGCACTGTCTATGGGGATAGCGGTAAAAATGTGCGCATACCACACATACTGCATCACGTAGCCCAGTATTTCATAGCAGGCCTCATAAATGCCTGAAGCACCCAAGATACAAGAGTATCCATCGCCAAAAGCATGACACACTCAAGGTACAAGAACATTCATCATTTAATTCCTGATAAACTTTTATATACGAGTCCATCCCTGAAGGTTTGACACACACAATATACAAGAAAATAAATCAATGCAAGCTAAACATTTTCAAATATGAGTACATCCATCATTGAAGGCCTGACGCTCAAAAGATTTGACAACAGTCATGTGTGTAGGTAGCGGTTATCGTGTGGTGTGAACCATAACAATCCCCAAAATCGCTCAATTCCCCCCCAATCAAACTAGGAAACGTATATATGTGGTATAAAAAAGGCCACAGCTTTATTTATAAATTAACAAACAACTGTAAATAAACCAACCATAAATAATTTAGGTGTAAGTATGCTTATCTTCAAACTAGTCCTTGCCAACCGTACCACCAAAACTCTAGGGTACACCCCCCACCAAGGCATCGGCCCTCGTCCAAGATACCTGGCCTTCACTTTGGCCTTCAAACTCCACATGCCAACCCCTGGCCACCTTTCCTGGCACGGAGGGCACGCCCAAATACCCAAAACATTTTCGAGGTCAGGGGAGGGACCCGACCCAGCATCTTTCTTTTTCTTTACTCCTCTTCCCAATAGGTTCGGCAAGGACCATACCCGCCGGCTGTGACAAGAAAAAATTGTTAATGACAAACAGACAAACAACGCAAAACAAACAGGGGAGGGAGGGAGGGGACTAGTTACCTTGCCGTTAAATTTAAGATGGCTGAGGTAGCAGACAAAATGTCACCTATTTATATGACCCCACCCTACTCCTTAGCTAAATCACACCCCCATACTTCCACCACGCCCACCACACCCACACATGCCTCCTATCCGGCTAGCTTTCAGCCCGCCTCCTCTGGGCCTTGTGTGTAGGTAGCGGTTATCGTGTGTTGTGAACCATAACAATCCCCAAAATCCGTTCAATTCCCCCCAATCAAACTAGGAAACGTATATGTGGTATAAAAAAGGCCACAGCTTTATTTATAAATTAACGAACAAATGTAAATAAACCAACCATAAATAACTTCAGGTGTAAGTATGCTTATATTCAAACTAGTCCTTGCCAACCGTACCACCAAACCTCTAGGGTACACCCCCCACCAAGGCATCGGCCCTCCCCCCTCGTCCAAGATACCTGGCCTTCACTTTGGCCTTCAAACTCCACATGCCAACCCCTGGCCACCTTTCCTGGCACGGAGGGCACGCCCAAATACCCAAAACATTTTCGAGGTCAGGGGAGGGACCCGACCCAGCATCTTTCTTTTTCTTTACTCCTCTTCCCAATAGGTTCAGCAAGGACCATACCCGCCACTAGCCCCAGCTGCATTTACGCCTAAATCAGCGGGCGCGACCCCCAAGCAACGCCATGGCCTGTTCCAACGCGTCCTGTAGCGCTAAATTAAATAAGTCCAAGCCTACGTCAGTTAGATGGACCCCGTCCGGGCGAAAATAGATTGCTGCCTCGCGCTCAAAAATACGGTGTCGCACTGTTAAGCCCCCGACGCCTAGGACAAATTTGGAAACCCGCTTATTAATCTTGACCCTGCAGCGCTCAATAGCACCCTGATCGCGTGCGCACTTCCAATAGTTCCTAGAAACGATATCCGACCATATTAAACAAAGTCGTGGAAAAAGCACACGCAAGCGCGCCAAATCTCGCCTGATGAGTTCCCCCAGCCCCCACGCAGGCAGGGACCCCAGATCGTTCCCCCCCAGATGCACCACCAAGATGTCCGGGGCTCCTAATAAAGTGGATAACTGCACGACCTCCGGTAATAGCTGACCCCATCTCATGCCCCGGAACCCGAACCACCGGACCTCCGCCAGCTCCCGAGGTATTCCGAGCCGTGTCCCACCCGGGCGTACCCCAGCCCGCAGGTGAGCCCAGTAGATGTACGAATGACCGATCAACCAGATCCGTCGGCCAGGCCCTGTGGAGAAAACACAAGGGGGACACCGATCAGACGTGTGGGCCGTACATAAGACCGAAACCTCCCCGATTCCCATCTGCCAATCCTCTGAATGGCCTGGTCCGAAAAACCTAAACGGGAGGCTTCAGTTGCGGCCCCAATTCGAAAAGAATGTCCCCCAAAGTCTGCACTCGAAATACCCAGTTGGTCGAGTGCCAACCGAAAGACCCGAAGAAATTGGAACCGAGAAAGGAAGGAACCGTCCCCATGAATTAGTAGAGGGCCCTCAACGTCCGGGCGACCAAGACAATAAGACTGAAAAGATGCGACAGGGCAGACAGCCGAACCCGGAATAGCGCGGAGGGTAACCCATGCCCCTTTGCCGAAGATGTCGGTTTTGGACCTTCGTACCAAAAAACGCACTGAATCCGACACCACAGACACATCGTTGAACAACAAGCCCCCGGGATCCGTTTGCTAGGGCTCACAAGCTCACCGATTCGAAGGGCGCCGAAAAAGGCGAAAGTAAAAGCCAACTGGAACAAACGTGCCTCCGAATCTGAAAAACAAACCCTGGGTAAGACCGACGCAATGCCTACTAGCAGAGCGCCAGAAACCGGCCTCCGAGAATCCCGCAGGTGTGGGCCCTTGCGCCAGCCGCGCATCGCAAGCCGAACCATGCAGTCCTTGGTAACGTCAGGCACCTTAGTCAAGTTGAACCAGAAACTAAGACCGGATAGCTTCCCTGAAACCGTAGCCGGAGAACACCCGCTAGCCTCCCAGAACCAGAGCAACCGTAAGATCCCCTGAACCCTTGCAGAGGTCGAATCAAATCCACCTAGGTCTTGTTCCAAAGCAACCCAGTCCCCCCATGCCTTACCGTACCGAACCCAAGTTGCCTCAGACACCGAAGACCGAATCCATTCCCTTATCCGCTCAGGCCAAGGGACCATAAGTCTCTGGGACAGGGGAGGCCTTCCGTGTCCGCTTCCGGCGCGGCCAAACGAAACACCTGCCAGTGGAAACGAGAAAGAGCATCAGCCGTGGTATTCTCCACACCAGGGATATGCACAGCGCGGCAAGTCACATTAAAAGACAGACATTGTAAAACCAAGCGCCGCAAGAGCCGAACTACAGGAGGGGAGGAGGCCGTTAGCCTATTAATGGCTTGTACAACGCCCATGTTGTCACAGTGGAACACAACACGCCTGTTCTTGATCTCTGGCCCCCAAAGATGGATAGCCACCACAATGGGGAAGAGTTCCAAGAAAGCCATGTTCTTGGTCAGGCCAGAGGTGAACCACGATTCGGGCCAGGGCTCCGCACACCATTGCCTTCCCATGATAGCCCCAAATCCCAAGACCCCGCGGCATCCGTAAACAGGTGCAGCACCGAGTTCGTCACCTCGGGCTGCTGCCAGTAGGACCTGCCGTTGTACCCATCCAAAAAGACTGCCCATACTGCCAAGTCCTCCCTGAGCGCCTTGGTCAAGCGGACGAAGTGAGACGGTTTCAAAATCCCAGCCGTAGCGGCCGCAAGGCGCCGGTTGAACACCCTGCCCATCGGCATAATCCGACAGGCAAAGTTCAATTTGCCCAATAGGGATTGAAGTCGCTGCAACGTAATTTTTCGCAAAGTGGTCGCCACTCGCACCACCTCCCGAAGATCAGCCAATTTATCCAATGGGAGCCGACATTCACCAACAACGGAATCAATCTCGATCCCGAGAAAGCACAGGCACGTAGAAGGGCCAATTGTTTTTTCTGGTGCCAGCGGCACTCCGAACTCGCAAGCAACATCCGCTACTGCTTGCAGGAGGTGCGCGCATATCGGGGAGCGCGCAGGGCCAACACAGAAAAAATCATCCAGGTAGTGAAGCAAGGAATCGTAACCGGATTCCGCTCTAACTACCCATTCCATGAAGGAACTAAAACATTCGAAGTAAAAACAGGATATCGCACAACCCATCGGGAGGCACATGTCCACGTAATAATGACCTTCGAATATACAACCCAGGAGGTGGTGGCACTCCGGGTGAACCGGTAGGAGGCGAAAAGCTGACTCAATGTCCGTTTTTGCCATAAGTGCCCCGGGGCCAGCAGCCCTGACCATATCCACCGCCGCGTCAAAGGACGCGTAGGAAACGCGGCACAATTCAGCGGCAATGTCATCATTCACCGAGCCCCCTTGAGGATGCGATAAATGGTGAATCAGCCTAAACTTGCCTGGTTCCCTTTTGGGTACCACACCCAGTGGTGAAACCCTCAAATCGAGTAGTGGAGGCTCTCGAAAGGAGCCCGCCATGCGACCCAGCGCTACCTCCTTAGCCAATTTTTCCCTTACCACCCCCGGGTGATCGGCAACTGATCTCAGGTTCCGGCAGAAGCCGGAGACCTGCCGGGCCCGGTGAGGGATCCAAAACCCTTGTCCAAAACCCTCCAATAACAAGGCAGCCGCCTTCTTATTGCTATAACGCTTTAGCCAAGGGCGCATCGCGTCTACGTCCACCGGCGTCCTCGCCCTTAGCGCCCATGGCATCTCCTTTGTCGCCGGTCCTACCTCGCTTGAAGCATTTTGATGCTGGGTGGGAACCGCCGCACCCGGAACATTCATGCTTGAAGCGACAGGCGGAACCGAACTTACATTGGCCGTCGTTATATTGCCAACAGTACCCAGTCCTCCGCTGAGTGGCCGACGCTGAAGATGAGGACCCAGCGCCGGCCCCCCCAAGAAAGGACGAAAGGCCCCCTTGATGCGAAGCTGGGCGGGTCATGATGGCCAACCACAAGCCGATATCCATTTGATCCCAACTCGTGGAAGGGCGAACCGCCAAACGTTGGCGGAACTGTTCATCATACCGCCACCACCCTAGCCCGCCATAAACCCGACAGGCATTCCATATCATGTCCTGGTAGCAAAATAGGGAAGAGCATTTACTGGGAGTCTTTTCACCTATCACGCTAGCTAGGATAGAAAAAGCCCTAATCCAGTTACCAAAAGTTTTCGGAATCTTCCGATACCGAAACTTCTCTTTGTCTTTTTCAGACTCTTTTGCATCTGCATCCACCCGAGGAAGATCTTCCAAAGGGAGGAGGGAAAAAATTTCAACAAATTCTCCTTTTTCTATTTTAGCCCTCAAATCAGGCGTCAGATGGAGGCCCAAAGGGCCTGACCAGCACATGTACGCTGCCCCATGCGCAGCGGGTGCTACCCCTAAACCCGAGACAACCGCGGTGACCCCCGTAGGACTCGCTGAAGAATCAGCTGTTACTAGCGGAGGCGCCGCAGCCAGAGGGATGGTGACCTGCGTAGAAGCGTCGGGTAACGCTGCCGCAACCCCCGCAACCTCACATCCTGCGGAACTAGCCCAGCCCGCCCGAAGCTGGCTATCCACGGCCGTTGGGGGGGGAGCCCCAGGGCGAGATCCCCGCTCAAGAGTTACAAGAGCATTCCTTATCGCTTGGAGCACCGAACCCCATTCTTGCGACTCGCGTGCGCCAGCGCCCCCTGATTCTGATCCGGCAAAAGCAGAATACTCACCGGCAGGAGCCGAATTGGAGGGTAGGAGCGGAACCGCGACTTGCGAGGGAACTGCGACCGCAGGAAGCACCGCACCAGACACAGCGTCAGGGACCCGGTTAGCGAGCTGACCTGGAAGAATCTGCGAAGACAGGACAGGTGAGAAAAAACCCGACCCACCCGTCCCAGGTGCTGGAAGATGCGCAGTAGGGGGGTCAACCCTGGCAAATTAGTAGATAGGACAGGGGCACCAGAGGGTGGGACAGGGGAACCAGGGATTGGGATAGCCATGCCTGAGGTAGCCCCAGGGGGGTTACCATGGGCCCTAGGTAAAGGTGGGAGGGGGAGGGGGGAATACAAGTGGGTAGGCTGGACGGATGAGGGTAGTGTGAGTGGCTGGACGGATGAGGGTAGTGGGAGTGCAGGAAAGGCAGGCCCAGGGGAGACAGAGGGGGGAGAAGGAGAAGGGGGGGGGGCTGTGACAGTTGAAAGATGGGCCTGGCGCTGGGCCCCTACCCCCCGAACCCCCCAACCCCCTCCCGAAATCCCCGGTGGCCTGCGGCCCACTTACCGCCCTGGAAGGAGAGGTGGATGCAGGCCCAACCTGTGCGCGCCCTGCCCGAGATCCGGAGGGGGCAGAGCGCAAATCAGGCACCCGGCGCGCCGGCCGGGCTGGATTAGCCGACCGGGAGCTCGCGGCCGCCCTTCTGAGGGCCCGCGAGCCGATGGTAAGAGGTCCTGGGCGGCTGTCACCTCCCCGAGCAGCGGCCGCCAGACGGGCACTGCGCGACCGCCTCGGGGAGGAGGAGAGAGGCTGCAGAGATGTGCCGGCCGCGGCCACATGAGAGCTGGCGCGCGTGCCGGCACTGAGGATCCCACTCCCGCCCCTCACCCGGCCCTCTCGCGAGGAGCTCGGGGAGGAGACAGGAGGATGGCTGATAGATGCGCCGGCCGCGGCCGCGTGGGAAGCAGCCCGCGGACCGGCAGCCTGACTCCTGCCTCCAGCCCCTACCCGGCCTGCTCGCGAGGGGCTCGGGGAGGAGACAGGAGGATGGCTGATGGCAGCTCCGGCCGCGGCCGCGTGGGAACCGGCCCGCGGACCGGCAGCTGTGTTCCTGCCTCCAGCCCCCACCCAGCCTTCCTGTGAGGGGCTCGGGGAGGAGGCAGGAGAATGCCTGGTGTCAGCGCCGGCCGCGGCCGCGTGGGAACCGGCCCGCGGACCGGCAGCTGGGCTCCTACTTCTGGCCCCCACCCGGCCCTCCCGTGAGGGGCTATAACGGGTGGGGGGACGCGCCCGGCGGCGCGGAGCTCCATGGCTGCCGGGAGGGGGAGCAGCTACCACGGAGGCACCCTGCAGCCTTGCCAGCTGGGCCTGCAGGTGCCTGCCACCGTCCTGGAGGGCCTCAGCCCTAAGGGCAGCAAGGATGCCTTCAATATCCATGCTCCTGGCCGTGAGGTAAGCAAAGTAACTACGGGCTAGCACAGGGGACTAGTTACCTTGCCGTTAAATTTAAGATGGCTGAGGTAGCAGACAAAATGTCACCTATTTATATGACCCCACCCTACTCCTTAGCTAAATCACACACCCATACTTCCACCACACCCACCACACCCACACATGCCTCCTATCCGGCTAGCTTTCAGCCCGCCTCCTCTGGGCCTTAACTGAAGGCCCATCGCATCTAGACTAGGAGAACACTCCAAACAAATGTGGAAAGGTCCATCACATGATGCATCCAAAATACAAGATCACGTATCACTGAAGTCCTAATGTATCCTAGAAAGGAAGAAGCCCAAGGTGCCCCATATACCAGAACACCCATCAAGACGGCAATCATGGCGTTCGGCATAGAAACACAGAAAGTAGCAGCGAGACTGACACTGGTGTAAGAAATTATGGATCATGTGTAGAAACTTTGTTTTTCCACAGTGTTATCACTTCCCTGTTCATTATGAAACCGTTCAGATATCTCTCTATTTCAGATATGATGGAGGAAAAC
>OW240917.1:254845363-254875504 GCA_933207985.1 Pelobates cultripes | reverse complement strand
AGCTCCAGGTTTGTGCCCACGATAAAACAATGTGTATCAGCACAGGTATACAGTATTTCTTGTGTCTCTTTAGCCTATCGTACGACACAAACTACATATACCAGGGCACTTACAGCTGGTGTCAGGCAGGATTTAATGGGCCTTCAATGCTCCTGGTACAGAACATTACTAAGCAAGCAGAGGCGGAAAAAAGAGGACATTTGAAAGATAATGTCCTTATTATCCAAGTGAATTGCTTTATGGTGCAAATAATTTTCTCGAGGAATTTTAGCTAATTTAATACAGACGATAACCAATAATATGAATGCTACTTCATAACCTGGACGTTTGGCTGTTTTAATTATTGTATCAGCTTAAAATCCTGTCTGTGCATTATCCTAATATGCATGGTATAGGATGAGATGAAACACCTCCATGTAATTTGTCATTTTTTAATATTATATCTATATATAGCGCCAGCAAATTCCGTAGCGTTTTACAATGGGTGGTCTCAGCAAAATAATTATAACAATACAAGTTTGACACACAGATGGATTGAGGGCCCTGCTCAGTGAGCTTACATGGTAGAGGGAGTGGGGTATAGTGACACAGTAATAGAGGGATTGAGGGCCTGCTCAGTGAGTTTACATGTTAGAGGGAGTGGGGTATATTGACACAGTAACAGAGGGATTGAGGGCCCTGCTCAGTGAGTTTACATGTTAGAGGGAGTGGGGTATAGTGACAGTAACAGAGGGATTGAGGGCCCTGCTCAGTGAGTTTACATGCTAGAGGTAGATGAGCCCTGAGTGAGTCTATGTCTGTCAGTGAGTGTGTGTCCGTGAGTGTGTGTGTCTGTCAGTGAGTGAGTGACATGAGGGTGCAGCAAAATAGGTATTTTCCTAGGGTGGCAGAAATCCTTGTACCGGCCCTGCTCTGAATGCATGCAATGAAAAAAATGTCTGCAAAGCATTGCACAGTCAGTATGTAAGTTCCCTGTAGTGGGAATCTTATCAGAGATCCAGTGTATAGTGTGGTCTGAAAAACAGCCCAATGTGGCGTTACAAAGTCAATGTAAATAAGGACCGGAGTACAGTGTCACGGGTTGCGTTAGGGGCAAGCAGGCTGACTTTAAAATGAAAATGCACATGAATGTTCCCAATTAAACTTGGTGCCCCTGTTGCAGTTGATCTTATGTCAATATGGAATTTTGGAAATACAGATTAGCCACTGGGGATGTGCGGTCTGTTCTACAAAATGCTTTTTAAACCTCATACATTTAAAAAGTTCAAAAGTCCATAGCAGCCATCCGCTCCTCCCTGCATATAAGTAAACAGAATAAAAATTCCACACCACTACAAATTCCTACATATTATTACATACAACGTATTGTTTGTGTATTTCTCAATGATTGCATGGTCAGCACATGTACATACATCCTGCATGGAGACTGAACGCATCCCGCATGGAGACTGAACGCATCCCGCATGGAGACTGAACGCATCCCGCATGCAGACTGAACGCATCCCGCATGGAGACTGAACGCATCCCGCATGCAGACTGAACGCATCCCGCATGGAGACTGAACGCATCCCGCATGGAGACTGAACGCATCCCGCATGGAGACTGAACGCATCCCGCATGGAGACTGAACGCATCCCGCATGCAGACTGAACGCATCCCGCATGGAGACTGAAGTATCCCGCATGCAGACTGAACGCATCCCGCATGGAGACTGAAGTATCCCGCATGCAGACTGAACGCATCCCGCATGCGGACTGAACGCATTCCGCATGCAGACTGAACGCATCCCGCATGGAGACTGAAGTATCCCGCATGCAGACTGAACGCATCCCGCATGGAGACCGAACGATCCCTCAAGCATGGAGACTGAACGATCCCGCATGCAGACTGAACGCATCCCGCATGGAGACTGAACGCATCCCGCATGGAGACTGAACGCATCCCGCATGGAGACTGAACGCATCCCGCATGGAGACTGAACGCATCCCGCATGGAGACTGAACGCATCCCGCATGCAGACTGAACGCATCCCGCATGGAGACTGAAGTATCCCGCATGCAGACTGAACGCATCCCGCATGGAGACTGAAGTATCCCGCATGCAGACTGAACGCATCCCGCATGCGGACTGAACGCATTCCGCATGCAGACTGAACGCATCCCGCATGGAGACTGAAGTATCCCGCATGCAGACTGAACGCATCCCGCATGGAGACTGAACGCATCCCGCATGCAGACTGAACGCATCCCGCATGCAGACTGAACGCATCCCGCATGCAGACTGAACGCATCCCGCATGCAGACTGAACGCATCCCGCATGGAGACTGAACGCATCCCGCATGGAGACTGAACGCATCCCGCATGCAGACTGAACGCATCCCGCATGCAGACTGAACGCATCCCGCATGCAGACTGAACGCATCCCGCATGCAGACTGAACGCATCCCGCATGGAGACTGAACGCATCCCGCATGCAGACTGAACGCATCCCGCATGCAGACTGAACGCATCCCGCATGGAGACTGAACGCATCCCGCATGCAGACTGAACGTATCCTGCATGCAGACTGAACGTTTGTACTGTATCATACCTCCCAAGTGTTATTATCTGCTGCAGAGGAAGGGGACTGTCCCCCAATAACCTTTAGATGGGGAGGCTACAATCTGCTGGGGACAGGGTTGTTCCTGCACTTTTTCCACAGCAGGAACGCTGTTCCTGTTAGTAGTCCTGCAGGACTGGTTTGCCTTGTTAGTCTTGGGGAGGCGGCCGGCTGAACTCCGCAGAGTGATGCCGGGAGCCGGAATATGATGTCATTTTCCGGCTCCCATCTGGAACTCAGCTAACCGCCCGCCTGCCTTCCTGCCAGCACCCCAACTGGATCATAGGTAAAAAAATCCACCCAGCTCTCCCAAAGGTAGGGAGGCTGGGTGGATGGATCTAAATTAAAACAAAAAAAATCTGTGAATGTTGGGGGGGGGGGGAAGGGGTGATGTGCATGTGTCTGGCTGACAGTGAGTCTGTGTGTGTATATCTGTCAGTGTGTGTCTGTCTGTCAGTGAGCCCCCCTACCCACCCTACAGAACCCCTACCCACCCTACAGAACCCCTACCTACTCACAGCCCCCCTACCCACTCCCAGTCCCCCTACCCACCTTACAGAACCCCTATCTACTCACAGCCCCCTACCCACCTTACAGAACCCCTATCCACTCACAGCCCCCCTACCCACCATACAGCCTCCCTACCCACCTAACAGAACCCCTATCTACTCACAGCCCCCCCCCCACTCAGTCCCCCTACCCACCTTACAGAACCCCTACCTACTCACAGTCCCCCTACCCACCTTACAGACCCCCTGCCCTCTCACAGCCCCTCTACCTTTTCAAAACCACCCACCCTCTCACAGCCTTCCTACCAACACCTTGTCACAGCCATCCCCACCCTGTCTCCCCACACACCGCCACAGCCCCCCCACAAACCCTGTCACTCCCCCCATACACGCACCCTTTCACCTCCCCACACACCCTGTCCCCCTCCCACACACACTCTAACATCCACATGTGAGTTCCCACAACTTTTTCTCTGGGACTTAACCCTGTGGGAGGGGGCTCTAATCTGCTGAAAGGTGGGGAGAGGACTTATTAATATCCTTTTACATGGGGGGTTATCTGCTGGAGAGGGGGGGGGACTGTCCCCCAATATCCTTTACATGGAGGGGGGAGGGGGCTATTATCTGCTGGAGAGGGTGGGGGGCTGCAAGTGATTTATGAATTCCTCATTTAGGATGTTTACACCAAAGAAGAAAATTTAAATCAGAACCTGCAGGAAGTGTGTTAGTCCTAAAACGAAGAAACGGCGTCCTGGTATTTTCACACCTTCAGTGATCAGGAAGGAAGATACTGAGATTAATTGGGTTTCCAAGCGCAAGAAGAGACTTGTCCAATGAGCTTTGCAGAAGGTTAGGAAAAGGCAATTGCTTTTGATGTAAAGTGCTTAAGGGATTGCATGATCTTTCCATCCGTAATAAGGAGATTAGACCAGTGGTGGCATGCATTTTGTATCTCAGCCTAATTAATACATTTATCAGAACTCCGTCAGTTAATAGACAATATTTTACAATATCCAAACATGTAATAGAAAAACACATTCCTTATTCAAATCACTCCAATTACAAAACGTCCCTGGCAGACAAATAGCTACTCTCCCCAATTACCCTGCTTTAAAAATATCCTTACTTTTCTCCTCCCTCCCAACCTACCCCTGTTATCATAAAATACAGCTAATTATCTAGCTAGAGATTCCACCCCATCCATCCTGACATTCCATCTTGTTCCCATTTAATCCTGTGTGAGATCCCCTGCATGTTCCCATTTAATCCCGTGTGAGATCCCCTGCTTGTTCCCATTTAATCCCGTGTGAGATCCCCTGCTTGTTCCCATTTAATCCCGTGTGAGATCCCCTGCATGTTCCCATTTAATCCCGTGTGAGATCCTCTGCATGTTCCAATTTAATCCCGTGTGAGATCCCCTGCATGTTCCCATTTAATCCCGTGTGAGATCCTCTGCATGTTCCCATTTAATCCCGTGTGAGATCCTCTGCATGTTCCAATTTAATCCCGTGTGAGATCCCCTGCTTGTTCCCATTTAATCCCGTGTGAGATCCCCTGCTTGTTCCCATTTAATCCCGTGTGAGATCCTCTGCATGTTCCCATTTAATCCCGTGTGAGATCCTCTGCATGTTCCAATTTAATCCTGTGTGAGATCCCCTGCATGTTCCCATTTAATCCCGTGTGAGATCCTCTGCATGTTCCCATTTAATCCCGTGTGAGATCCTCTGCATGTTCCAATTTAATCCCGTGTGAGATCCCCTGCTTGTTCCCATTTAATCCCGTGTTCCCATTTAATCCCGTGTGAGATCCCCTGCATGTTCCCATTTAATCCCGTGTGAGATCCTCTGCATGTTCCCATTTAATCCCGTGTGAGATCCCCTGCTTGTTCCCATTTAATCCTGTGTGAGATCCCCTGCTTGTTCCCATTTAATCCTGTGTGAGATCCCCTGCTTGTTCCCATTTAATCCTGTGTGAGATCCCCTGCTTGTTCCCATTTAATCCTGTGTGAGATCCCCTGCATGTTCCCATTTAATCCCGTGTGAGATCCCCTGCTTGTTCCCATTTAATCCCGTGTGAGATCCCCTGCTTGTTCCCATTTAATCCCGTGTGAGATCCCCTGCTTGTTCCCATTTAATCCTGTGTGAGATCCCCTGCTTGTTCCCATTTAATCCCGTGTGAGATACCCAGCTTGTTCCCATTTAATCCCGTGTGAGATCCCCTGCATGTTCCCATTTAATCCCGTGTGAGATCCCCTGCATGTTCCCATTTAATCCTGTGTGAGATCCCCTGCATGTTCCCATTTAATCCCGTGTGAGATCCCCTGCTTGTTCCCATTTAATCCTGTGTGAGATACCCAGTTTGTTCCCATTTAATCCCGTGTGAGATCCCCAGCTTGTTCCCATTTAATCCCGTGTGAGATCCCCGGCTTGTTCCCATTTAATCCCGTGTGAGATCCCCGGCTTGTTCCCATTTAATCCCGTGTGAGATCCCCAGCTTGTTCCCATTTAATCCCGTGTGAGATCCCCTGCTTGTTCCCATTTAATCCTGTGTGAGATCCCCTGCTTGTTCCCATTTAATGCCGTGTGAGATCCCCAGCTTGTTCCCATTTAATCCCGTGTGAGATCCCCTGCATGTTCCCATTTAAGCCTGTGTGAGATCCCCTGCTTGTTCCCATTTAATCCCGTGTGAGATCCCCAGCATGTTCCGATTTAATCCCGTGTGAGAACCCCGGCTTGTTCCCATTTAATCCTGTGTGAGATCCCCAGCTTGTTCCCATTTAATCCCGTGTGAGATCCCCAGCTTGTTCCCATTTAATCCTGTGTGAGATCCCCTGCATGTTCCCATTTAATCCCGTGTGAGATACCCAGCTTGTTCCCATTTAATCCTGTGTGAGATCCCCTGCTTGTTCCCATTTAATCCTGTGTGAGATCCCCTGCTTGTTCCCATTTAATCCCGTGTGAGATCCCCTGCTTGTTCCCATTTAATCCCGTGTGAGATCCCCTGCTTGTTCCCATTTAATCCCGTGTGAGATCCCCTGCTTGTTCCCATTTAATCCCGTGTGAGATCCCCTGCTTGTTCCCATTTAATCCTGTGTGAGATCCCCTGCTTGTTCCCATTTAATCCTGTGTGAGATCCCCTGCATGTTACCATTTAATCCTGTGTGAGATCACCTGCTTGATCCAATTTAATCCCGTGTGAGATCCCCTGCTTGTTCCCATTTAATGCTGTGTGAGATCCCCTGCTTGTTCCCATTTAATCCCGTGTGAGACAGCGTTCTAGAGGCATTTAAGTAAGATGCATACACAGAACGTATTCATTGTTTACCGTTCTAACTATTAATAAACTAACCGGACTGGACACGAAACGCCTCAAGGCTACACATTCCAGATATATCTATAACTTGGCTACTCGACTATTTGTGTTTGGGGTTTTTTATTCACACCTATTTCAGGTTTATATTTACATAATTTTGAAACTTGGAACTGTCTCTGAACACCATTACATAAACAGAATTAATGTTTTATCCATATATTGTGTGCTAACTACATGTCGTGTTTCCAATAAATGTTAAGTTATAAAAAAACCTGGCGCTGAAGGCGTTAGTGACGTGTTCTGGGATGGATTTGCTTAAACTCAGTGTAGACAACTTCCTAGGGCAGGGGTAGGCAACCTTCGGCACTCCAGATGTTGTGGACTACATCCCCCATAATGCTCTTACAGCCATAATGCTGCAAAGCATCATGGGAGGTGTAGTCCAAAACATCTGCAGTGCCAAAGGTTGCCTATGCCTGTCCTAGGGGCTTGTCTACCACGGGTACATACTCTGATTTCAAATGTACATTTATTTTGTTTTATGGTAATTGGACTTGTCTTGTTATTTATGACGCGAGATATGCGGCTTTTGCGTCCTTTTAATCATGGAACAAGCAACAGAGAACTGGATTCTTTTTTATATGAGAGGGGTGGAGTAGGGGTGCCTGAGAATTAGGAGCCTACAGGCACCCGAAATGTAAACCTGACCCTGAGCATGTAATATTGCACAGAACGTTTCCCAGACCTATACTTCCTCTCCCAATCCATTGCCAGCGGCTTTTCTAACTGTATTTACTGCACTTACTGAGTGTCACTCAGAAACCTGGCAGGCCATTCATTAAATGTCTCTGTCTCAGAAAACAACATGTTTCCTTATATTACGGTGGCTGCCAGGATGATGATGTTCACAGAAGGGGAAAAGAGACAGAAAGCGGATTTGGGCCAAATTAAATAAAATAAACAATTCAACAAAAAAGTGTAACAATAAAACACATACAATCTGTGTAATTCGATTAAGTATTATATGAAAGGAGAGTTTATCTTGCTATGAAAGGGTTAATAAACTGAGTGTTCCATAGGAATGGGATAGGGGTTAATATGTAAAATGAGGGTTAGGTGGAGCCCTCTTGCATTGCATTCCCAGTGTTAGCCTCGATTTTAGTCTGTCGCCATTCCAGCAGCATCTCTGGGGTCACAATCGCACTGGACACTTCAGAGGAATTCTGGTGGACTTTTTTCTCTGTGTGACGCAATGACGTAATTCTCGAACAGGCAGTAGGGAAGTTCTATATTGTTTACATCATAATCCTACACCTGACATCGAGAGTCCCTTCATATGAACCATACTCGGGCCTATAACCCAAAAATGCCTGGGATACAATGTGGCTATATGTATATATAAAAAGGAGCCCACAGAACATTCATTGCTACATCAGACCCCTTCATCCACTCACTAGAGCAATTCACAGGTAGAATTAAATTCAGGATGTTCAATGGAAAGTAATGCAAACTGACCCATATGTTATGAATTATTCATGTTTCTTTCGTGAAAACATACATGTGGATACCTAGTTCAACTCCCAGGGGTTCCTTACATGTTTGAGAAGTTGGTTCATTGATAAAGGATGATCCCACCCAAGCAGAAATGATAGACAGATTCTCAGGAGATAGAAGAGTCAGTGACTGAACTCTTGGCTTACTCTGTGGGGGGTCTCGTCAACAAACAAGGGCCATCGTGTTCTCATCACAGCCATTTGTAACTTTTACGTCTCAAAAAAGAAACACTGACTTCGACTAGGCTGTGTGGGGGTCCTCTTTAAATATGAGGACACATTTGGGGAAAACCTCTGTGGCTCACACAGACCAAACTCAACTGCTAGACGGAGGACAGAAGACAGTACTACTTGAAAGACAACATCTGGATCCAATTTATCAATTTATCCAATTTATCAAAAGTTAAATCAACTAGAACAAGGATTAAAATGGAGTTATTTCTTTGGTTCCCCAATTCACCAGAGTACAATGGGTTTTACCCATTACCTTACCTCAGAAAGGATAGTTGTCTTCTTGGCTACTTCTATCTGGTAGAGACGCACCCATTCCCATGGGATTGAGACAAACAAGGAGAGCACTAGGAGACCATACAAGGCGTGTAGACAAGAGTCCAGCAGACGGTGGTGTAGGGCTGTGCGGACTTCTAACCTGGTGGCTGAGGTTCTTCTAGAAATGATCTTCATGTCACCATCGAGCTGCTTCCAAGAACGCAGGGAAAGAAAAATAATGAAGCAGAAAATAGAGGCTGCAAATGATATTTTACTGTAAAAATTCCATGTTGAAAAAGGTGACTTCATGGACCACGGGGGTGGGAGAGCTTCTGAATCAGGGAATCCAAGAACCATATACTTTAAAATGTAAACTTTTTGAAAAAGCCATTGTCCTATGGAATCCATTATGATAATCAATTCTTCTCTAATGCATCGAGGGAACTTGTGACCAATCTGCAAGAGAGAAAAATAATCTTAAGAAATTATGGCAACAGACTACAGTTATTTAATGTCACCTGGCCATGACTGAAAAACATATTGCCATGTAAGTCCAGTGAAAGGCATCGCTATGTAAACATGCCAACATCAAAAATTACCATGTGGTAATGCGAGGCTCGAGCTGCAGTGACACCAAAATAATAGATTCAGGGATCAGAATACCAAACAATTAAAGAGATGTTTACTTCACACTTTGCGTTGTAACATATTAAAAAATAAGCCACAGCAAATATAAAATGGTACCCCGACCATTGACCTTTTAAACATGGCTCATCCCAATGAAGTGGTCTAGGTGCAGTGGCCTTTCAGATGGTAAGTGAGTTTCAGCAGAACCCTCTTCACTTCCAGTACGACAATCTTGTTTTGTTAGAATTTAGTGTGTTTCATTTACCTATTGTACAGGGTTGTGGAATATGTTGGCGCAATATAAATAATTGTAATTGAAGATTATGCTAGCTTTAGTGTACTAATAATCTTTAGTAATGACAGGAGGCGAGTATTTTTTTTCAGATCTCTCTTTACTTAACTCGATAGCAGCAAAGAAACTCAGAAAAAACAAGAACCAATCAGAAACAAGTAACGTTAATACAAGGCACAGTGAACCCGAGCTCATCCTCTTTCTCCATGCAATATCACAGGCAAAACAGAGAAATTGTCCAACAAGCAGAAAAACCAAGAACGTCCAGAATATAGTAAGGTATGAGAAGGCCCACCAGACAGGGCCAGCAAACACGTCCCCAGAACCAAATTAAACTGAAAGAAAAATGTGTAATAGGCTTAGTCATATGGAAATAAACTAAAATCAAAAGAAAAGAGAAAGGTAGCGCCAATAAATTCATGTACTGTTACATACAATAATTCATATACTGTTACATACAATATTTATATACTGTTACATACAATAATTCATATACTGTTACATACAATAATTCATGTACTGTTACATACAATATTTATATACTGTTACATACAATATTTATATACTGTTACATACAATAATTCATGTACTGTTACATACAATAATTCATATACTGTTACATACAATATTTATATACTGTTACATACAATAATTCATATACTGTTACATACAATAATTCATGTACTGTTACATACAATAATTTATATACTGTTACATACAATAATTTATGTACTGTTAGAATAATTTATATATACTGTTACATACAGTAATTCATATACTGTTACATACAATAATTTATATACTGTTACATACAATAATTTATGTACTGTTAGAATAATTTATATATACTGTTACATACAATAATTTATATACTTTTACAATAATTTATATATAAAATAATTTATATACTGTTGCCACTCGTCAAGTATGAAGAGGGACTCAGGTAAGCCAAGGAGGGACTGAGGTAAGTCGAGGAGTGACTGTGTGGCGGGAGCGGAGTAGGTGGTGCCACGCTTGAAGGCTGAGTTAGGCTGTGCTCCTTCGCCCTTCCAGTGGCATTTAGTGAGGTGTGAACACTTCTTAGTAGAGGAGTCAGAGCCATTGCATGCAGCCCTATTGTGGACATGCTTTGAGGGAGAGGCAGCTTTTGAAAGTGCCTTTTTATTACCGACACAGCCACCACTGTATTGATCATGGCCACTGGAGCTCACCCAGAGTACAAAGTACCACAAGAGCAACAGTACGTAGGCAGAAAGGACACAACAAATTCCATCTAGGCACTAGGGCGTGGGTGGAGTGGGATCAGGTGCAGAATGTTTGTCCCAAAGTACAGACAGTTTAAAATCAGACACAGTACGTATAGGCCGGAAAACAAACGTGGTCAAACAGCTTGGGCTCACCCAGAATAGGAGACAGCAAAGGCAGGCTGGCCTCAGCAGCACTATTACAGGTAAGCAATAAGGGGACTCACTGCATACACCGGTAGGACAAGCAGCACCTGCCATTTAAGCAAAAACCTCCCAGGGTCAATACACGGACCTTAAATTTGGTCCCCATGACCAAGCAGGTAGAACTGGTAGAATAGAGGGAATACACTTGCAGAATCTGCAGCAGGACTGGAGACACA
Organism: Pelobates cultripes; assembly: GCA_933207985.1. Lineage (NCBI taxonomy): Eukaryota > Metazoa > Chordata > Amphibia > Anura > Pelobatidae > Pelobates > Pelobates cultripes. The sequence continues at coordinate 254,864,496 of OW240917.1, read as the reverse complement.
GGCATGCACTGTGTGAAGGAGCAGTCAGTCTCTTAACTGCAGAACTCGCTACCACTTGGGTCCATCAATATGGCCACCATGGATAGATCCAAAATGGCTGACATGAATCACCAATGAGCTCCAAAGAGTTGAAGAGCGCCAAACGAGCGGCATGCTGCATGGTTTATACTGCGGTCTAGTCCCACCAAGCACGGGGGAAAAAAACCCAACAAAGCCCAGAATGACCAGCAAATACATTAAAACCTGCCAGGAACGGCTGCACATCGGAACAGAAGTGAGAGAGAAGTTGGCAGGCATTGCCTGCAAGAGAATAGTGAAAAGACAGCCATGGGGCAGGCAGAGCCTTCCTGAAAAGGGACAAATAAGGCCCAGTAGTGCCTGCCTGAGAGAAAAGTAAAAGAGGGGATACAAACAGATTACGTCATATTCCGGGGGGCTGTCAGTGTGTATTATTATTATTATTATTATTTTTTTATTATTTATATAGCGCCAACAAATTCCGTAGCGCTGTACAATGGGTGGACTAACAGACACATAATTGAGATCAGACCACTGACGTACAGGAACAGAGGGGGTTGAGGACCCTGCTATGTCTGAGTAATTGTGTGAGTCTGGCTGTCAGTGTGTGTATGTCTGTCAGTGCGTATGTGAGTGATTGTGTATGTATGTCTGTCAGTGTGTATGTGTGTGTGTCTGTGAATGAATGTGAGTGTGTATGTGTCGGTCAGTGAGTGCATCCGTCTGTCAGTGTGTGTGTATGTCATTGTTTGTAACTGTATATGAGAGTGTGTGTCTATCAATGAGTGTATGCGTCTGTCAGTGAGTGAGCGTCTGTCAAAGTGCGGCCTTGACAGGAAGGGGTGGGGAACATTTTAATTCGGGGGAGGGGGGTGCCGAGCACCGTCCTGCCTAGGGCAGCCCAAGTCCTAAATACACCTCTGACAAACAGAGAAAGTTTATTTAGTGTCACTTAATATTCAATCATGCAGGACATAGGATTTCCCCTTTAAAATGCAACCATGGTTACTGTACGTTTAGTTGGATAATAAAATAAATCATATATTGTTTAGCACTCAGTCTTAGCACGGTGCAGCCACTTGTAATAGGTAACTTCCACATCAGGTGGTTATTGCTTAGAATTAATCAAGCTTGCAATTTAGGAATTTGTAATTGCACAATTGTGCAGAAATATCTAGTCAACCGCTCTAGGCAAAGTTTTCTGGAGATCAGTCAAAACACATTATGCAAAAAATGTCACAAATTAAAGGAATGCCCTAAAATATGAACTTGTCCAGGAGCAATAGGCATCCACACAGAGCAGTATGCAGACGCTACGAAGAGAAGATGATCTCAAAAAGACCTGAGAGAACATTTATTTCTAACGTGCAGATATTTTCTTGGATATAGAAACCTTCAGTCAAAGCTCCAAGATTCAGACATTAAAAACAAATCTGGGAGCTGAGGGGTCGACACTTTACAGTAAAAGCAGGGATGTCGAGTTTACTGCCCCACATTACATGTTGCCACCATTGAAAACATTCAGATTTCTACAATGTAAGGTACACATCTCCCACTGAAACACACGGCACTCACTATGTTCTGCTGGGCTGCACAATGCACATGCAAGTTCTGATATCGCATGCATCCACTAAACCAATCTACAGGTTTAAACACCACTAAAATAGTCTACAAAAAAAATACATTAAAAACTGGGTAAATGGCTGAATAAAAGTCATCTGGTGACCGGCAACCCATGATTAGAATTGATAGAAGGTATCTTTATATCCAGTTTGACGTCATATTTGGTATGTTAATAGAAAAGGCCACATGCAGGGTATCTCTACCTGCATGCAAAGTGTACGGCAGCCATAATTAACCAGGAAATTTAAAGGCCCCCCAAAAAAAACAAAAAAAGCCATTAAAGTGACCTGAACTGGACTATAAAGAGTCAACAGTCTGCTCACTCGCTTTAGAGTCAGATCGCTCCCATGTGTTGGGATTTGATGTGTGCCCAGTAAGTATGTTATATAAAAATTAGTTTGGAACAGGTTCAAAGGAGTTTAGAAAATCTGGCTTCAAGTTACGTTTTATAAACTTCGCATCAGTTCTTTCTGGTGCAAACTCCATTCCGCATGAAAGACAACATTGCTCCGAAAACGCGGCTCCGAGTTACAGGACACGAAAACGACGCTCTGCGCGAAGATATTTTACAATGGACATTTAATTTGACAGGAGACTTCCTATACTTGTTGGGAAAATCCTTCCACAGAAATTGAAATCACAACTTAAACTTCCAGATCTGTTACATTTGAAAAAATAAATGATATCATTTATAATGTACTTTTTGTAATTAGTCATTTGACAAAAGTATGTGACGCGGGCAATGAGGCTCTGTACCTATAAAGTCTTCTGAAGCACCGGGCGATAGAGCTGACAATCCCTGTCTCTGGTGCTCAGATCTCTTTTTCAGCCAGAACTCATGCCAGCAGAGCTGAGAGGACGAGAGATAGGTCATAACCCAGAGTCTCTGCAGAAGAGTCTTCTTACACAAAAACAAAATATCCCTCTGTCCCTCTTTTCTATCCTAATGTCACTCTTTTCTATGAGCTCCATATTGTTGGTGTGTCTGAGTGTATAACAGAGTTCCACAGCAATAATACTCCCAATAATGTGTCTGACTGTGTATAACAGAGCTCCACAGCAAAGGTACTCCCAGTAATGAGTCTGAGTGTATAACAGAGCTCCACAGTAATAATACTCCCAGTAATGAGTCTGAGTGTATGACAGAGCTCCACAGCAATAATACTCCCAGTAATGTGTCTGAGTGTATAACAGAGCTCCACAGCAAACATGCTCCCAGTAATGAGTCTGAGTGTATAACAGAGCTCCACAGCAAACATGCTCCCAGTAATGAGTCTGAGTGTATAACAGAGCTCCACAGCAATAATACTTACAGTAATGTGTCAGAGTGTATAACAGAGCTCCACAGCAATAATACTCACAGTAATGTGTCATTAAAGGGTACACTATAGTCACCAGAACCAGCTTAATGTATAGTATGCAGCGTAATGTAGTGGTACTTCCTGGGGCAGTGCTGCACAATGTGTTGCCCGTACGTTCAGTGTCTACACTCTCTGCATGGAGACACTGTACATTCCCCATAGAGATACAGTGATTCAATGCATCTCAATGGAGATGCTGATCGGCGCAACACAACTTTTTGGTGCACATGTGTAATAGCCTCCCAATGGTAAAGCATTAGATTGGCTGAGATAAACTGAATGATTAGTAAATAAAATCCTTCATTTCCTGACATTCAGATCATTAAGTCTTGCCAATGCCCTGAGAGTCTGTAACCGGAAATACCTGTGTAAAAACCACACACCTGGAAAAAAATTACAGGTAAAAGGGTTACCTGCTTGTTGACGAAGTGAAATTGTTTTATAGATGAGATTATAAAGCAGATAAGGTCTTTTAGTTTGTTTATATTCTGTTCCACCCTGCCGTGTCCCAGAAAGGGAGTATGACAAACATTGTACGCAGCTTTCTAATGCGTCCCAACTAATCCCAACATCCCTCCCAATAAACCAACACAACTATCCAACGCATTACAACACAATGAATTGATTGTGAATTGTATGGTTCATATGGGATTTTAGTTGTAATCATTTGCAGACATTCTGTGTATTTTGGGTAGCGTGCCAATCATTCCTTCCCATAACCAATTTCCTGGGAGCCATGTATATGTCCTACACTTACTTTGTGAGAGAGATAGTGTAGGTAGTAGCGCTGTGATAAATCAATCCTTCCGAGTACCCACATTGTCACAACATTGAATTATTGTGGAGCTCTGTGATACACTCTTTCATACTAAACATTACTCTGAGCTTTATGGCTGTGGAGCTCTGTGATACATTCCTACATACTAAACATTACTCTGAGCGTTATGGCTGTGGAGCTCTGTGATACACTCCTACATACTAAACATTACTCTGAGCTTTATGGCTGTGGAGCTCTGTGATACATTCCTACATACTAAACATCTGTCCTGCATTAGGTTGTGTCTGAGCACACTGCGCCTGTCTACGCCCTTCAGAATGAACCGACTAAAATAAAATAAGATCGTCTGTATGGTGTCTAGTGCGAGTCCATAGTAATAGAGCTATGGTTGTGCAAACCAGGCACAGTGCAAACCAATATGGCAGAGTCCAGCGTCCGAGCTCAGAATTGACTGCACAGTGTTAAAGTGTCCCTCAACATGTGGCTGCAGGACAGAAATAAAGCAGTGATCCTGGGATAGCAGTCAAGTGTACAAAGAAATATTTTGTTTAAATATAAATAAATAAAAGTATATATAAATAAAACCAGTTGGAAGACAATGGTCTCGATTGGGATCCTGCCTTTTATAGCTCTGAGAATTAGCACAGAGAAGCGATTTTAAAAACGGATCAGCGGCAGGCAGACTGGATATTTTGGATTTGGCCAGTTCAGATGTGAAGCCAGAGCTAGATTAGTCTTGTCCGGCAGCTTAAAAGAAAACTTAGTGATCAGGATATTGTCCTTTTACTGAACCAAACAGGTTTTAAAGGAACAGTATAACATAACACTATAGGCCTGAAGACGCTGTTTAGGTGGCCAAGTCTGCACAAGTCTTTGCCTCCATGGTTGAGATCAATCTTGCAAAACGCAAAATAACAAAATAATAATAATAATAAAAAAGGCAGCGTTTACACTGAAAGGATAGCAGGGACAGGCTATAGACACCAGAACCAGAATGTCACTGAGCTGCAGTGGTTCTGGTGAGTATAGCTTCCCTTTAAACATGAATAAAAATAATTATCTCCTATCTGCTTGCAAGCCCAGATGGGATTAGTATGAAAGCAAATGGTGAAAATTGAAAAATAAGATGACTGTCACGGATTCCCCACCAGCGATGGGGTTAACATAACACTGCTGTATCTGAATGGTGTGTGCCCATAATGACAGCGTGCTTTCTTCCTCTTATTTATCATTCCTGTATGAATGTTACAGACAGGATTCATTCTGGGGCAAAGTGCTCAATAACGTGCAATCACTGTAGACACAGCCGAATGTTTATAAGCATTGAGCAATAGCACTTATTTTGCTTTTAATAAATGACCTCTCTCCCCCCATAAATCTAGGCTTTACTGTCCAGCCATTACCAGTTTAGGGATATTCAATAAAAAAGGGTGAGAACCAGTGACGCAAAGAAAGGTGGCGAGTCAGTCATCCAGGTAGGAATGTTTCAGTGCCGGCTCTGCAGGGTCATAGTGCCTTGAGACTGTACACTGGGGAACAAAGTCAGGAGAGAACCCTAAAATTGTGACTGTCCCACCAAAATCAAAATGGTTGGGAGGTCTTCGGAACCCCAGCATTCACAGTGAATATTATTATTCTGATTCCTTGTAATTAGAATCTAGATAATGCCCCTACAGTTCACTTGTTTAAATGCACCCCACCGCAGGCAATGGATGGCATGCAAAAGATACGACTGTCTGCCATTCCTGGAATAATTACTTCCAGCAAGCTTAATGAAATATTTACACGGATTCATGCATTTCCTGAGAAAAAGTGAACTATGATCACGTTTTGTACAAATGCTGTGACCCCAAGACTAATAGGTTCCAGGTCTGACCACTCTGGTTTTAGTTTTGGTGAATAGTAATGAGCTTCACATGTTTCAGTCTAGTGCTACTTATGTCCCAATCTGGGTGCCCCGCAGTGATCGTTTTGTTTTGAAGTAATGGTGATAAATATTAGACATGTCAGGAAAGTTAAACGATATTAGAGGGAAGGCCATGCTGATGGAATAATTTATGAGAGCTCAGTCCAAGCCACTCCATTTCACAAGGAATGCACATTATATCAGTTTAGATTAGCAGGAAGGCATGCATATCACCATTTATAAAGACACCTACTTTTTCGTTGCCCTCACTGACTTTAAGGGCATCTCATGTGTCATGGACATGTGGATCCTCGCTCGTAAATCATTTTACAACTCATCTCAACATCTGGATGCTAATTTATCTCTATAAGGAAGGGCAGGAGAATTTAAAAATTTCAACATTGAGGTATCCGACGCTAAGGTTAAACAATTTACCTTTCACATAGTCACTGATTACAAGGAAGGCAAAATTCGGCACTCCAGATATTTTGGACTACACTTCCCATGATCCTATGTCAGTATTATGGGTGTAAAAGAATTATGGGAGATGCAGTACACAACATCAGGAGTACCGAAGGTTGCCTACCCCTGATCTATGGTAATCGCCTTCTATTATTATTATTATGTTATTATTTATATAGCGCCAGCAAATTCCGTAGCGCTGTACAACGGGTGGACTAACAGACACGTAACTGTAAGCAGACAAATGGACGCACAGGAACAGAAGGGTTGAGGGCCCTGTTCAGTGAGCTTACATTGCATTGTAGTATATTAAGGAGTTGTATTAAAGAGGCTCTGTCACTTTTCCCCTTGTCGATCCCACCCTTTCTTGTGGACCAGCACCACTTACATATTTTTCAGGGGAGCTTCTGTCACAGCCGCCATTTTACTCACAGGAAGTTTCCTCCTCTGCCATACGTAGGGCATGCACAACATGTGACTGCCCACTTCACCAGTCAGGCGGGGTGTACTGCCTTTGTCGTCAGTGTCCCGTGAGAATATAAAATATATATAAAAATCTAGGCTGCCAGAGGAAAACACAGTGCAGCATTATGTGTGGGGGAAAAATAGAATTTGACAGCCAGTTTAATTACAACGAATGCATATTAAAAGCTTAGAAGTGTCAACCCGTAGCCATCACCAGTGACAGCTGCAGAGATATTAGCTGTGCGCATGCTCGAGAGTTCAGCAGGAACATCGTCTCCTGGTGCTGAAGAGAACCTGTCAAAGGAAGATGGCGGTGCCCACGATAGACAGGTTCAGGTTGGTAAATCTGTCTCCAGCACCAATTTCAAGGTTCCCCGGGTGGCATTCCACTTTTGAATCGGAGGTACAGGAAGCACGAAGTGTTACCGGGCAGGGGAGCGGTTGTTTGGCTAGGGCGGTCAGCTTACGCTCTTAGTCAAGCAGCAGCTCCCCATTCATAAAAAATATGTACCTTTTTAATGAATGGGAAGCTACTTATTGGCTTAGAGTGTCAGCTGACCACCCAGCGGCACTCCATGCTTTCTGCAACTCAGAAGCCGGATGCCGTCTGGGGAAACTTGAGAGCAACCTTTGGGGTTAAACTGTTTGAAAAAATTAAAACTCTTTAAAAGGTAAGAGTGCACCTGGGGGCCTCTTGGCATCATAACAACCTTAATTTAGTTGAAGCTGTTATAGTGACCAGAGTGCCCCTTTAAGGAATATATTTTACAGGCCTGACATTTCCATATAGCAAATCACTCCCAGGTATTTTTGATCCATTGTAATGGGAACAGGGTAAACTGTATCTGCTACATCGTACATCCTTTCTCAACTGGAATCAGAGACCCCACGATTCTTCAGGGTAAGGTCTTATCCTATACTCAATATACAGGCAGATGTCACATCTTCCGACAACCTCTTCCTGTAGGAAAGAATCCACTCCTCAGTGTCCATAAGACCATCCTTCCAAGACCACTTTTGGCTCACAGGCCAAAGTGATTACACGTTCAGCACACAGGTCCCCAGACTGTCCTCAAGCCCCCCAAATAACAGGCAACACTTCTGTTCAGGGGTAAAGCTATACCCAAAATACTTAAATCGCAATGACTAGCCACCAGCAACACCTCATTCAGCTTACTGTGAGCCACACAAACAACATATGCAAATGTATGCAAATTCCCTAGCTAGTAATTCAGAAGGACTTCAATGGCAGTGACACTATCAGAATACCTTCCCGGTATATCCATCACAAAATACTTCCAATACGCCCACAGGTTACAGGCGTCACTGTGCACAGATACACAGTTTGTCATTTTCACACCCAAATCCTTATAACGGTTTTATGAACCTCTTTATAACAAGGCATTATAGTAGTTCACGTGAATTCATTGGAAAGAAGATTAATAGCAGATACAGGCTACATATCAATATGTATCTACTTCAATTATTTATTTACAGACAATTGCCTTAACATCTGGATAGGATCAGGTGGACAGGAACACGCTCTCTCCTATTATGATAAATATTCCGGCTTGCTCATTTCAATGTGAATTTCAAAGAATTCAAAGTGAGGTTCATAATTTATGCCAAGAGTAAAAACATAGCTCACTCGGAGAAATGGTTTTCAATTTTTTTTATTGAAAGCAGGAATTTTAGAGGCTTTACTGATTAATGCCCAGTTACAGCCTCTTGTTTTAAGTCATGCAAGTTGCTAAAAAATAATTATAAATCATTAAAAAAAAAAAAAAAGTGCTGCGCTTAAAATGGCAAATACAAAAAGATTACGGATACTTGGACATAATAATCCCATTGCTTCATTTTAGAATGTACGTCCACGTTAATGTACATTAGAATTATTTTACTTGCACATTAATGCTATGATAAACGAAAGGTTAAAATACACACACATCTATGGCTTTAAATAATATAATCATAAGCACTCCACAAAAATGCCTCGAAATAGAAAAGAATTAAGGAAGCACAGTTCAATAATAATCTAAAATAGATCACTTGTTATATTTTAGATTATTATTGGAGTGTGCATCCTTAATTATTTTCTATAGCATGTCTTATAAAGCACAACATATTAAATATATATTTATAAAAACAACAACTTTAAGAACCATATAACTCACATCTGTAAATAAATTAGTTATTAAAAATGATTTAGATTTTATACACATTATATTATCACATTAGTGATATAAATCAATTACTATTATTACACATTCATTATAGGTTTATAAATGTATCTGCATATTATTCTTCAACATCCACAACACAACAATAAACTGCTTATAAAAAGGGAAGAGTAAAAAATATGGATCACGCACGGAGGGAGAGAGCAGAGCGGAGGTAAAGCCAGTCCTGACGCAAGGACTATGTCAAAAGATCTATTATCTTACAAATGTATATATCTATTGGTGGGAAAGAGAATAAAGACCACATCCCTGAATATTTAACCAATATACCCAGAACCGGTTTTGAAGTTGCTCTGGGAATTGTGAGTGCATTACTATAGAGATTTAATAAGACGTTCAAATAATACACAGTTGCACAAATATTTTATATGCACTTTAAATGAACACTTCAGTAGAGGGAGTACAAAGATGAATTCCTAACACCGTGTTCCTCAGGCTCCACGCCTCCATGCCCAGGATAGGGTTAAACTGTAGCGCCAAGGCATCTGAAACAATTAATCAAAATATATAAAAAAAAAAAAAAAAAGACAAACTGATGAGGTTTATTCAGGAACGTGGCCATTGGCTGGATTCAAAGTAAATTTAACATTTTAGAACAAAAGAACCCCAAAAAAGCTAGTTAGGTTTTCAGTTCAACTCCTTTGTCCTTAAATTTGAAATTCACTTTAAACTCCCAACAATTCACACCCCAGTAAAATATCCTGGGAAAGACGTCTTTAAAGTTATAACCACCAGCCCTCCAGGAAATACTTGTCATCATTCCTGACGGTGTAGTGATGTAGTTTACAGTAGAATGGCTGAGGAGAAGCAGAACGCGGGTCTCGCTGTGGATATTTATTGGAGGTATACAGTCGGAACTGGCATGAAACAGACACAACAATAATAAACAGCAATATGAGCAACACGGAAGCCCTGGAGGGAGAAATCAGACAAGCTGGGCCACAGTGAACGCTGTGTAAAATGATCGTCTATTCCCCCTCGGCACACACAATAAAACAGGGAAGAAATATTTCAATTTGACTTGGCCCCTCTGGGTATTTTCCAGTGCATTCCAAAGGCCACAGGGTGCCAACCTTTAAAATGTGGGGACCAGCAAATTTACAATGATCCAACCACGGTAATATGAAAAAAACCAAACATGTAATAGTTTAGGGGGCGATATTTAAACGCCATTTAAGTGAAAGGGTTAAATATATACCTATTTAATGGGACATAGTAGAGGGTCATGCTGTTATTTAATTTGCAAACTGTAACACATATAGTAGTAGTTCTGGATGAGATCGTCTGCGATATCCACATTAGCTTGTAAATGATCACAAAAGAAAATAGAGAAATCTTAAAATAAAAATAAACATTGTTTTTTTTGTTTTTTTTTTACAAAAAGCAGAGATACTTTGTGCCAGGAGTTTGGCTATAACATTCTCCACGAGCCGTGATCCTACTCGCTGAGTGACAGCCCCATTAGGGAGGCAAATGGCCCCAATCTGTCATTAGGACCCAAGAATCAGTAATTAAACAACAGAAGATGCGTGTGAAGTGAAGTCTTTGCTTCGGACATCTGTCTGTGCTCTCAGTATACAACACGTGTTACAAACGAACATTAAAATACGATTTCAAACACACTGTGATTCACCTGATTATTGGGCACTTGGCTAGTCTTCCAAAATCAGTAACTCTGAAACATTATATGGAAGAATAAAAACAAAAGGAGAAAAATAAAATGGAAAAATCTAATAAAAAATTTAATTAAATGTTGTATTCGAACAAAGTGGCGTCAACAGCCTTAAATACAGTTGTAGTTCTGTGAGAAAAGTACTAGGCAAATCTTTTAACATTATTAATAAATCTATGATAATATTGATAAATATTTCCCACAAAATATTTTGTCCCAAATTAACAATAAATTGAACGAGAAGGTCATGAAGAATATTTAATCAAAATCTAAATAAAGTGGTAAATAGGGGTCTTAACCACAAATTCTTTCCTTCTTCCATCTTAAATAGATTCCATCATCGAATTTTTAGAATAAATTAAAAAGATGTGCAGTGCATAAGGTATTAGCAAGGGGTCACTAGTCTTACGGACTGTTAATGGTCAAGTAGCTCTATTCAGACATAAAGTAGAGGGGGGGCACTTTGTACGATATGAAAGAAATCACAAAACAGACAATTGACGAACAGTTAAGTTTAATTCGTGATTTGGAGTTCCCAAAAAATATTTAAAAAAATATAAAAAAAAACAAAAACAAAAAAAAACAAACTTTGAAGCCAAATCAACCCATGAAAAAATCCTGAATCGACTGAAACAAATCTATTTTTCAGCCAAACAGAATATTTCCACCATGTGCAAGTCTATTAAATACACTATTTCAGAAACATACAGCTGGCGTCATCAAAGTATTTTTTCACACCAAGTGGAATGGAGACATTTAAAAAAAAAATAAAAATAAAAAAATAAAAGAATTCAAAGAACGGCTAAAAAGCAATAACAAACACAGACTAGATACTGACCATTATATAAATCTAACAGACAAATGGAGAATAGAGTCGGCACTAATGTATCATATGAAGCAAAAGGCAGCAATCCCAAACAAGGACTCCCTCACGTGTCCGTGGAGTAAATAGACAGATAGCGAACAAAGAGAAGGATGGGACTGCGCCAATGGATAGAGTAAAAAAATAGGAGCACAGAGGGAAAAACAGCAATAGTGCTCTCAATAAAATATTACTGGTATATTAAATGTAAGTAAGACCTGTTCCTTTATATTTGACACCTCCTGGAATATCCTGCACCATCATCCTTCTTATCACTCATCGCACTCTCCTATAAATTTGAATACTGCAAGGAACGGAACCTTACAACTTCAGAGACCAGCTTAGGACCTAAGTTCCACTCTACTGGACTCTGTTTCCACTACCACTACCCCAATTAGGACTTTTTTTTAATTATTATTATTATTCTTTTTTTACTCTATCCATTGGTGCAGACCCATCCTTCTGTTTGTTCATTATATAGAACTGCAGATTATTCTAGCCTAGGTGAAGAAATTATCCTAATTTTGTTAATGACAGGAGTTGAATATTTGCTATACTCTACTGCATCCTAAAACATCAGCAAACCAAAAAAAACTGTTTAGTTTGACTGAAAAACAGCAAAGGGTATAAAAAGGTCAAAGCACAATAGTAATTTCCTCTTTCTTCGTTGGAACCATGAATAGAAAGAACATCCTCATATCACAAAGATGACTCCAAACACATAGTCTAAGGAACGTAAACCGGAAGCCTAAAAGCCAACGAACAAGCCAGAAGTCAAACTGATAGGAAAGAGACAATCTTTATAGTATTTTGAAGGAAAAAACATAAATAATTGAAGGAACACAGTAGTGTTAGGAATACAAACACACTCCCGGTGAATACAGGGTTAAAAAAACAAAAACACTTTGTTTTCCACTTAACATTAAAAAATTTAAGTTGGATCCGTAAAAAAAACAGATCCATTTCATCAGTTGGACCTACCAGGTCTATCCAAGGGCTTTACCCTAGGACAGATACTCCTCACTTACAGACCGGGTTCCGTTCATACGACCTGGTCGTAAAACAAATTGGTCGGTTAGTGAGGATGCGCTACAGAGCATGTGCACCAGTGCAGGTCTATGTTCGGGGAAATTTACCCAAACGTAGACATACGCACCAGAGCAGGGAATCCCTCAAATTCCCTGAACATAGACCAGCTCTCAAACGTGGGGAAGCCCTTGAATTCCCACACTAGAGAGCTGGTCGTAAGTGTGAGCCGTTGTAAAACAGGTAGGTCGTAAAGTGAGGACCACCTGTATATCAGAAGGAGGAAGACAAGAGACTCACTCTCAAAAATAGGAGTGGTCCCACCTGGTGATGGTCTGATCCCTGATGAAGTATCACATTTATTAATGAGTTCTAGTTGACACCATTGTAAATACAACCCTGAAATCCTTGAATATTACATTTTAAATTGTACCAATAATAAATATGTCTAGGGGGTAAATCCACTAAACCGTGTTCTCCACTGCCATACTAAAAAAATACTAAGAGTGGCGGTCTTTAGGCTGACACCGATTGTAGAGGTTATGCATATTTCGATGGAAAGCATGGGATTTTTGAGTATTAGCGAACACCATTGTAAATACCAAAGTGCACAACAATCATACTATTCCAGTCCACATATTAAGCGTAGTACATATGGCCATAGTGAATAAAGTCTCACACTACGTACCCCTAATGTGATCCCTGTAGACCTGTAGTAGATAAGGATAGTAGCAGGACAGTTACCTACATTAATGTGGACATTATTTATATTTAACTCAATCTGTTTTTTTAGACAGGTATTTATTTGTTCTGTTTGCAATTCTTCTATTTAGGGATCAGATGATCACCAGACCACTCCTATTTTTGAAAGTGAGTCTCTTCTTCTCCCTTTTTTCCCCACTTACCTGACTTCAGTAAAGAGATTCGTCTGCACAGGATCAAGCTCCTCTTACCACAACGTCACTTTGATCCAGGAAACTAATGCACAAAAATAGGGAGTGTAAGAGAGGGAACAAATTTGCCTCCTGTCATTAATACAATTGGGATTATTTCTTCACCTTGGGCTAGAATGATCTGCTATTTTATTACACGCCAGGAGGCTTCATATTTGCTATTTTAACGCCCGGATGGAACAAAAAAGCTGCTTGTTCTGACAGGTGAAAATAGAAAAGCCAAAATGTCTCCTCTCTCGACCAATCCGCCGGCCGCAGAATATCTTGCAAAGAAGCCCTGGAGAAAAAGGCAGAAGACGCTGCTGCTCCCCTGACAGAGTAAACGCCAATAATCAGATCAATCCCCTCCAAGGATAAGATCCACCTAATCCAACGCACAATAATAACAACAGAGCCCAGTAACCTTTACAGAGTCTGAACCACACACAGTTTCATGTAATCTGGAAAAAAGTGACCCCCATCAGGAGTAAAAGCAACCCCATCAACGTCAAAAGCATGGATATCCAAGACGCAACAAAACAAATACAAGCATAACAAAAGAGTCTGTTTTGTCGAGAGTAGTTGGAAGGACAAATCTACATATCCCACAAAGATGAAAATGGAGGACAGGATAACCCAATACTGCACGTCAAGTGAAAAAACAAAAGGATCTGTACCAACAGGCACCCCCCGGAAAGGAATGTAAGAAGCCGAAATGGTGGAACAGACCACATTAAGGGAATGATATGATCCACCTTGTGTGAAAACATGAGACAGAAAATTCAAGATGGTGGATACATGTACTGTAAAGGTATCAAGACCCCTTTCCAAACACGAGCAACACTAGGAATCCCAAGCGAGAAGTGAGATATCACATGAGCCCCGAAAAGACTCCCAGCTACGAGTGGCAGACGTTCCTAAAGAACCAATGGATGCATTAGAAAAACGGGAATGACGGCAGTAGAAGCAGATGTAAGAACGACAATCCCAGCAGATCTGGATACTACAATTGGCTCAGCCACATAGGAGCAATCAGAATCAAGTAGATTTTCTGGTAGCATAAATGAAGGACCCGTGTGATCATGACACATGGAGAAGTGTAGGGCCATGCCTCAGCCATGGCTGCAGGAATGTGTCCACTGCAAAACTCTCCAGATGCAGCAGCCAGTTGAAGAATCGAAGAGTTTGACAGATGCGAGGTGAACAGGGCTTTGGAAAAAAACCTTTAAGCAGGTCCAGATGTTGGAAAACTGATCTGTACAGCATCCAATCACTGGAATCTTTCCAGGGTCTGGAGAACAAGTCCGCCATAAAGTTCAAGATTCCTGGAAGATACTGCACTTGAGTGAAATATTCCGGTCCAAACAAAACTGATAGATGTCCAAACTCCCAAACTGTTGATATGAACCGCTTTGATGTTGTCTGTCCTCAGAAGATCCTTGGCCAGACTGAGAATGGCAAAAGATCCCGCTATCATTTTTCAAAAACTGCTATGACTTGAAGCCTCATTCGATGACTACGGTCCTCCCATAGAGGCTTCTGCACAAAACGCTCCCCAGCCCCAAAAGTTCGTGTCTGATTCCAAGACGAAATCCGGTTGACGGACGAAGATGGCATGCCCATTCTAGGCCTCCATGTGCAAAACCAACTAGTTCATCTCTGTCTTGACCTCGTCCAAAAGGATAACAATCTGATCATACGAGGGTGTGCAAATCAGGTAATCCACCTTCAGTTGTTGCATTGCCCAATGGTCCAATGAACCTGAATGGATGTTGACATTAGAACCACCAGGCAAAACAAGACTTGTAAGAGGACATAGTCCCGATGAAAGAGTCTGCAAATTTCCATTTTGATCAGGTGAATTTTGTTTAACAGGAGACACAGGACGCAAGCAACGGAGTCTACCTCCAATGCCAAGAACTAAACCTGCTGAGCTGGTGTCAGGGAGGATTTTTTTCCTGTTGACCACTAAACCCAGAGATTATAGAAAGGTAATGGTATAACCCATTTGAGGTTGTAACAGAGTTGCCTCCATGCAAAACAGGAGGATATCATCAAG
This sequence comes from Pelobates cultripes, assembly GCA_933207985.1. NCBI lineage: Eukaryota > Metazoa > Chordata > Amphibia > Anura > Pelobatidae > Pelobates > Pelobates cultripes. Next base: position 254,849,092 of record OW240917.1, on the reverse strand, counting down.
ATAGATGATGCAGCGTAGACCCAAGGAGCAAAGAGGATTGACCACCGGCTTGACGCTTTGGTGAAGCACCAAGGAGCCAAGCTTAGGCCAAAGGCTAGGCAAGTAAACTGCCAAACCTGACCCCACCCTCAGAAGCGAAGGAACTTTGACAAGCCGGATGTATGGGCACTGTCAAATAGTCATTCTTAAACCAATCTCGGTGATGGAGTAGGTCTTATAAAAGATGAATGCCTTCCCTCCTAAAGTGCCTGTAAATGATGAAGGCATTGAGTTGTTTTAAGTTGATTACTGGCCTGAAATATTTTGCTGATGAAACCACTTTACCTTTCAATGGCACACTTTTCGGAAAGGTCGGTAATCTCCTAGTCTTTGAGTAGTCATTGTTCATTGTTTGCCAGACGTTGAAAAGGGGGGGGGGAAGGAAATCTATCTTGGATCGTATGTAGAATCCACGCTATGATGAAATGTCTGGCCATTTCTGGATAAAAAAAAAAAAAAAGAAGGTTAGCCTGCCAGCTTGACATCTAATGATTTAGTCTCAGGCTGGATGGCCAAACTCATCTTTTGGTATGCCCTGCTCCCTGCAGGCCCTAAAAACCCAGGAAGCATTGCAGAAAGAGCTGCGCCTTATTTAGTGAAATACAAAGATTTATGTGCTTATTAATCTCCTTTACAAAGGATCTGTTGCTCTCCTCTCTGTATTGAGAGCCACATTGAAGTTGCCAATCAGACTCAATGCTGCGTAATGTAGGCCAATGGCTCATCGCATCGAAAACTTTGTCCTGGGTAAATTTCAACCCTTTTTAAATCCCTTTTCTAGAATCCCTACCAGTGCGGGCCAAAACATTGACCATTAACTGGTTGAATTGTTTGGTTGTGCAATCTGGCAATATAGACCTGGGAAACTCCACCCTTAGGTGATGCCGCACTTTCTGAGCTAAAAGGTTTGCGCACCCATAAATGTAAGAAGCGGGCAATGTGATCAGAGGGTGTCTGTGCAGAAAGCCGATCCACTCCAGCTCTCTCAAAGGTAGGGAGGCTGAATAGGTTTAAATTAAAATACATATATTTTTTTAAATTATAATTTTTGGTGTGTGTGAGTTGGTCAGTCTGTTTAGGTTACTGCCCCTCCCCTCCCCCCCCTTTGAGTACATGGAAAAGGTGTTTTTACTTATTTTTTCCCCACAGCTTGCCTGTCTTGCCCAGCCTCCATGGCTGAGATGATCAATCTTGATGATCTCAGCCAGCCTATGCTTTCCCATATGAAAGCATTGGAAGGCTATTGCGCATGCACTAATCGGGATCTTTTCACAGAGATCCATTGAATCAAGTCCAAGATACTAAATATCACAGTCCAACCTAGAGACAGGGAATCCTTGAAGTTGTGTACAGAGGGAATGAAATACCTAGGTGTCAGGGTACACCCAGACCCATCCAAACATTGTCCTTCTACTCAAAACTATTTAGGCCGACCTCTGTTACTTGCATTCACAATACATTCCCTGGTTTGGGCAAATGAACGCCGTTGGCAAAGAGCTGTGGTGCTCAGAGCACCTTCCTTGTAATTAAGGTCATGAACAAATTGCATGGATGAGTTTTACCCATGATTATATATTCAGCTTTTTTTCTCCCCCAGTGATTCATTCGTTCATCGTTTGGTAACATGAACAAATCACCCAAAATTCTGACGAACTTGCATTTGTCCAAAAACAAAAACGCGTGAGTTTGGCAGTAGTTCGTATTATTAAAAATACAATTCTCAGTTACTGTTTATGGGACCGGCCTTGCTTCGTCATTTTCTCAATCAGACCAGTTAAAAAAAAAAAAAAATTACAAAAAAATAAATAAATTAATGAAATTCCTCATTCCATTACCCGTGGGCAAAAGCTCAGAAACACACACAGTGATGACAGGAAACCCACCACGTTGATTTCGAGGCAGGACACACGCTGAGCGCCATTATAGGCTATATAGTTTACATAATGTCTGAGTTATCAACCTGAAGTTGAATTTGCAATCTAAAGGCTGATTTCATTCACAAACACGTCATATAGAAAGTGATGCTTCACTATAGACACATACTAAATCATTATTTCACATTATAGAAATCTGTATTATCAAACAAACCAGAGGATTCCTCTAAAAAACTGTTGAAAATGAATATTCTGATTATTTAAATTGACATGGAAATACTGCAAGGGATAATATAAAATAAGACTTCTTAACCTCCAATATACCTATAATAAATGAAAAGGGAAAGAAGAAAAAAAAATCATCATTAAGAATTTAGGGGTCAATAAGCAATCGTTGCATGAAAGCAGAACAATTAGTTGTGAAATGATTATAAAATATTTCAGAATTTGAGGATGATATTGCTGGAGCCTAAAGCAGGCCTGCGAGAGGGATATCAAATCGAAGAAACTTCAAAGGCTCGCACACCCAATACATGGAAGAAGTAATTGAAAGGCCTGTCACTCACGGTGACCCAGTCTGAATAACATTTGTCCCTTAAGGGAAACTCACTTAATTAGAAAATCCCCAACTATTTGAACAGACAAACCTAGAGGTTAATTAACCCTACGAAATACAAACCGAGTGTCCCAAAAAGAAATGTAAGCAGGTATTTCAATACTTCTATTGCCAACAGAATGTATAAATGGAAATTAAATAATTTTGCAGGATCAGATACTTTACAATAAGCCTGACTTACCATTACTCCCATTCCAGCACCAGTCCCCACCCCACAGACATTATACAAAAACTAGCAATGTGAGTCCAGCATCCAGGGGAGGGGTGCTGGGAAGGTTTGGGTTCACACAGTATATATGGAGCCATTGAAGCCTGCAATGCTCTAAATAATACAGATTCTTGGTTTTAGTGAAGCTTCTGTGCTTTCTATGATTTTCATTCTGCCGTTTTTTTGTTTTGTTTTTTGTTTTGTTTTTTAGACAAATCGTCATTCCGTAACAATATGGGGATGAAAAAAAAAAAAGTATGCAAATATTAAAATAACACATTCCTTAAAGAGGAGTCCTCACAGGGAACTATGTTTGTCACAACCAACGCAAGTTACAAAAATTTTATTTTTTACTTCTACTCAACTCTCAGAATCTGAAAGAAATATTGTGCAAAATACCACGAACACTGTGAGGAGCAGATTCTCAGCTGAATACTGAGAGAGAGGGTTATAACCCTAATAATTTAAAACATTATATGAATAGTTTGTAATATACATAATTTGCCAATCTTTATGGTATGGTTCAGACAGAATAAAACCAGTCATGTAAGCAAGTAATGTATACAATAGAACATTTTAATTGAAGTAAAATAAAGGACAAGTAATTAAATAAGTAGACTGAGAAAGAGTATCTGTTGTCTAGACTCACACTAGTATCAATATATAGTAATCAAAATAACTTTAAGGCATTATTCGGTGTCCACAATGTTCAGACAAGGACAGATGTAGGTAGCAAGGCAAATGTCAGTCAAACCATTGAAATCGAAGAGGGAGATCTCGGCCTATACCCAATGCAGTATCTGCGGTGGCCCAAGGCTGGAGATAGGCTGTCTCTCCCATCAGGACAATCGGCTAGGCCTTAGAGGACACGTGGAACAATTCACAGTCGGGGCTTGTGTAGACCTTAGTTTAGCTAAACTTCCTAAATATAGGCTTGTGTGCATAGAGGTCAATAAAGTGAAAATTCTCAGCAGGTTAAGAGGAACTCTGGT
>OW240917.1:254822451-254845263 GCA_933207985.1 Pelobates cultripes | reverse complement strand
GGACAAAGGAGTTGAACTGAAAACCTAACTAGCTTTTTTGGGGTTCTTTTGTTCTAAAATGTTAAATTTACTTTGAATCCAGCCAATGGCCACGTTCCTGAATAAACCTCATCAGTTTGTCTTTTTTTTTTTTTTTTTATATATTTTGATTAATTGTTTCAGATGCCTTGGCGCTACAGTTTAACCCTATCCTGGGCATGGAGGCGTGGAGCCTGAGGAACACGGTGTTAGGAATTCATCTTTGTACTCCCTCTACTGAAGTGTTCATTTAAAGTGCATATAAAATATTTGTGCAACTGTGTATTATTTGAACGTCTTATTAAATCTCTATAGTAATGCACTCACAATTCCCAGAGCAACTTCAAAACCGGTTCTGGGTATATTGGTTAAATATTCAGGGATGTGGTCTTTATTCTCTTTCCCACCAATAGATATATACATTTGTAAGATAATAGATCTTTTGACATAGTCCTTGCGTCAGGACTGGCTTTACCTCCGCTCTGCTCTCTCCCTCCGTGCGTGATCCATATTTTTTACTCTTCCCTTTTTATAAGCAGTTTATTGTTGTGTTGTGGATGTTGAAGAATAATATGCAGATACATTTATAAACCTATAATGAATGTGTAATAATAGTAATTGATTTATATCACTAATGTGATAATATAATGTGTATAAAATCTAAATCATTTTTAATAACTAATTTATTTACAGATGTGAGTTATATGGTTCTTAAAGTTGTTGTTTTTATAAATATATATTTAATATGTTGTGCTTTATAAGACATGCTATAGAAAATAATTAAGGATGCACACTCCAATAATAATCTAAAATATAACAAGTGATCTATTTTAGATTATTATTAAACTGTGCTTCCTTAATTCTTTTCTATTTCGAGGCATTTTTGTGGAGTGCTTATGATTATATTATTTAAAGCCATAGATGTGTGTGTATTTTAACCTTTCGTTTATCATAGCATTAATGTGCAAGTAAAATAATTCTAATGTACATTAACGTGGACGTACATTCTAAAATGAAGCAATGGGATTATTATGTCCAAGTATCCGTAATCTTTTTGTATTTGCCATTTTAAGCGCAGCACTTTTTTTTTTTTTTTAATGATTTATAATTATTTTTTAGCAACTTGCATGACTTAAAACAAGAGGCTGTAACTGGGCATTAATCAGTAAAGCCTCTAAAATTCCTGCTTTCAATAAAAAAAATTGAAAACCATTTCTCCGAGTGAGCTATGTTTTTACTCTTGGCATAAATTATGAACCTCACTTTGAATTCTTTGAAATTCACATTGAAATGAGCAAGCCGGAATATTTATCATAATAGGAGAGAGCGTGTTCCTGTCCACCTGATCCTATCCAGATGTTAAGGCAATTGTCTGTAAATAAATAATTGAAGTAGATACATATTGATATGTAGCCTGTATCTGCTATTAATCTTCTTTCCAATGAATTCACGTGAACTACTATAATGCCTTGTTATAAAGAGGTTCATAAAACCGTTATAAGGATTTGGGTGTGAAAATGACAAACTGTGTATCTGTGCACAGTGACGCCTGTAACCTGTGGGCGTATTGGAAGTATTTTGTGATGGATATACCGGGAAGGTATTCTGATAGTGTCACTGCCATTGAAGTCCTTCTGAATTACTAGCTAGGGAATTTGCATACATTTGCATATGTTATTTGTGTGGCTCACAGTAAGCTGAATGAGGTGTTGCTGGTGGCTAGTCATTGCGATTTAAGTATTTTGGGTATAGCTTTACCCCTGAACAGAAGTGTTGCCTGTTATTTGGGGGGCTTGAGGACAGTCTGGGGACCTGTGTGCTGAACGTGTAATCACTTTGGCCTGTGAGCCAAAAGTGGTCTTGGAAGGATGGTCTTATGGACACTGAGGAGTGGATTCTTTCCTACAGGAAGAGGTTGTCGGAAGATGTGACATCTGCCTGTATATTGAGTAGAGGATAAGACCTTACCCTGAAGAATCGTGGGGTCTCTGATTCCAGTTGAGAAAGGATGTACGATGTAGCAGATACAGTTTACCCTGTTCCCATTACAATGGATCAAAAATACCTGGGAGTGATTTGCTATATGGAAATGTCAGGCCTGTAAAATATATTCCTTAAAGGGGCACTCTGGTCACTATAACAGCTTCAACTAAATTAAGGTTGTTATGATGCCAAGAGGCCCCCAGGTGCACTCTTACCTTTTAAAGAGTTTTAATTTTTTCAAACAGTTTAACCCCAAAGGTTGCTCTCAAGTTTCCCCAGACGGCATCCGGCTTCTGAGTTGCAGAAAGCATGGAGTGCCGCTGGGTGGTCAGCTGACACTCTAAGCCAATAAGTAGCTTCCCATTCATTAAAAAGGTACATATTTTTTATGAATGGGGAGCTGCTGCTTGACTAAGAGCGTAAGCTGACCACCCTAGCCAAACAACCGCTCCCCTGCCCGGTAACACTTCGTGCTTCCTGTACCTCCGATTCAAAAGTGGAATGCCACCCGGGGAACCTTGAAATTGGTGCTGGAGACAGATTTACCAACCTGAACCTGTCTATCGTGGGCACCGCCATCTTCCTTTGACAGGTTCTCTTCAGCTCCAGGAGACGATGTTCCTGCTGAACTCTCGAGCATGCGCACAGCTAATATCTCTGCAGCTGTCACTGGTGATGGCTACGGGTTGACACTTCTAAGCTTTTAATATGCATTCGTTGTAATTAAACTGGCTGTCAAATTCTATTTTTCCCCCACACATAATGCTGCACTGTGTTTTCCTCTGGCAGCCTAGATTTTTATATATATTTTATATTCTCACGGGACACTGACGACAAAGGCAGTACACCCCGCCTGACTGGTGAAGTGGGCAGTCACATGTTGTGCATGCCCTACGTATGGCAGAGGAGGAAACTTCCTGTGAGTAAAATGGCGGCTGTGACAGAAGCTCCCCTGAAAAATATGTAAGTGGTGCTGGTCCACAAGAAAGGGTGGGATCGACAAGGGGAAAAGTGACAGAGCCTCTTTAATACAACTCCTTAATATACTGCAATGCAATGTAAGCTCACTGAACAGGGCCCTCAACCCTTCTGTTCCTGTGCGTCCATTTGTCTGCTTACAGTTACGTGTCTGTTAGTCCACCCGTTGTACAGCGCTACGGAATTTGCTGGCGCTATATAAATAATAACATAATAATAATAATAGAAGGCGATTACCATAGATCAGGGGTAGGCAACCTTCGGTACTCCTGATGTTGTGTACTGCATCTCCCATAATTCTTTTACACCCATAATACTGACATAGGATCATGGGAAGTGTAGTCCAAAATATCTGGAGTGCCGAATTTTGCCTTCCTTGTGATCAGTGACTATGTGAAAGGTAAATTGTTTAACCTTAGCGTCGGATACCTCAATGTTGAAATTTTTAAATTCTCCTGCCCTTCCTTATAGAGATAAATTAGCATCCAGATGTTGAGATGAGTTGTAAAATGATTTACGAGCGAGGATCCACATGTCCATGACACATGAGATGCCCTTAAAGTCAGTAAGGCAACGAAAAAGTAGGTGTCTTTATAAATGGTGATATGCATGCCTTCCTGCTAATCTAAACTGATATAATGTGCATTCCTTGTGAAATGGAGTGGCTTGGACTGAGCTCTCATAAATTATTCCATCAGCATGGCCTTCCCTCTAATATCGTTTAACTTTCCTGACATGTCTAATATTTATCACCATTACTTCAAAACAAAACGATCACTGCGGGGCACCCAGATTGGGACATAAGTAGCACTAGACTGAAACATGTGAAGCTCATTACTATTCACCAAAACTAAAACCAGAGTGGTCAGACCTGGAACCTATTAGTCTTGGGGTCACAGCATTTGTACAAAACGTGATCATAGTTCACTTTTTCTCAGGAAATGCATGAATCCGTGTAAATATTTCATTAAGCTTGCTGGAAGTAATTATTCCAGGAATGGCAGACAGTCGTATCTTTTGCATGCCATCCATTGCCTGCGGTGGGGTGCATTTAAACAAGTGAACTGTAGGGGCATTATCTAGATTCTAATTACAAGGAATCAGAATAATAATATTCACTGTGAATGCTGGGGTTCCGAAGACCTCCCAACCATTTTGATTTTGGTGGGACAGTCACAATTTTAGGGTTCTCTCCTGACTTTGTTCCCCAGTGTACAGTCTCAAGGCACTATGACCCTGCAGAGCCGGCACATTCCTACCTGGATGACTGACTCGCCACCTTTCTTTGCGTCACTGGTTCTCACCCTTTTTTATTGAATATCCCTAAACTGGTAATGGCTGGACAGTAAAGCCTAGATTTATGGGGGGAGAGAGGTCATTTATTAAAAGCAAAATAAGTGCTATTGCTCAATGCTTATAAACATTCGGCTGTGTCTACAGTGATTGCACGTTATTGAGCACTTTGCCCCAGAATGAATCCTGTCTGTAACATTCATACAGGAATGATAAATAAGAGGAAGAAAGCACGCTGTCATTATGGGCACACACCATTCAGATACAGCAGTGTTATGTTAACCCCATCGCTGGTGGGGAATCCGGGACAGTCATCTTATTTTTCAATTTTCACCATTTGCTTTCATACTATTCCCATCTGGGCTTGCAAGCAGATAGGAGATAATTATCTTTATTCATGTTTAAAGGGAAGCTATACTCACCAGAACCACTGCAGCTCAGTGACATTCTGGTTCTGGTGTCTATAGCCTGTCCCTGCTATCCTTTCAGTGTAAACGCTGCCTTTTTTATTATTATTATTTTGTTATTTTGCGTTTTGCAAGATTGATCTCAACCATGGAGGCAAAGACTTGTGCAGACTTGGCCACCTAAACAGCGTCTTCAGGCCTATAGTGTTATCTTATAGTGTTCCTTTAAAACCTGTTTGGTTCAGTAAAAGGACAATATCCTGATCACTAAGTTTTCTTTTAAGCTGCCGGACAAGACTAATCTAGCTCTGGCTTCACATCTGAACTGGCCAAATCCAAAATATCCAGTCTGCCTGCCGCTGATCCGTTTTTAAAATCGCTTCTCTGTGCTAATTCTCAGAGCTATAAAAGCCATGATCCCAACAGAGACCATTGTCTTCCAACTGGTTTTATTTATATATACTTTTATTTTTTTATTTTTAAACAAAATATTTCTTTGTACACTTGACTGCTATCCCAGGATCACTGCTTTATTTCTGTCCTGCAGCCACATGTTGAGGGACACTTTAACACTGTGCAGTCAATTCTGAGCTCGGACGCTGGACTCTGCCATATTGGTTTGCACTGTGCCTGGTTTGCACAACCATAGCTCTATTACTATGGACTCGCACTAGACACCATACAGGCGATCTTATTTTATTTTAGTCGGTTCATTCTGAAGGGCGTAGACAGGCGCAGTGTGCTCAGACACAACCTAATGCAGGACAGATGTTTAGTATGTAGGAATGTATCACAGAGCTCCACAGCCATAACGCTCAGAGTAATGTTTAGTATGTAGGAGTGTATCACAGAGCTCCACAGCCATAACGCTCAGAGTAATGTTTAGTATGTAGGAATGTATCACAGAGCTCCACAGCCATAACGCTCAGAGTAATGTTTAGTATGTAGGAATGTATCACAGAGCTCCACAGCCATAACGCTCAGAGTAATGTTTAGTATGTAGGAATGTATCACAGAGCTCCACAGCCATAAAGCTCAGAGTAATGTTTAGTATGAAAGAGTGTATCACAGAGCTCCACAATAATTCAATGTTGTGACAATGTGGGTACTCGGAAGGATTGATTTATCACAGCGCTACTACCTACACTATCTCTCTCACAAAGTAAGTGTAGGACATATACATGGCTCCCTGGAAATTGGTTATGGGAAGGATTGATTGGCACGCTACCCAAAATACACAGAATGTCTGCAAATGATTATAACTAAAATCTAATATGAACAATAAAATTCACAATCAATTCATTGTGTTGTAATGCGTTGGATAGTTGTGTTGGTTTATTGGGAGGGATGTTGGGATTAGTTGGGACGCATTAGAAAGCTGCGTACAATGTTTGTCATACTCCCTTTCTGGGACACGGCAGGGTGGAACAGAATATAAACAAACTAAAAGACCTTATCTGCTTTATAATCTCATCTATAAAACAATTTCACTTCGTCAACAAGCAGGTAACCCTTTTACCTGTAATTTTTTTCCAGGTGTGTGGTTTTTACACAGGTATTTCCGGTTACAGACTCTCAGGGCATTGGCAAGACTTAATGATCTGAATGTCAGGAAATTAAGGATTTTATTTATTAATCATTCAGTTTATCTCAGCCAATCTAATGCTTTACCATTGGGAGGCTATTACACATGTGCGCCAAAAAGTTGTGTTGCGCCGATCAGCATCTCCATTGAGATGCAATGAATCACTGTATCTCTATGGGGAATATACAGTGTCTCCATGAAGAGAGTGTAGACACTGAACGTACGGGCAGCACATTGTGCAGCACTGCCCCAGGAAGTACCACTACATTACGCTGTATACTATACATTAAGCTGTAGTGGTTCTGGTGACTATAGTGTACCTTTAATGACACATTACTGGGAGTATTATTGCTATGGAGCTCTGTTATACACTCAGACACATTACTGGGAGTATTATTGCTGTGGAGCTCTGTCATACACTCAGACTCATTACTGGGAGCTTGATTGCAAAGGAGCTCTGTTATACACTCGGACACATTACTGGGAGTATTATTGCTGTGGAGCTCTGTCATACACTCAGACTCATTACTGGGAGCATGTTTGCTGTGGAGCTCTGTTATACACTCAGACACATTACTGGGAGTATTATTGCTGTGGAGCTCTGTTATACACTCAGACACATTGCTGTAAGTATTATTGTTGTGGAGCTCTGTTATACACTCAGACACATTACTGGGAGTATTATTACTGTGGAGCTCTGTTATACACACAGACACATTACTGGGAGTATTATTGCTGTGGAGCTCTGTTATACAGACACATTACTGGGAGTATTATTACTGTGGAGCCCTGTTATACACTCAGACACACCAACAATATGGAGCTCATAGAAAAGAGTGACATTAGGATAGAAAAGAGGGACAGAGGGATATTTTTTTTTTGTGTAAGAAGACTCTTCTGCAGAAACTCTGGGTTATGACCTATCTCTCGTCCTCTCAGCTCTGCTGGCATGAGTTCTGGCTGAAAAAGAGATCTGAGCACCAGAGACAGGGATTGTCAGCTCTATCGCCCGGTGCTTCAGAAGACTTTATAGGTACAGAGCCTCATTGCCCGCGTCACATACTTTTGTCAAATGACTAATTACAAAAAGTACATTATAAATGATATCATTTATTTTTTCAAATGTAACAGATCTGGAAGTTTAAGTTGTGATTTCAATTTCTGTGGAAGGATTTTCCCAACAAGTATATGAAGTCTCCTGTCAAATTAAATGTCCATTGTAAAATATCTTCGCGCAGAGCGTCGTTTTCGTGTCCTGTAACTCGGAGCCGCGTTTTCGGAGCAATGTTGTCTTTCATGCGGAATGGAGTTTGCACCAGAAAGAACTGATGCGAAGTTTATAAAACGTAACTTGAAGCCAGATTTTCTAAACTCCTTTGAACCTGTTCCAAACTAATTTTTATATAACATACTTACTGGGCACACATCAAATCCCAACACATGGGAGCGATCTGACTCTAAAGCGAGTGAGCAGACTGTTGACTCTTTATAGTCCAGTTCAGGTCACTTTAATGGCTTTTTTTGTTTTTTTGGGGGGGCCTTTAAATTTCCTGGTTAATTATGGCTGCCGTACACTTTGCGTGCAGGTAGAGATACCCTGCATGTGGCCTTTTCTATTAACATACCAAATATGACGTCAAACTGGATATAAAGATACCTTCTATCAATTCTAATCATGGGTTGCCGGTCACCAGATGACTTTTATTCAGCCGTTTACCCAGTTTTTAATGTATTTTTTTGTAGACTATTTTAGTGGTGTTTAAACCTGTAGATTGGTTTAGTGGATGCATGCGATATCAGAACTTGCATGTGCATTGTGCAGCCCAGCAGAACATAGTGAGTGCCGTGTGTTTCAGTGGGAGATGTGTACCTTACATTGTAGAAATCTGAATGTTTTCAATGGTGGCAACATGTAATGTGGGGCAGTAAACTCGACATCCCTGCTTTTACTGTAAAGTGTCGACCCCTCAGCTCCCAGATTTGTTTTTAATGTCTGAATCTTGGAGCTTTGACTGAAGGTTTCTATATCCAAGAAAATATCTGCACGTTAGAAATAAATGTTCTCTCAGGTCTTTTTGAGATCATCTTCTCTTCGTAGCGTCTGCATACTGCTCTGTGTGGATGCCTATTGCTCCTGGACAAGTTCATATTTTAGGGCATTCCTTTAATTTGTGACATTTTTTGCATAATGTGTTTTGACTGATCTCCAGAAAACTTTGCCTAGAGCGGTTGACTAGATATTTCTGCACAATTGTGCAATTACAAATTCCTAAATTGCAAGCTTGATTAATTCTAAGCAATAACCACCTGATGTGGAAGTTACCTATTACAAGTGGCTGCACCGTGCTAAGACTGAGTGCTAAACAATATATGATTTATTTTATTATCCAACTAAACGTACAGTAACCATGGTTGCATTTTAAAGGGGAAATCCTATGTCCTGCATGATTGAATATTAAGTGACACTAAATAAACTTTCTCTGTTTGTCAGAGGTGTATTTAGGACTTGGGCTGCCCTAGGCAGGACGGTGCTCCCCCGAATTAAAATGTTCCCCACCCCTTCCTGTCAAGGCCGCACTTTGACAGACGCTCACTCACTGACAGACGCATAAACTCATTGATAGACACACACTCTCATATACAGTTACAAACAATGACATACACACACACACACAATTATTTGAACACATACTGACAGACGGATGCACTCACTAACCGACACATACACACTCACATTCATTCACAGACACACACACATACACACTGACAGACATACATACACAATCACTCACATACGCACTGACAGACATACACACACTGACAGCCAGACACACACAATTACTCAGACATAGCAGGGTCCTCAACCCCCTCTGTTCCTGTACGTCAGTGGTCTGATCTCAATTATGTGTCTGTTAGTCCACCCATTGTACAGCGCTACGGAATTTGTTGGCGCTATATAAATAATAAAAAAATAATAATAATAATACACACTGACAGCCCCCCGGAATATGACGTCATCTGTTTGTATCCCCTCTTTTACTTTTCTCTCAGGCAGGCACTACTGGGCCTTATTTGTCCCTTTTCAGGAAGGCTCTGCCTGCCCCATGGCTGTCTTTTCACTATTCTCTTGCAGGCAATGCCTGCCAACTTCTCTCTCACTTATGTTCCGATGTGCAGCCGTTCCTGGCAGGTTTTAGTGTATTTGCTGGTCATTCTGGGCTTTGTTGGTTTTTTTTCCCCCCGTGCTTGGTGGGACTAGACCGCAGTATAAACCATGCAGCATGCCGCTCGTTTGGCGCTCTTCAACTCTTTGGAGCTCATTGGTGATTCATGTCAGCCATTTTGGATCTATCCATGGTGGCCATATTGATGGACCCAAGTGGTAGCGAGTTCTGCAGTTAAGAGACTGACTGCTCCTTCACACAGTGCATGCCTGTGTCTCCAGTCCTGCTGCAGATTCTGCAAGTGTATTCCCTCTATTCTACCAGTTCTACCTGCTTGGTCATGGGGACCAAATTTAAGGTCCGTGTATTGACCCTGGGAGGTTTTTGCTTAAATGGCAGGTGCTGCTTGTCCTACCGGTGTATGCAGTGAGTCCCCTTATTGCTTACCTGTAATAGTGCTGCTGAGGCCAGCCTGCCTTTGCTGTCTCCTATTCTGGGTGAGCCCAAGCTGTTTGACCACGTTTGTTTTCCGGCCTATACGTACTGTGTCTGATTTTAAACTGTCTGTACTTTGGGACAAACCTTCTGCACCTGATCCCACTCCACCCACGCCCTAGTGCCTAGATGGAATTTGTTGTGTCCTTTCTGCCTACGTACTGTTGCTCTTGTGGTACTTTGTACTCTGGGTGAGCTCCAGTGGCCATGATCAATACAGTGGTGGCTGTGTCGGTAATAAAAAGGCACTTTCAAAAGCTGCCTCTCCCACAAAGAATGTCCACAATAGGGCTGCATGCAATGGCTCTGACTCCTCTACTAAGAAGTGTTCACACCTCACTAAATGCCACTGGAAGGGCGAAGGAGCACAGCCTAACTCAGCCTTCAAGCGTGGCACCACCTACTCCGCTCCCGCCACACAGTCACTCCTCGACTTACCTCAGTCCCTCCTTGGCTTACCTGAGTCCCTCTTCATACTTGACGAGTGGCAACAGTATATAAATTATTTTATATATAAATTATTGTATGTAACAGTATATATAAATTATTCTAACAGTACATAAATTATTGTATGTAACAGTATATAAATTACTGTATGTAACAGTATATGAATTACTGTATGTAACAGTATATAAATTATTGTATGTAACAGTATATATAAATTATTCTAACAGTACATAAATTATTGTATGTAACAGTATATAAATTATTGTATATAACAGTATATGAATTATTGTATGTAACAGTAAATGAATTATTGTATGTAACAGTATATAAATATTGTATGTAACAGTATATGAATTATTGTATGTAACAGTAAATGAATTATTGTATGTAACAGTATATAAATATTGTATGTAACAGTATATAAATATTGTATGTAACAGTATATGAATTATTGTATGTAACAGTATATGAATTATTGTATGTAACAGTATATAAATATTGTATGTAACAGTATATGAATATTGTATGTAACAGTATATAAATTATTGTATGTAACAGTACATGAATTATTGTATGTAACAGTATATGAATTACTGTATGTAACAGTATATGAATTACTGTATGTAACAGTATATATAAATTATTCTAACAGTACATAAATTATTGTATGTAACAGTATATAAATTATTGTATGTAACAGTACATGAATTATTGTATGTAACAGTATATATAAATTATTCTAACAGTACATAAATTATTGTATGTAACAGTATATAAATTATTGTATGTAACAGTACATGAATTATTGTATGTAACAGTATATAAATATTGTATGTAACAGTATATGAATATTGTATGTAACAGTATATAAATTATTGTATGTAACAGTACATGAATTATTGTATGTAACAGTATATGAATTACTGTATGTAACAGTATATATAAATTATTCTAACCGTACATAAATTATTGTATGTAACAGTATATAAATTATTGTATGTAACAGTACATGAATTATTGTATGTAACAGTATATGAATTATTGTATGTAACAGTACATGAATTATTGTATGTAACAGTATATAAATATTGTATGTAACAGTATATAAATATTGTATGTAACAGTACATGAATTATTGTATGTAACAGTATATAAATTATTGTAACAGTACATGAATTATTGTATGTAACAGTATATGAATTACTGTATGTAACAGTATATATAAATTATTCTAACAGTACATAAATTATTGTATGTAACAGTATATAAATTATTGTATGTAACAGTACATGAATTATTGTATGTAACAGTATATGAATTATTGTATGTAACAGTATATATAAATTATTCTAACAGTACATAAATTATTGTATGTAACAGTATATAAATTATTGTATGTAACAGTACATGAATTATTGTATGTAACAGTACATGAATTATTGTATGTAACAGTATATGAATTATTGTATGTAACAGTACATGAATTATTGTATGTAACAGTATATAAATATTGTATGTAACAGTATATGAATTATTGTATGTAACAGTATATAAATGTTGTATGTAACTGTACATGAATTATTGTAACAGTATATGAATTATTGTAACAGTACATGAATTTATTGGCGCTACTTTCCTCTTTTCTTTTGATTTTAGTTTATTTCCATATGACTAAGCCTATTACACATTTTTCTTTCAGTTTAATTTGGTTCTGGGGACGTGTTTGCTGGCCCCGTCTGGTGGGCCTCCTCATACCTTACTGTATTCTGGACGTTCTTGGTTTTTCTGCTTGTTGGACAATTTCTCTGTTTTGCCTGTGATATTGCATGGAGAAAGAGGATGAGCTCGGGTTCACTGTGCCTCGTATTAACGTTACTTGTTTCTGATTGGTTCTTGTTTTTTCTGCGTTTCTTTGCTGCTATCGAGTTAAGTAAAGAGAGATCTGAAAAAAAATACTCGCCTCCTGTCATTACTAAAGATTATTAGTACACTAAAGCTAGCATATTCTTCAATTACAATTATTTATATTGCGCCAACATATTCCACAACCCTGTACAATAGGTAAATGAAACACACTAAATTCTAACAAAACAAGATTGTCGTACTGGAAGTGAAGAGGGTTCCGCCGAAACTCACTTACCATCTGAAAGGCCACTGCACCTAGACCACTTCATTGGGATGAGCCATGTTTAAAAGGTCAATGGTCGGGGTACCATTTTATATTTGCTGTGGCTTATTTTTTAATATGTTACAACGCAAAGTGTGAATTAAACATCTCTTTAATTGTTTGGTATTCTGATCCCTGAATCTATTATTTTGGTGTCACTGCAGCTCGAGCCTCGCATTACCACATGGTAATTTTTGATGTTGGCATGTGAATGACACATGGTTTTAGGGTACCAACTACCAATTCTAGTGACTTGCTTTACATAGCGATGCCTTTCACTGGACTTACATGGCAATATGTTTTTCAGTCATGGCCAGGTGACATTAAATAACTGTAGTCTGTTGCCATAATTTCTTAAGATTATTTTTCTCTCTTGCAGATTGGTCACAAGTTCCCTCGATGCATTAGAGAAGAATTGATTATCATAATGGATTCCATAGGACAATGGCTTTTTCAAAAAGTTTACATTTTAAAGTATATGGTTCTTGGATTCCCTGATTCAGAAGCTCTCCCACCCCCGTGGTCCATGAAGTCACCTTTTTCAACATGGAATTTTTACAGTAAAATATCATTTGCAGCCTCTATTTTCTGCTTCATTATTTTTCTTTCCCTGCGTTCTTGGAAGCAGCTCGATGGTGACATGAAGATCATTTCTAGAAGAACCTCGGCCACCAGGTTAGAAGTCCGCACAGCCCTACACCACCGTCTGCTGGACTCTTGTCTACACGCCTTGTATGGTCTCCTAGTGCTCTCCTTGTTTGTCTCAATCCCATGGGAATGGGTGCGTCTCTACCAGATAGAAGTAGCCAAGAAGACAACTATCCTTTCTGAGGTAAGGTAAT
The DNA here is from genome assembly GCA_933207985.1 of Pelobates cultripes. NCBI lineage: Eukaryota > Metazoa > Chordata > Amphibia > Anura > Pelobatidae > Pelobates > Pelobates cultripes. Next base: position 254,831,884 of record OW240917.1, on the reverse strand, counting down.
GGGTAAAACCCATTGTACTCTGGTGAATTGGGGAACCAAAGAAATAACTCCATTTTAATCCTTGTTCTAGTTGATTTAACTTTTGATAAATTGGATAAATTGATAAATTGGATCCAGATGTTGTCTTTCAAGTAGTACTGTCTTCTGTCCTCCGTCTAGCAGTTGAGTTTGGTCTGTGTGAGCCACAGAGGTTTTCCCCAAATGTGTCCTCATATTTAAAGAGGACCCCCACACAGCCTAGTCGAAGTCAGTATTTCTTTTTTGAGACGTAAAAGTTACAAATGGCTGTGATGAGAACACGATGGCCCTTGTTTGTTGACGAGACCCCCCACAGAGTAAGCCAAGAGTTCAGTCACTGACTCTTCAATCTCCTGAGAATCTGTCTATCATTTCTGCTTGGGTGGGATCATCCTTTATCAATGAACCAACTTCTCAAACATGTAAGGAACCCCTGGGAGTTGAACTAGGTATCCACATGTATGTTTTCACGAAAGAAACATGAATAATTCATAACATATGGGTCAGTTTGCATTACTTTCCATTGAACATCCTGAATTTAATTCTACCTGTGAATTGCTCTAGTGAGTGGATGAAGGGGTCTGATGTAGCAATGAATGTTCTGTGGGCTCCTTTTTATATATACATATAGCCACATTGTATCCCAGGCATTTTTGGGTTATAGGCCCGAGTATGGTTCATATGAAGGGACTCTCGATGTCAGGTGTAGGATTATGATGTAAACAAAATAGAACTTCCCTACTGCCTGTTCGAGAATTACGTCATTGCGTCACACAGAGAAAAAAGTCCACCAGAATTCCTCTGAAGTGTCCAGTGCGATTGTGACCCCAGAGATGCTGCTGGAATGGCGACAGACTAAAATCGAGGCTAACACTGGGAATGCAATGCAAGAGGGCTCCACCTAACCCTCATTTTACATATTAACCCCTATCCCATTCCTATGGAACACTCAGTTTATTAACCCTTTCATAGCAAGATAAACTCTCCTTTCATATAATACTTAATCGAATTACACAGATTGTATGTGTTTTATTGTTACACTTTTTTGTTGAATTGTTTATTTTATTTAATTTGGCCCAAATCCGCTTTCTGTCTCTTTTCCCCTTCTGTGAACATCATCATCCTGGCAGCCACCGTAATATAAGGAAACATGTTGTTTTCTGAGACACAGACATTTAATGAATGGCCTGCCAGGTTTCTGAGTGACACTCACTAAGTGCAGTAAATACAGTTAGAAAAGCCGCTGGCAATGGATTGGGAGAGGAAGTATAGGTCTGGGAAACGTTCTGTGCAATATTACATGCTCAGGGTCAGGTTTACATCTCGGGTGCCTGTAGGCTCCTAATTCTCAGGCACCCCTACTCCACCCCTCTCATATAAAAAAGAATCCAGTTCTCTGTTGCTTGTTCCATGATTAAAAGGACGCGAAAGCCGCATATCTCGCGTCATAAATAACAAGACAAGTCCAATTACCATAAAACAAAATAAATGTACATTTGAAATCAGAGTATGTACCCGTGGTAGACAAGCCCCTAGGACAGGCATAGGCAACCTTTGGCACTGCAGATGTTTTGGACTACACCTCCCATGATGCTTTGCAGCATTATGGCTGTAAGAGCATTATGGGGGATGTAGTCCACAACATCTGGAGTGCCGAAGGTTGCCTACCCCTGCCCTAGGAAGTTGTCTACACTGAGTTTAAGCAAATCCATCCCAGAACACGTCACTAACGCCTTCAGCGCCAGGTTTTTTTATAACTTAACATTTATTGGAAACACGACATGTAGTTAGCACACAATATATGGATAAAACATTAATTCTGTTTATGTAATGGTGTTCAGAGACAGTTCCAAGTTTCAAAATTATGTAAATATAAACCTGAAATAGGTGTGAATAAAAAACCCCAAACACAAATAGTCTAGTAGCCAAGTCATAGATATATCTGGAATGTGTAGCCTTGAGGCGTTTCGTGTCCAGTCCGGTTAGTTTATTAATAGTTAGAACGGTAAACAATGAATACGTTCTGTGTATGCATCTTACTTAAATGCCTCTAGAACGCTGTCTCACACGGGATTAAATGGGAACAAGCAGGGGATCTCACACCGCATTAAATGGGAACAAGCAGGGGATCTCACACGGGATTAAATTGGAACAAGCAGGTGATCTCACACAGGATTAAATGGTAACATGCAGGGGATCTCACACAGGATTAAATGGGAACAAGCTGGGGATCTCACACAGGATTAAATGAGAACATGCAGGGGATCTCACACAGGATTAAATGGGAACAAGCAGGGGATCTCACACAGGATTAAATGGGAACAAGCAGGGGATCTCACACGGGATTAAATTGGAACATGCAGAGGATCTCACACGGGATTAAATGGGAACATGCAGGGGATCTCACACGGGATTAAATGGGAACAAGCAGGGGATCTCACACGGGATTAAATGGGAACAAGCAGGGGATCTCACACGGGATTAAATGGGAACAAGCAGGGGATCTCACACAGGATTAAATGGGAACATGCAGGGGATCTCACACAGGATAAAATGGGAACAAGCAGGGGATCTCACACAGGATTAAATGGGAACATGCAGGGGATCTCACACAGGATAAAATGGGAACAAGCAGGATCCCCACACGGATTAAATGGGAACAAGCAGGGGATCCCACACATTAAATGGGAACAAGCAGGATCCCACCGGATTAAATTGGAACAAGAATCCACACAGGATTAAATGGTAACATGCAGGATCTCACACGGGATTAAATGGGAACAAGCAGGGGATCTCACACGGGATTAAATGGGAACAAGCTGGGTATCTCACACGGGATTAAATGGGAACAAGCAGGGGATCTCACACAGGATTAAATGGGAACAAACTGGGTATCTCACACAGGATTAAATGGGAACAAGCAGGGGATCTCACACGGGATTAAATGGGAACAAGCAGGGGATCTCACACGGGATTAAATGGGAACAAGCAGGGGATCTCACACGGGATTAAATGGGAACAAGCAGGGGATCTCACACGGGATTAAATGGGAACAAGCAGGGGATCTCACACAGGATTAAATGGGAACATGCAGGGGATCTCACACAGGATAAAATGGGAACAAGCAGGGGATCTCACACAGGATTAAATGGGAACATGCAGGGGATCTCACACAGGATAAAATGGGAACAAGCAGGGGATCTCACACAGGATTAAATGGGAACAAGATGGAATGTCAGGATGGATGGGGCGGAATCTCTAGCTAGATAATTAGCTGTATTTTATGATAACAGGGGTAGGTTGGGAGGGAGGAGAAAAGTAAGGATATTTTTAAAGCAGGGTAATTGGGGAGAGTAGCTATTTGTCTGCCAGGGACGTTTTGTAATTGGAGTGATTTGAATAAGGAATGTGTTTTTCTATTACATGTTTGGATATTGTAAAATATTGTCTATTAACTGACGGAGTTCTGATAAATGTATTAATTAGGCTGAGATACAAAATGCATGCCACCACTGGTCTAATCTCCTTATTACGGATGGAAAGATCATGCAATCCCTTAAGCACTTTACATCAAAAGCAATTGCCTTTTCCTAACCTTCTGCAAAGCTCATTGGACAAGTCTCTTCTTGCGCTTGGAAACCCAATTAATCTCAGTATCTTCCTTCCTGATCACTGAAGGTGTGAAAATACCAGGACGCCGTTTCTTCGTTTTAGGACTAACACACTTCCTGCAGGTTCTGATTTAAATTTTCTTCTTTGGTGTAAACATCCTAAATGAGGAATTCATAAATCACTTGCAGCCCCCCACCCTCTCCAGCAGATAATAGCCCCCTCCCCCCTCCATGTAAAGGATATTGGGGGACAGTCCCCCCCCCTCTCCAGCAGATAACCCCCCCCCCATGTAAAGGATATTGGGGTCAGCACCCCCCTTTCAGCAGATTAGAGCCCCCTCCCACAGGGTTAAGTCCCGGAGAAAAAGTTGTGGGAACTCACATGTGGATGTTAGAGTGTGTGTGGGAGGGGGACAGGGTGTGTGGGGAGGTGAAAGGGTGCGTGTATGGGGGGAGTGACAGGGTTTGTGGGGGGGCTGTGGCGGTGTGTGGGGAGACAGGGTGGGGATGGCTGTGACAAGGTGTTGGTAGGAAGGCTGTGAGAGGGTGGGTGGTTTTGAAAAGGTAGAGGGGCTGTGAGAGGGCAGGGGGTCTGTAAGGTGGGTAGGGGGACTGTGAGTAGGTAGGGGTTCTGTAAGGTGGGTAGGGGGACTGAGTGGGGGGGGGGCTGTGAGTAGATAGGGGGTTCTGTAAGGTGGGTGGGGGCTGTGAGTAGATGGGGGTTCTGTAAGGTGGGTAGGGGGACTGGGGTGGGTGGGGGGCTGTGAGTAGGTGGGGGTTCTGTAGGGGTGGGTGGGGTTCTGCTGGGGTGGGTGGGGGCTCACTGACAGACAGACACACACTGACAGATATCACACACAGACTCACTGTCAATGGTTTACATGCATCACCCCCAGCATTCACAGATTTTTTTTGTTTTAATTTAGATCCACCCAGCCTCCCTACCTTTGGGAGAGCTGGGTGGATTTTTTTACCTATGATCCAGTTGGGGTGCTGGCAGGAAGGCAGGCGGGCGGTTAGCTGAGTTCCAGATGGGAGCCGGAAAATGACATCATATTCCGGCTCCCGGCATCACTCTGCGGAGTTCAGCCGGCCGCCTCCCCAAGACTAACAAGGCAAACCAGTCCTGCAGGACTACTAACAGGAACAGCGTTCCTGCTGTGGAAAAAGTGCAGGAACAACCCCCCCCTCCAGCAGATTGTAGCCTCCCCATCTAAAGGTTATTGGGGGACAGTCCCCTTCCTCTGCAGCAGATAATAACACTTGGGAGGTATGATACAGTACAAACGTTCAGTCTGCATGCAGGATACGTTCAGTCTGCATGCGGGATGCGTTCAGTCTGCATGCGGGATGCGTTCAGTCTGCATGCGGGATGCGTTCAGTCTGCATGCGGGATGCGTTCAGTCTGCATGCGGAATGCGTTCAGTCTCCATGCGGGATGCGTTCAGTCTGCATGCGGGATGCGTTCAGTCTGCATGCGGGATGCGTTCAGTCTCCATGCAGGATGCGTTCAGTCTCCATGCGGGATGCGTTCAGTCTCCATGCAGGATGTATGTACATGTGCTGACCATGCAATCATTGAGAAATACACAAACAATACGTTGTATGTAATAATATGTAGGAATTTGTAGTGGTGTGGAATTTTTATTCTGTTTACTTATATGCAGGGAGGAGCGGATGGCTGCTATGGACTTTTGAACTTTTTAAATGTATGAGGTTTAAAAAGCATTTTGTAGAACAGACCGCACATCCCCAGTGGCTAATCTGTATTTCCAAAATTCCATATTGACATAAGATCAACTGCAACAGGGGCACCAAGTTTAATTGGGAACATTCATGTGCATTTTCATTTTAAAGTCAGCCTGCTTGCCCCTAACGCAACCCGTGACACTGTACTCCGGTCCTTATTTACATTGACTTTGTAACGCCACATTGGGCTGTTTTTCAGACCACACTATACACTGGATCTCTGATAAGATTCCCACTACAGGGAACTTACATACTGACTGTGCAATGCTTTGCAGACATTTTTTTCATTGCATGCATTCAGAGCAGGGCCGGTACAAGGATTTCTGCCACCCTAGGAAAATACCTATTTTGCTGCACCCTCATGTCACTCACTCACTGACAGACACACACACTCACGGACACACACTCACTGACAGACATAGACTCACTCAGTGAAAGGGTTAATGTTGTAATGGACTCTAATCCCCTCGGTTCTCGATCCCTCGGTCACCATAATCAACGTTGATGGAGAGTCATTTGTAAGCAATAACACACGGACAACAGCTTTACAAGACTCTCAAATGAGTGTATTCCAGAGCTGGCTTTTATACATAGTTTGCTTACATTAGCCATGGTATATGCAAATACAGTACAGACTATAAGATTTATTACTTCCTTATATTACGTTATTCTGACAATGGAAAGATAAGCTTTTGCATACGTCTGGGAAAGAATATCCTTAAAATCGGAATGGGCAAGACATCCTGAAATTTAGCATTGTCTTACATCCTATAGAAGAAATACCTTAGTCTGTCACAGTCAGCATATTATGTACAATATCCCTTCAGTCAGCAATAATCATGTTATAAACCTTATAAAAGCATAAAATACATATAAACAAGTTAACTATTTAATATTCTTACATTCCCCTCTTTGAGCAATAAAACAATTGCTCATCTTATCGATAAAATCTTACCAGGACAGAGAAACTTCCACATGGTATTTTCAGGGGTGCTAGTCACTCCCTGCGGGACTTTCATTAATTTCTTCACCTCGATTCCCATGTGGTAATTCCTAAGGCCTAGTTTAAAGATGGGTTGATACTCTACAGTGGCAGAGAGGAGAATTTCTAATTGTTTCTGTTCTGCATTATGGATTCATTTCTGTACTCTCTTCCTCAATGTACAAGTAAGGTGACAGTTATATAAAATCATACACAATAAAATCAGGACTATAATAACAAAATGATAGAAGAATGATTTCATTATCTGAGATCCAGTAGGGGACCAACCAGTGAAGCATCGTACCAATGATGGGCTAAATCATTCTGAATTTGTGAACTCACCTTAAGGAGTTCTCCTTTTAGGATATGTGTGGCTACCTGTGTGTGTTATCTTTGGGAAAAATATAGTCCCCTGTGTATGTGGGTGCCCACCAGGTTAAATTCTTGGCAAAAAGATCATAAACTGGTACTGGTAATGTGTTAAATTGACAAGCTAATTTAACATCCTTTGATGATGTATGATATAATGTAAAATAGCAAGAGCATGAAAAAATGTGAAGCATTACCAGTTAACCATCCATTGCATTTAGTGGATTGGGGTTTTAGAAGTAACCATTCATTATCTGTGAGGTTAAGCATCCCTCTAATCTTCTCTAGTTTAGGAATCATTAGTGTGTTTTCTAATGCCAATCCTTGTTGTATCCATAAATACCTGATGGCACAAGTACTCCAGTTACTTAGACCTGTTGTGAATTTCATAGTTGCAACAGTTAAATTGTCTAAATAATTATACATTGATTTATCTAAATCCAATCCTATAACCTGTGATTTAACAACAATTGGAGCCCAATTTGCAGTAGCATGAAAACCAGTCCCTATATGCATGCTGGCTGTGTTTAACTTATTCTTGAGGGTCTCCATATCTATAACTATTTAGTATACCCATAGTGGTTCCAGCACCATCTAACAGTGTGTCATACCATTCCCTTTTCTGCCTTTGTTTGTTGTATTACATAATGTTACAACAAGAGTAGTGACTTTTAATGACACATGTACAGCTTGTAAGAAGGCAGTTGTATTAATAAATGTGGACGGAATAGGTGTGTGTGTGTGAGTCGTTGTTGACTTTTGGTTCTATGGTAGAGAATAAAGGACAGTAATAAGGTGTAAAAATATAAGGTAGTGTATAGTTCTCAATTGTAGTGTCGTTCATAATGACTAACATTTGTCCCCTTCTCCAATTAATGATACCAGTTATATAATCATTATTAAAAGTAATAAGGCCTGTCTGTTTACATTGATATGCAACCTTAACTGTGCACATTTCTGCGTTATAAGATCTAACAATTTTCTGTGAACCTTCAAACAAACATAATGCATCGGTTTCATTAGCTGTAGACACATTTCATATGGGTAACTGGTACTTATAAGGGTTACTATTTGTCCAATTCATCCAGATGCGTTCAGTGAATGAATGATTGCATATTGCATGCTGATAGAAAGGTGGTGGAGAAAGGTTCTTGAGGGGGCGTGTGTGACGAATGCTAGATGAGGGGCTAAGGCCTAATTGGGCTGGGGGTATTGAAGAATTGTTCATCATGTCAGAGTCTTTTTCCAGAACTTGCCATTGACTTGTACTCATAATGGCATTCAAGGAACAATATCAGAGGGAGTATAACAACTCCAGAAAGCATAGCACACAACATAATCTTGGTCTCAGGTACGTATGATCCTCTCAATCTACGATATGGTGTAAAAGCCATGATGCTTCGCTGAGGAGAAATTCTTCTGTTTCCGAGCGAGGAGTGGTGTTGTCTTCCTTGGTTCCCCTCTTTGGACACAGCTTCACTCGGGATGCGTGAATCCAGATGTCATGGGAATCTGTGAGGACAGCGGTTATGGGTACAGCAATCACAGTAGCAGGTGGTCCAAAAGGGTATCCTTCTTTCTTGGTCCTGTTCAGCTGACGGATATACACCTTGTCACCGGGCTGGTATGAATGAGTAGGTTCCTGTGAAGGTAAGGGAAAACTGCGAAGAAACATTGTCATACATACCATTCGGTTTTATCAACAATTCACCTTGTGGGGATTCATTCTTATCTCAGCTAAAATAGCTGGTAGATATCTTGTCCAATTTACCCATGTTCCTGGGTAAATTCTGGGCTTTTCCTTAATAGTCCTATTCATCCTTTCAACTACCCCTGTATTCTGTGGATGATAGGGTATATGAAACTGCCAGGTAACTTGCAAGAATTTAGCAAGTTCCTGGGCAACCTTACTTGCAAAAACCGGGCCATTATCAGAGCCAATCTGCAGAGGGCAGCCATACCTGGGAATAATTTCAGTAACAATAATCTTCACTAGCATCTTCCCTAGATATCACAAAGGCCTCATGCCATCTACTAAACTGATTAACTATGACCAGTAAGTATTGCTGTTTCTTACCAATTTTGGATACATGAATAAAATCAATCTGTAAGTGTGTAAAAAGAGCAGCGTTCACACGATCTTACAAAAGACTGTACATGCTGCCTGAGATTCCTAATATAAAATGAATTCATGAAGAATTGAATGGTGCTTGCTATATGCCTGACTGATGAAAATAAATCAGCTTGCTTCAAGTATGCCTATTCTTCAAGTATGCCTATTCTCCCCTCTTTAGAGAACAGATCATTTTGATCTTTCTCTAAACCTTGTTTAATCCAAAAGACAGATTCTGGGTATTAAAAAAATAATCTCATAACCACTGAAGCGCTGGGCTGTCATGTGTTGTATGGTGATATTTATTATCAGCTGAGTGACCTGGTGACTGGCATGAAGTATTGTAGGATGCCCTAGTGTGATAGTAGTAGCAGTTTCAACAGCCATTGCACATGCTATCAATGCTCTGAGACACGCCGGCATACCCTGTACCGGAGCTTGAACTACTTTGGAAAAGAATGCTATGGGACGCATACCGCCTCCTTGCTCTTGTGCACAGACCGCGGCCATGGTTTTACAATTATCCCAAGCATACAAATGAAATGGTTTACAATACACAGGTAGTCCTAAAGCCTGGGCTTGCACAATAAC
>OW240917.1:254791668-254820771 GCA_933207985.1 Pelobates cultripes | reverse complement strand
CTGCTGTATCATCTTGGCAGCACGTCGGGTGCTGGCTGAGGCCTGGGGGTCAGACACTACTCCAGCTACTGGGCAACTAAAATCTAAATAAATTGCAAACTGACACCAATACCCAGCACCCAGGGACCAACACTCCTTACCAATACCGGTCAGTATCCTGGATCTGCGAGGGGACTAGGATTCCCACATCCACATAATAATAATATTATTATTATTATTATTATTAATAATAATAATAATAAATTTAGCTTGCCGCTAGTTTCCAAGTAGGTCCTGCGGTATTACCCAACTCACTGCCACTCATTTTATTGAGCTTGGATGGGAGAAAGGAGGAGATGACTTGTCAAGAATTGAACCTGCGATACTGCAGCTGAAGGTGCTATCTGCCGAGCTATGTCAGTGGAAAACACATGAAAAATACCAATCAATAGCTCACGGAATTCATTTACTAGGAGACAGATATTCATTTGCGAATTAAAACAGAGGTTTTCAGTAGTTTATTGTTGATTTATTTCCTGCATTGTGTGGAAGTGAATCACAGCAGGACGGCCCTTGTCATGCAAGTGAAATTTCCTGTAAACTCCAGTAATGTTGATGATGTACTAGAATGTTACCTGATGCCATCATATTATGGGTAACACAAGTAACAGAAATCTTGTTATCGGACAATACAATATGTTGTAACCAAAGTGAATACAACGCAGGCCGATACATCACCTTCAAAAGGATGCACAAACCCTAGTCATCCCAGATAAGATTTAGGGTGTAATCACTAAACAGTGAGTTTTAGCAAATCAGAAAGGAAGCATTAAAGGGACAACTCCAAGCAGCATAACCACGTCAACTCGTTGTAATGATTATGGGTCATGACTGCCCTGGTGATCTCACACTCGTTAGGTTACAGTTAGTTATACCGGGTGGGTTTATATTATTAAAGGGACACTCCAGGCTCCCACACACGTTAGATGCACTGTGTAGGTTAGGTTACAGTTTGTTATACTGGGTGGGTTTATATTATTAAAGGGACACTCCAGGCTCCCACACACGTTAGATGCACTGTGTAGGTTAGGTTACAGTTAGTTATACTGGGTGGGTTTATATTATTAAAGGGACACTCCAGGCTCCCACACACGTTAGATGCACTGTGTAGGTTAGGTTACAGTTAGTCATACTGGGTGGGTTTATATTATTAAAGGGACACTCCAGGCTCCCACACACGTTAGATGCACTGTGTAGGTTAAGTTACAGTTAGTTATACTGGGTGGGTTTATATTATTAAAGGGACACTCCAGGCTCCCACACACGTTAGATGCACTGTGTAGGTTAGGTTACAGTTAGTTATACTGGGTGGGTTTATATTATTAAAGGGACACTCCAGGCTCCCACACACGTTAGGTGCACTGTGTAGGTTAGGTTACAGTTAGTTATACTGGGTGGGTTTATATTATTAAAGGGACACTCCAGGCTCCCACACACGTTAGATGCACTGTGTAGGTTAGGTTACAGTTAGTTATACTGGGTGGGTTTATATTATTAAAGGGACACTCCAGGCTCCCACACACGTTAGGTGCACTGTGTAGGTTAGGTTACAGTTAGTTATACTAGGTGGGTTTATATTATTAAAGGGACACTCCAGGCTCCCACACACGTTAGATGCACTGTGTAGGTTAGGTTACAGTTAGTTATACTGGGTGGGTTTATATTATTAAAGGGACACTCCAGGCTCCCACACACGTTAGATGCACTGTGTAGGTTAGGTTACAGTTAGTTATACTGGGTGGGTTTATATTATTAAAGGGACACTCCAGGCTCCCACACACATTAGATGCACTGTGTAGGTTAGGTTACAGTTAGTTATACTGGGTGGATTTATATTATTAAAGAGACACTCCAGGCTCCCACACACATTAGGTGCACTGTGTAGGTTAGGTTACAGTTAGTTATACTGGGTGGGTTTATATTATTAAAGGGACACTCCAGGCTCCCACACACGTTAGATGCACTGTGTAGGTTAGGTTACAGTTAGTTATACTGGGTGGATTTATATTATTAAAGGGACACTCCAGGCTCCCACACACGTTAGATGCACTGTGTAGGTTACAGTTCGTTATACTGGGTGGGTTTATATTATTAAAGGGACACTCCAGGCTCCCACACACGTTAGATGCACTGTGTAGGTTAGGTTACAGTTAGTTATACTGGGTGGGTTTATATTATTAAAGGGACACTCCAGGCTCCCACACACGTTAGGTGCACTGTGTAGGTTAGGTTACAGTTAGTTATACTGGGTGGGTTTATATTATTAAGGGGACACTCCAGGCTCCCACACACGTTAGGTGCACTGTGTAGGTTACAGTTAGTTATACTGGGTGGGTTTATATTATTAAAGGGACACTCCAGGCTCCCACACACGTTAGATGCACTGTGTAGGTTAGGTTACAGTTAGTTATACTGGGTGGGTTTATGTTATTAAAGGGACACTCCAGGCTCCCACACACGTTAGGTGCACTGTGTAGGTTAGGTTACAGTTAGTTATACTGGGTGGGTTTATATTATTAAAGGGACACTCCAGGCTCCCACACACGTTAGATGCACTGTGTAGGTTAGGTTACAGTTAGTTATACTGGGTGGGTTTATATTATTAAAGGGACACTCCAGGCTCCCACACACGTTAGATGCACTGTGTAGGTTAGGTTACAGTTAGTTATACTTGGGTTTATATTATTAAAGGGACACTCCAGGCTCCCACACACGTTAGGTGCACTGTGTAGGTTAGGTTACAGTTAGTTATACTAGGTGGGTTTATATTATTAAAGGGACACTCCAGGCTCCCACACACGTTAGATGCACTGTGTAGGTTAGGTTACAGTTAGTTATACTGGGTGGGTTTATATTATTAAAGGGACACTCCAGGCTCCCACACACGTTAGGTGCACTGTGTAGGTTAGGTTACAGTTAGTTATACTGGGTGGGTTTATATTATTAAAGGGACACTCCAGGATCACACACACGTTAGATGCACTGTGTAGGTTAGGTTACAGTTATACTGGGTAGGTTTATATTATTAAAGGGACACTCCAGGCTCCCACACACGTTAGATGCACTGTGCTTAGGTTAGGTTACAGTTAGTTTACGCACTGGGTGGATTTATATTGATAAAGGGACACTCCAGGCTCTCCCACACCACGTTAGATGCACTGTGGAGTTACAGTTAGATTATACAAGGTGGGTTATATTAAAGGAACACTCCAGGCTCCACCACGTTAGATACGCACAATGTAGGTTGGGTTACAGTTAGCAGATTGGGTAGGTTTTATGGCCAAGGGATACTCCAGGCTCCCACACCGTTAATTCACTGTGTAGGTTGGGTTACAGTTAGTTTATACCGGGTGGGTTTATATGTTATTAAAGGACGCTCCAGGCTCCCACACACCGCGTTAGATGCACAGTGCGTTGGTTTGGTTAAGTTTATACTGGTTGGTTTTGCTTATATTATTAAAGGACCTCAGGCTCCCACACCGCGTTAGGTGCACTGTGTAGGTTAGGTTACAGTTAGTTATACTGGGTGGGTTTATATTATTAAAGGGACATTCCAGGCTTCCACACACGTTAGGTGCACTGTGTAGGTTAGGTTACAGTTAGTTATACTGGGTGGGTTTATATTATTAAAGTGACATTCCAGGCTCCCACACACGTTAGGTGCACTGTGTAGGTTAGGTTACAGTTAGTTATACTGGGTGGGTTTATATTATTAAAGGGACACTCCAGCCTCTCACACACGTTAGATGCACTGTGTAGGTTAGGTTACAGTTAGTTATACTGGGTGGGTTTATATTATTAAAGGGACACTCCAGCCTCTCACACACGTTAGATGCACTGTGTAGGTTAGGTTACAGTTAGTTATACGGTGGGTTTATATTATTATTAAAGGGACTCCAGGCTCCACTGCACAGGTGCACTGTGTGTAGGTTAGGTTACAGTTAGTTATACTGGGTGGGTTTTATGGCTAAAGTAAAGGGACACTCCAGGCTCCCACACATGTTAGATGCACTGTGTAGGTTAGGTTACAGTTAGTTATACTGGGTGGGTTTATATTATTAAAGGGACACTCCAGGCTCCACACACGTTAGGTGCACTGTGTAGGTTAGGTTACAGTTAGTTATACTGGGTGGGTTTATATTATTAAAGGGACACTCCAGGCTCCCACACACGTTAGATGCACTGTGTAGGTTAGTTTACAGTTAGTTATACTGGGTGGGTTTATATTATTAAAGGGACACTCCAGGCTCCCACACACGTTAGGTGCACTGTGTAGGTTAGGTTACAGTTAGTTATACTGAGTGGGTTTATATTATTAAAGGGACACTCCAGGCTCCCACACACGTTAGATGCACTGTGTAGGTTAGGTTATAGTTAGTTATACTGGGTGGGTTTATATTATTAAAAGGACACTCCGGGCTCCCACACACGTTAGATGCACTGTGTAGGTTAGGTTACAGTTAGTTATACTGGGTGGGTTTATATTATTAAAGGGACACTCCAGGCTCCCAAACACGTTAGATGCACTGTGTAGGTTAGGTTACAGTTAGTTATACTGGGTGGGTTTATATTATTAAAGGGACACTCCAGGCTCCCACACACGTTAGATGCATTGTGTAGGTTGGGTTACAGTTAGTTATACTGGGTGGGTTTATATTATTAAAGAGTTTTCTGGGCTCCTGCGTTAGATGCACTGTGCTGGGTTGGGTACATTAGTTATACTGGGTGGGTTTATATTATTAGAAGGGAGGACACTCTGGGCTCCCACGTTAGATGCATTTCTTAACTTGGGATTTAGGTTACGGATTTATACTGGGTGGAGTTTTATATTATTAAAGGGACACTCCAGGCTCCCACCGCGTTAGGTGCACTGTGTAGGTTAGGTTATAGTTAGTTATACTGGGTGGGTTTATATTATTAGGGGGACACTCCAGGCTCCCACACACGCCAGGTGCACTGTGTAGGTTAGGTTACAGTTAGTTATACTGGGTGGGTTTATATTATTATAGGGACACTCCAGGCTCCCACACACGTTAGATGCACTGTGTAGGTTAGGTTACAGTTGGTTATACTAGGTGGGTTTATATTATTAAAGGGACACTCCAGGCTCTCCCACACGTTAGATGCACTGTGTAGGTTAGGTTACACTTAGTTATACTGGGTGGGTTTATATTATTATAGGGACACTCCAGTCTCCCACACATGTTGGATGCACCGTGCAGGTTAGGTTACAGTTAGTTATACTGGGTGGGTTTATATTATTAAAGGGACACTCCAGGCTCCCACACACGTTAGATGCACTGTGTAGGTTAGGTTACAGTTAGTTATACTGGGTGGGTTTATATTATTAAAGGGACACTCCAGGCTCCCTCACACGTTAGATGCACTGTGTAGGTTGGGTTACAGTTAGTTATACTGGGTGGGTTTATATTATTAAAGGGACACTCCAGGCTCCCACACACGTTAGATGCACTGTGTAGGTTAGGTTACAGTTAGTTATACTGGGTGGGTTTATATTATTAAAGGGACACTCCAGGCTCCCACACACGTTAGGTGCACTGTGTAGGTTACAGTTGGTTATACTAGGTGGGTTTATATTATTAAAGGGACACTCCAGGCTCCCACACACGTTAGATGCACTGTGTAGGTTAGGTTACAGTTAGTTATACTGGGTGGGTTTATATTATTAATGGGACACTCCAGGCTCCCACACACGTTAGATGCACTGTGTAGGTTGGGTTACAGTTAGTTATACTGGGTGGGTTTATATTATTAAAGGGACACTCCAGGCTCCCACACATTAGGTGCACTGTGTAGGTTAGGTTACAGTTATACTGGGTGGGTTTATATTATTAAAGGGACACTCCAGATTCCCACACACATTAGATGCACTGTGTAGGCACAGTTATGTATCACAGTGGCTCTGTTCATATGAGTGTTTCTGTCTTTACATAGTTGTGTCTATTTGTGTGACTGTGTATGCGTGTCTATGTATGAGTGTTTATCTGTGTGGTTGTATTCATATTTCTCGTATGTGCTGAGCACGTATCTCTGAAAATAGTGAGGTCTGTAAAGAGGGATATAGGTGGGAGTGCCCAACGGGATGACGGGCAATTGACAAGATCATTGTCACAGAATCAACCACAAAGCAGTGGCCAGTCCGAAGAAGGGGCATTGTCATGTTAGAAAATGTGTCTGACAGATTGATAACTGACGGTTAAGGTGTAAAAGAGGTAACAAATAAATAAAAATAAACCTGGACAGATTTCATAAATAGCACCAAATATACACTGAAAATTAGACGCAAAAGTGTCATTATTTATTTATTTTAAATGTTGGCAATTATGCTATATACCTACCAATGCATCTGTACAATATATGTTTATAGCTCGTATTACACTGTATCTATAGCCTATAATACACTGAATATGTAACAATGCCCCATAATCTGTATATGTAATGCGATTTTATATATCTGTATCAGCAGATATAAAGTTATAGATTGACTAGTTGATATAGCTCTACATCTGTATATAAAAAGCAATAAATTGTAACACGGGGGAACTGTCACTTCTCCGGAATTGACATCACTGCAAATCACCTTTAATATTTAATCTAATTCTGACATTTTTCTCTTAACTTTATGTTAAAGAATTAGCAGACAACATCGTAATCCGGTTCAAACCCTACAAACGTACATTAACACTAGAAACATTGGGAGTTATGTATAAAAGTGTCGTCTTCTAAAGTGGTTGAAAGATGTAAAACAAGGGTCACAGGTAGAATATAATCGTTGATACAATTAGTTTCCGTGGAGACGTCCCCACTTTCATACAGATCACCCACAGTTCCATTTCTCCTCCTCTTTGTATGCTCTCTCTCTACTGACTGCCAGGTGTAAAGGGCGGAGCTTATAACAATGATTGACAGGGAGCTGAGATGGAGGCGGTTCTCTCTATACTGACTGCCAGGTGTAAAGGGCGGAGCTTATAACAATGATTGACAGGGAGCTAAGATGGAGGTGGCTATCTCTATACTGACTGCCAGGTGTAAAGGGAGGAGCTTATAACAATGATTGACAGGGAGCTAAGATGGAGGTGGCTCTCTCTATACTGACTGCCAGGTGTAATGGGCGGAGCTTATAACAATGACTGACAGGGAGCTAAGATGGAGGCGGCTCTCTCTATACTGACTGCCAGGTGTAAAGGGAGGAGCTTATAACAATGACTGACAGGGAGCTAAGATGGAGGTGGCTCTCTCTATACTGACTGCCAGGTGTAAAGGGCGGAGCTTATAACAATGATTGACAGGGAGCTAAGATGAAGGTGGCGCTCTCTATACTGACTGCCAGGTGTAAAGGGCGGAGCTTATAACAATGATTGACAGGGAGCTAAGATGGAGGTGGCTCTCTCTATGCTGACTGCCAGGTGTAAAGGGCAGAGCTTATAACAATGACAGGGAGCTAAGATGGAGGCGGCTCTCTCTATATTGACTGTCAGGTATAAAGGGCAGAGCTTATAAAAATGACTGACAGGGAGCTAAGATGTTGATGCCCAGTTACAAGATGAAGACATGTGGATTTCTACATTCATTTTATTTTTCACACCTCACTGAAGCAGCTCGGTCACTGTCTATCAGTGGACACGTTTAGCCAATCACAGCCGCCCATTGCTGCTCTGGCAGAGGGAAGAGGCTGCCGGGGGCTCACTTAGCCTTCCAATTTTACAAACGGTTTAGTGCTGGAAGTACACACTTTAACCACTTCAATCAGATGAAGCAGTGTCCCTTTAAATATAGAGATTAGTAAATCTAATATTAAAGGATCACTATAGGGTCAGGAACACAAACATGTATTCCTGACCCTATAGTGTTAACACCACCATCTAGCCCCCCTTGGCCCCTCATGCCTCCATAAATATAGTAAAAATCTTACTCTATTCAAGCCTGAAGCTGTAAATCTGCATGCTGCTAGACTCAGAAAAACAAGCAGTCTGCTGACATCATCAGAAGTGGTAGCCTGGTCCAATCACAGTGCTTCTCCATAGGATTGGCTGAGACTGACAAAGAGGCAGATCAGGGGCAGAGCCAGCATGATTCAAACACAGCCCTGGCCAATCAGCATCTCCTCATAGAGCTGAATTGAATCAATGAATCTCTATGAGGAAAGTTCAGTGTCTGCATGCAATGGGAGGAGATACTGAATCACAGGATGCTGTGCACAGTGCTGCCCTGTGCTCTGCTGACAGCAGATCTGAGTGGATGGAGGCATATTATGAAGTCCCTCTGGTTCACTCTGAGTGACTGCAACTGGAGGTGTTCCTAGCTTTCAATGTAAACTCTGTATTTTCACATAAAATACAGTGTTTACATGAGAAAGGCTGCAGGGAGCTGTAGTTCTTACCTGAACAACCTCATTAAGCTGAAGTTGTTCAGGTGGCTATAGTGTCCCTTTAAATATCAAGCTATACAGTATATCTGCAGTGTTATTTAATAAGGTGAGAATTGTTTCAAATCCCAAATAAACTGCAAGTACAGAATAATAATAAAAGAATAATAACATGTTACAATGTATCACTCACTGTGTTCTGAACCTTCCTTCCTGTTTAATTTTGGCGCTTCTACGAGTCCCAGGACAAGTCAAACTTCATCAGACTCTGAGCCTGCTGCTGTCTTTACATTGAGTATGCTGCCCTCTTCAGGTCAGAGTGTGCAGTGCGGCTGCTGAGAACCTGTAAATCTCACTACAGTCTTACCTGCTCCTCCTGTGTGTGAATTATATTTCCCTCTGTACCCCAGGGGTTCCTACCTTAACTGACTGGCCCATAAATGGGAAATCACCTAACCCTGACTGACTGTCCCCATTAATGGGAAATCACAATTCACTGTCTGAATGGAAAATGGGAGTCTGTGAGCTGAGAGGGTTAAATACACACCATTCATGTATAAATAAGATCTGTTTTATGATTTCACACAGGATACTATAATACTCTGAATTAACCATTATGCCTGGGACAGATTGGGTTAAACCATCATAAGGGCCAGAACTCTTTGTTCTGTTCTGGTTTAATGTCAGTCAGTGAGGGGTTAATTGGCTTATTAGTCATATTCTATGTGTTTATTGTCGGTCAGCAAGGGGTTAAGCGTTTATTAGTGGTATTCCTTGTGTTAAGTGGTCATCAGTGAGGTGTTACACTGCCTATTAATGGTAAACTGTGTGTTTAAAGGCAGTCAGTGAGGGGTTAATCAGTTTATTAGTATTATTCAGTGTTTAATGGCAGTCGGCTGGGGGTTAATAGTATTATGTGTGTTTAATGGTAGTCAGCGAGGGGTTAAGCGGTTTAGTAATAGTATTCTGTGTATTTAATGGTAGTCAGTGAGGGGTTAAGCATTTTATTTATAGTATTCTGTGTGTTTCTGTGTGTTTAATGGCAGTCAGCAAGGGGTTAACCAGTTTATTAATAGTATTCTTTGTGTTTAATGGCAGTCAGCGAAGGGTTAAGCGGTTCATTAGTACAATTCTGTCTAATTTTAATGTCAGTCAGTGAGGGGTTAACTAGCTTATTGGTCATATTCTATGTGTTTATTGTCAGTCAGCAAGAGGTTAAGTGGTTTATTGATAGTATTCTCTGTATAATGGCAGTCAGCGAGGGGTTAAGCGGTTTATTAATAGTATTCTGAGTGTTTAATGGCAGTCAGCGAGGGGTTACGCGGTTTATTAATAGTATTCTGTATGTTTAATGGCAGTCAGCAAAGGGTTAAGTGGTTCATTAGTACAATTCTGCTTGGGTTTAATGTCAGTTAGTAAGGGGTTAACTAGCTTATTGGTCATATTCTATGTGTTTATTGTCGGTCAGCAAGGGGTTAAGTGGTTTATTGATAGTATTCTGTGTATAATGGCAGTCAGTGAGGGGTTAAGCGATTTATTAATAGTATTCTGTGTGTTTAATGGCAGTCAGCGAAGGGTTAAGCGGTTCATTAGTACAATTTTATGTTTAATGGCAGTCAGCGAGGGGTTAAGCAGTTAATTAGTATTATTCTGTGTTTAGTGGCAGTCAATGATGGGTTAACTGATTTTTGGTATATTCTGTGTGTTTAGTCTGTTAGCAAGGGGTTAACTGGTTTGCCAGTGTCATTCTGTCTGGGTTTAATATCGGCCAGCAAGGGGTTAATCGGTTTATTGATAGTATAATGGCAGTCAGCGAGGGGTTAATTGGTTTATTGATAGTATTCTGTGTATAATGGCAGTCAGCGAGGGGTTAGGCGTTTATTAATAGTATTCTGTGTGTTTAATGGCAGTCAGCGAGGGGTTAAACAGTTTATTAATAGTATTCTGTGTATAATGGCAGTCAGCGAGGGGTTAAGCGGTCGTTAGTACTATTCTGTGTTTAATGGCAGTCAGCAAGGGGATAAGTGGTTTATTAATAGTATTCTGTGTTTAATGGGAGTCAGCGAGGGGTTACGCGGTTTAATAGTATTCTGTGTTTAATGGCAGTCAGCAAGGGGTTAACTGATTTGTGGTATATTCTGTGTGTTTAGTCTGTTAGCAAGGGGTTAACTGGTTCGCCAGTCTTGTTCTGTCCGGGTTTAAAATCAGTCAGTGAGGGGTTATCTGGTGTATTAGTCATATTCTATGTGTTTGTTGTTGGTCAGCAAGGGGTTAAATAGTTTATTAGCGATATTCTATCCATGTTTAATACTACTCAGCGAGGGGATAATCATTTATTAGTGGTATTCCTTGTGTTAAGTGGCTCTCAGTGAGGGGTTATGCTGTCTATTACTGGTAAATTGTGTGTTTAATGGCAGTCAGGGAGGGGTTAAGCAGTTTATTAATAGTATTCTGTGTATAATGGCAGTCAGCGAGGGGTTAAGTGGTTTATTGATAGTATTATGTGTTTGGCAGTCAGCGAGGGGTTAAGGGGTTTATTGATAGTATTCTGTGTTTAATGGCAGTCAGCGAGTGATTAAGCGGTTTATTAATTGTATTCTGTATATAATGGCAGTCAGCGAGGGGTTAAGCGGTTTATTGTATTCTGTATATAATGGCAGTCAGCGAGGGGTTAAGCGGTTTATTAATAGTATTCTGTGTATAATGGCAGTCAGCGAGAGGTTAAGGTGTTTATTGATAGTATTCTGTGGATAATGGCAGTCAGCTAGGGGTTAAGCGGTTTATTAATAGTATTCTGTGTGATTAATGGCAATCAGCGAAGGGCTAAGCGGTTCATTAGTACAATTTTATGTTTAATTGCAGTCAGCGAGGGGTTAAGCAGTTTATTAGCATTATTCTGTTTTTAGTGGCAGTCAGCAATGGGCAAACTGATTTTTGGTATATTCTGTGTGTTTAGTCTGTTAGCAAGGGGTTAACTGGTTTGCCAGCTTTGTTCTGTCTGGGTTTAATGTCGGTCAGAAAGGGGTTAATCGGTTTATTGAAAGTATAATGACAGTCAGCGAGGGGTTAATCGGTTTATTGATAGTATTCTGTGTGTAATGGCAGTCAGTGAGGGGTTAAGCAGTTTAATACTAGTATTCTGTGTATAATGGCAGTCAGCGAGGGGTTAAGCGGTTGTTAGTACTATTCTGTGTTTAATGGCAGTCAGCGAGGGGATAAGTGGTTTATTAATAGTATTCTGTGTTTAATGGGAGTCAGCAAGGGGTTAAGCAGTCTATTAATATTATTCTGTGTTTAATGGCAGTCAGCTAGGGGTTAACTGATTTGTGGTATATTCTGTGTGTTTAGTATGTTAGCAAGGGGTTAACTGTTTCACCAGTCTTATTCTGTCCGGGTTTAAAATCAGTCAGTGAGGGGTTAACTGGCGTATTAGTCAAATTCTGTGTGTTTATTGTCGGTCAGCAAGGGGTTAAGTAGTTTATTAGTGATATTCTATCCATGTTTAATACTCAACAGCAAGGGGATAAGCGTTTAGTAGTGGTATTCCTTGTGTTAAGTGGCTGTCAGTGAGGGGTTACACTGTCTATTACAGGTAAATTGTATGTATAATGGCATTCAGTGTGGGGTTAAGGGGTTTACTGATCGTATTCTGTGTTTACTGGCAGTCAGCGAGGGGTTAAGTGGTTTATTAATAGTATTCTGCGTTTACTAGCAGTCAGCGAGGGGTTAAGTGGTTTATTGATAGGATTCTGTGTATAATGGCAGTCAGCGAGGGGTTAAGCGGTTTATTAATAGTATTCTATGTTGAACCCCTTAAGGAGGAAACTTCTGAAATAAAAGGGAATCAAGACATGTCACACATGTCATGTGTCCTTAAGGGGTTAATGGCAGTCAGCTAAAGGTTAAGGGGTTTATTAATAGCATTTTGTGTATAAAGGCAGTCAGTGAGGGGTTAAGCGGTTTATTAATAGTATTCTGTGTATAATGGGAGTCAGGAGGGGTTAATTGATAGTATTCTGTGTTTTAATGGCAGTCAGCGATGGGTTAAGCGGTTTATTAATAGTATTCTGTGTATAATGGCAGTCAGCGAGGGGTTAAGGGGTTTATTGATAGTATTCTGTGTTTAATGGCAGTCAGCGAGCGGTTAAGCGGTTTATTAATAATATTCGGTGTATAATGGCAGTCAGCGAGGGGTTAAGGAGTTTATTTCTAGTATTCTGTTTAATGGCAGTCAGTGAGCGGTTAAGCGGTTTATTAATAATATTCGGTGTATAATGGCAGTCAGCGAGGGGTTAAGGAGTTTATTTCTAGTATTCTGTGCTTAATGGCAGTCAGCGAGGGGTTAAGCGGTTTATTAATAGCATTCTGTGTATAATGGCAGTCAGCGAGAGGTTAAGCGGTTTATTGATGGCATTCTGTGTTTAATGTCAGTCAGCGAACGGTTAAGTGGTGTATATATATATTCATATACATATAGTATTCTGTCTTTAATGGCAGTAGGCGAGGGGTTAGACGGTTTTTAATAGTATTCTGTGTATAATGGCAGTCAGCGAGGGGTTAAGGGGTTTATTGATAGTATTCTGTGTATAATGGCAGTCAGCGAGAGGTTAAGCGGTTTATTGATGGCATTCTGTGTTTAGTGTCAGTCAGCGAACGGTTAAGTGGTATATATATATATAGATATAGTATTCTGTCTTTAATGGCAGTCAGCAAGGGGTTAACCGGTTTTTAATAGTATTCTGTGTTTAATGGCAGTCAGCAAGGGGTTAAGTGGTTTATTAATAGTATTCTGTGTATAATGGCAGTCAGCGAGAGGTTAAGCGGTTTAATAATAGTATTCGGTGTATAATGGCAGTCAGCGAGGGGTTAAGCGGTTTATTGATAGTATTCTGTGTATAATGGCAGTCAGCGAGGGGTTAAGAGGTTTATTGATCGTATTCTGTGTATAATGGCAGTCAGCGAGGGGTTAAGCGGTTTATTAATAGTATTCTGTGTATAATGGTAGTCATCGAGGTGTTAAGCGGTTTATTAATAGTATTCTGTGTATAATCGCAGTCAGCAAGGGGTTAAGGGGTTTATTAATCGTATTCTGTGTATAATGGCAGTCATCGAGGGGTTAAGCGGTTTATTAATAGTATTCTGTTTATAATGGCAGTCAGCGAGGGGTTAAGCGGTTTATTAATAGTATTCTGTTTATAATGGCAGTCAGCGAGGGGTTAAGCGGTTTATTAATAGTATTCTGTTTATAATGGCAGTCAGCGAGGGGTTAAGCGATTTATTAATAGTATTCTGTTTATAATGGCAGTCAGCGAGGGGTTAAGCGGTTTATTAATAGTATTGTGTATAATGGCAGTCAGCGGTTTATTAATAGTATTCTGTGTATAATGGAAGTCAGCGAGGGGTTAAGCGGTTTATTAATAGTATTCTGTGTTTAATGGCAGTCAGCGAGGGGTTAAGCGGTTTATTAATAGTATCCTGTGTATAATGGCAGTCATCGAGGGGTTAAGCGGTTTATTAATAGTATTCTGTGTATAATGGCAGTCAGCGAGGGGTTAAGCGGTTTATTGATGGTTTTCTTGCTTAGAAGAAGATGGTCAGAGATGATGATCTGTCAGCATTATCGACTTACTGACTGGCTGCTTTTAAAGGCTCCCAGGAGAATGGGGAATTAACCCCTGGCTGGCCAGAAGGTTCACACCGAGCAAGCGGACAACTTACTCTTCTGATCACAGCTGGCTCTTTATACTTGTTGTTTTAATATTATTTTCCTTATTAATGAATAACCCCTAATATCTAATATCCACTGTGATGATCCCACCCTGCACTGCAATACTGTGCAGCCCTTCCCTGTACAGAGGGCGGTAGGTACCCACTTTGTAAGTGGTCACTTCTCTCATAGATTTCATACAAATCTGTAAATGGAATCAGAATAATAATAGGAAGGGTTAGGGACTGTCTCTCCTAAATAGGGACACTTGGGAGGTATGCTTGTGTAACAGGCCCATTGTAATATTTATATATCATAACCCAGCACTGCCAGCCGGTAAAGGGATGTTAGGACATATTAATAATAATTTTCACCTTACAGTTTAGTGACTAGCCCTGTATGGTTTAAATGGGAATTATTTTAAGTTAGAGCAGGGACAAGAAGTTGTCTGTCTGAGGGATCCATATAAACTCCCCCCCCCCCATTCCTGACCCCCTCACGTTTTAGAGGTTCTTGTTAATTGTTATTGTTATTTGCAGAGCTCCCCTGACCCCCATTGTTTGCAGAAGTCCACCATGATCACCCTAGTTTGCAGAGCTCCCCCCTGCACCCCATTGTTTGCAGAAGTCCCCCATGATCACCCTAGTTTGCAGAGCTCCCCCCTGCACCCCATTGTTTGCAGAAGTCCCCCATGATCACCTTAGTTTGCAGAGCTCCCCCCTGCACCCCCCTTGTTTGCAGAAGTCCCCCATGATCACCCTAGTTTGCAGAGCTCCCCCCCCCTTGTTTGCCCCCCCCCTAGAAGTCCCCCATGATCACCCTAGTTTGCAGAGCTCCCCCCTGCCCCCCTTGTTTGTTTGCAGAAGTCCCCCATGATCACCCTAGTTTGCAGAGCTCCCCCCCCCATGCACCCTAGTTTGCCTCCCCCCTGCACCCCCTTGTTTGCAGAAGTCCCCCATGATCACCCTAGTTTGCAGAGCTCCCCCTGCCCCCCCTTGTTTGCAGAAGTCCCCCATGATCACCCTAGTTTTCAGAGCTCCCCCCTGCACCCCCTTGTTTGCAGAAGTCCCCCATGATCACTCTAGTTTGCAGAGCTCCCCCCTGTACCCCCCTTGTTTGCAGAAGTCCCCCATGATCACCCTAGTTTGCAGAGATCCCCCCTGCACCCCCTTGTTTGCAGAAGTCCCCCCTGATCATCCTAATTAGTAGAGCTCCCCCCTGACGCCCCTAGTTTGCAGAGCTCCCCATTGTTTGCAGAGCTCCCCCCTGACCCTACCTGTTTGCAGTGCCCACCCCCGGGAGCCGCTAGACCTGTTTTACGGAAGGGTGAGTGGAGGTTGCTAGCAGGGGGTCCAGGGCCCACTCACTCCCCCCTCCCTGTAGCAGTGCAGGTTTTTGGTCGGGAAGCAGTGATGTCAGAGTGGTGCATCCCTCTCGCGGTGCATGATGGTAAAATCCCAATGTTTTCACTGATGCTCTAGGAAGCAGTGGAGGCTGGATTTTGGGGAGGGGGTTGGAGGAAGATGCATATGATGGAGGAGCCCCCTTGTTCCATGAGGGTCAGGAACCCAGAGCTTCCCTGCTGAGGGCAGGATCCTGGATGGCAGGGAGGGACCTGTGACTCCTTTAATGTCTCCTGTCCAAGCATTGCCCATGGGAGCCTATGGCCAGATCACAAGAGCCCCCTGGATCCCTCCTGCCGAGGGGCAGATCCCACAGTGACCCCAGCATCATCACAGAGCCTGTATCAGGGGCCCAGGACATCCCAGGTAGTACCCCAATGTATGCAGGGGAGGGGGGAGTATCTGGGAGGTGTGCCTCCAATGAGCTGGGCATTGAAAGGGTTAATGAGGGCTGGTGTTGTGGAATGGTGGGGAAGGGGGCAATGCATTTCTCTGTAGAAGTGGCATCATCTGCAATAGCCTATATATTACCCCATGGTCCTGATGGCAGTATGGACTGTCAGGTATGTCCTGGAGTCAGGTAGGTACTGTCAGATTTGGACTGGCTGGTGTCTGTATGTTGAGATGCTATAGCTCATTAATAGAACTAATACCACTGGGCCCCCATGGTATCACTGGGGCCTCTGCCTGCTATTCAGAGGCAGCACTGAATGGACAGATGCTACTGTGCTGGCTGAGCAGTGTGTGAGTTGGAACACTAATTTCAGGTGTTGATTTATGCTCTCTCTGTCCTTGGACATTGTGTTCATATTGGGAAATGTCACTTGCTGATGGGGTCTGTCACTGAGTGCTGGGAGTTGCTTCCAATCTCTGCATTATGACTGAGAGTTAAAGAGCCAGTTACATTTTATTTGTCATTTTATCTGTTAGATTTCCATGGAGCTGGAGGGGGTAGAGTGCTTTTTGTGGTTGCCATGGAGATGAGAAGAATAATTGAAGGAGAGCTGACTGATGACTTGTTGTGGGGGAGGAAGGCAGTTGTTGGGAGGTGATTCTGGCTGAGAGTGATGGCGGTGACCAATGCTGTCTATCTCTGATAACAGTAGATCTGTGTATTCTGAATATCTCCATAAATTGACCTTATTGTGAGCAATCAATCTGCTGTTTAACAAACTGCTCTCTGGAGATCCATTGGACTGGGTCAGGTTACAGCACTGAGCACATGCTGTGTCATGCCCCCACTGAGCTGCAATGCAGTGTATCCACCACTCCTGTAGGCATGGCTGGATGGGTCCATGTTCACTGAGAATCCGGGTAATATGTGCATTAAGCAGACTCCCTTATTGGTTTATTACTAGAGCCGGATCAATCAGACACAAAGCTCTGCCATGGGGGGATGAGGGTCTCCAACGCTTTCACAGAGGATTCCTGAGAAGGCAGCGCTTTGTTCTGTAAATTCATTTTATAGAAAATTACCCCTTGAATGTAATGGCTCATACCAGCAATTCGCAGGATACCGCCTCCATACTCGAATCCATTACGCTGCTCCCCCTCTCATTAAATGAAAGGTCATCTATTCCTTCTACAGCTAAATTCATTAACCGCACCCCCTCTTATTGTATGAATGGCCTGCACTGTACCCCTATATCTCTCACCTTCTATACCCAAATTCATTACGCTGCCCCCCTCTTATTGTATAAATTGCCTACACTGTACCCCTATATTTATCACCTTCTATACCCAAATTCATTACGCTGCCCCCCTCTTATTGTATAAATTGCCTACACTGTACCCCTATATTTATCACCTTCTATACCCAAATTCATTACGCTGCCCCCCTCTTATTGTATAAATTGCCTACACTGTACCCCTATATTTATCACCTTCTATACCCAAATACATTACTCTGCCCCCCCTCTTTTTGTATGAATGGACTGCACTGTACCCCTATATCTATCCCCTTCTATACCCAAATCCATTAACCCGCACCCCCTCTTTTTGTATGAAAGGCCTGCACTGTACCCCTATATCTATCCCCTTCTATACCTAAATTCATTATGCTGCCCCCCTCTTATTGTATGAGTGGCCTGCACTGTACCCCTACATCTATCACCTTCTATACCCAAATTCATTACTCTGCCCCCCTCTTATTGTATAGCATTCCTGCACTGTACCCCTATATCTCTCACCTTCTATACCCAAATTCATTACTCTGCACCCCCTCTTATTTTATGAAAGGCCTGCACTGTACCCCTACAGCTCTCACCTTCTATACCCAAATTCATTACTCTGCCCCCCTCTTATTGTATGAATGGCCTGCACTGTACCCCTATATCTATCCCCTTCTGAGCTGCAATGCAGTGTATCCACCACTCCTGTAGGCATGGCTGGATGGGTCCATGTTCACTGAGAATCTGGGTAATATGTGCATTAAGCAGACTCCCTTATTGGTTTATTACTAGAGCCGGATCAATCAGACACAAAGCTCTGCCATGGGGGGATGGGGGTCTCCAACGCTTTCACAGAGGATTCCTGAGAAGGCAGCGCTTTGTTCTGTAAATTCATTTTATAGAAAATTACCCTCTGAATGTAATGGCTCATACCAGCAATTCGCAGGATACCGCCTCCATACTCGAATCCATTACGCTGCTCCCCCTCTCATTAAATGAAAGGTCATCTATTCCTTCTACAGCTAAATTCATTAACCGCACCCCCTCTTATTGTATGAATGGCCTGCACTGTACCCTTATATCTCTCACCTTCTATACCCAAATTCATTACGCTGCCCCCCTCTTATTGTATGAATGGCCTGCACTGTACCCCTATATCTCTCACCTTCTATACCCAAATTCATTACGCTGCCCCCCTCTTATTGTATGAATGGCCTGCACTGTACCCCTATATCTATCACCTTCTATACCCAAATTCATTACTCTGCCCCCCCTCTTATAGTATGAATTGCCTGCACTGTACCCCTATATCTCTCACCTTCTATACCCAAATCCTTTACTCTGCAACCCCTCTTATTGTATTAAAGGCCTGCACTGTACCCCTATATTCATTACCTTCTATACCCAAATACATTACTCTGGCCCCCCTCTTATTGCATGAATGGCCTGCACTGTACCCCTATATCCATCACCTTCTATTCCCATATTCATTATTCTGCCCCCCCTCTTATTGTATGAATGGCTGGGATTGTACCCCTATATCTATCTATAATGAGAAATTACGCTGCTCCCCCACTTATTGTAGAAAGGTCCTACATCTGGACACCTTTTTATAATTCCCCCCCCCCCTCTCTTAATTACCCCAAAACAACCCACACTTCTTCAGAAATAAAATGAAAGCTATTGTTCGGAAATATTCATTTTTGACAGAGGGGCATTGTCTGCTTCTTGCAGCAGTGATTGGGCCCCTGAAAGTGCCCAGCCTGCAGGTTTTCCTCTGATTGGGGGGGATGGGCCCCTCCCGAGGGCTTGTCGTAGGAGCAGGCATTCCATCGTGGTACCCGAGGCTCTGATTGTGTCTCCTCTCTCAGCTGATTGCCGGGGACACAAAGGAACAAAGACATCCCGGCACAGAAAGTGCAGCGCGTCCTTCGGTGACTGCAGAATGCCAGGTAAAGCCTTCCTCGTGTTCTAACCCTTTCACTGCCACATGTTTGTCTCCCAAGTCAGTGTCTAAATAATATTTAATTACTAGTAATAAACTGGGGTGTGTGGATAATCTGCAAGTTGGCCAAATGTCATTTATTGCCTTTGTTGGTGGCCGATCGTCCCGGCCATTTTCCCATTGATGGTTCCAGGTGTTTCCAGCTGTTTGTCCGATACCTCTTAGCATATTGACAGGTTCTGCTCCATTTAATGCTGTGTGGACGTGCTGTTGTAAGAAAAGAAATCCTGTTTACTGACTGTAAAGGAGCTAAAATGGGAATTACCCATGGACTCTGTTTGAGGTTTAATAATCGCTATTAGCCATTTGGAGTGGATATGTGCATTAATTTTATTTTATTGGAGAGAATCCACATTCATTGGTCAGATGTCAGCCACGGGGGTTTCATGTACAATTATGTGACCGGATCGTCCATGTTCTGCCTGTTAAAGGGTTAAGTCCAGCATCCCGTTGTGTGTGCTGGGGAATGAAGTCTTGCTATCTCTGGAGAGCGTACTGCGGTAAAAGGAAAAAGGTTTCATCCATAATTCATGCTCTGGCCTTCGTCCAGGGCTGCCCGCAGCTCCGTCAGCTACAGGCTATCGATCAGATTTACATGGTGTCACGCTACAGAGAGCGATTAATAAAGGGTTATTGATCACTGGCTCCGGAGAATGAATGTTGAAAGGTTCTGGCTCATTCTCACTGCGTTTCACACCTGTTTGCAAGCAGGAGATTCTGATATAGTTTGAAACAGTTTTACTTTCACTGTGTGGGTCTTGGAACTTGGTTGGGTCAATTTAAGACTTACTCATGCCAGACTTTTTCTTCAATAATATTTGTAGTTGTTGATGCATAGGATAGCGTGGCACCTGTCCTGAGTGAGAGACACAGGATTGCATGGCACCTGTCCTGAGTGAGAGAAACAGGATAGCGTGGCACCTGTCCTGAGTGAGCAACATGGGGTTGCGTGCCACCTGTCCTGAGTGAGCAACATGGGGTTGCGTGCCACCTGTCCTGAGTGATAGACAAGGGATTGCCTGACTGAGGCTTCAGAGCAGATCTAATCTGCCACCTATCTTGGTATATGGAATAGCCTGGTACTGCGTGACGTGGGATAGCCTGGTACTGCGTGACGTGGGATAGCCTGGTACTGCGTGACGTGGGATAGCCTGGTACTGAGTGACGTGGGATAGCCTGGTACTGAGTGATGTGGAATAGCCTGGTACTGATTGATGAGTGACATGGGATAGCCTGGTTCTGAGTGATGTGGGATAGCCTGGTTCTAAGTGACGTTGGATAGCCTGGTACTGAAGGACGTGGAATAGCCTAGTACTGAGTCATGAGTGACGTGGGATAGCCTGGTACTGAGTGACGTTGGATAGCCTGGTACTGAAGGACGTGGAATAGCCTAGTACTGAGTCATGAGTGACGTGGGATAGCCTGGTACTGAGTGACGTGGGATAGCCTGGTACTGAGTGACGTGGGATAGCCTGGTACTGAGTGACGTGGAATAGCCTGGTACTGAGTGACGTGGAATAGCCTGGTACTGAGTGACGTGGGGTAGCCTGGTACTGAGTGATGAGTGATAGCCTGGTACTGAGTGACGTGGGATAGCCTGGTACTGAGTGACGTAGGCTAGCCTGGTACTGAGTGACGTAGGCTAGCCTGGTACTGAATGACGTGGGATAGCCTGGTACTGAATGATGTGGGATAGTCTGGTACTGAGTGACGTAGCCTAGTACTGAGTGACGTGGGATAGCCTGGTACTGAATGACGTGGGATAGCCTAGTACTGAGTGACATAGCCTAGTACTGAGTGACGTGGGATAGCCTGGTACTGAGTGACGTGGGATAGCCTGGGACTGAATGACGTGGGATAGCCTAGTACTGATTGATGAGTGACATGGGATAGCCTGGTTCTAAGTGACGTGGGATAGCCTGGTACTGAGTGACGTGGGATAGCCTGGTACTGAGTGATGTGGAATAGCCTGGTACTGATTGATGAGTGACATGGGATAGCCTGGTTCTGAGTGACGTGGGATAGCCTGGTTCTGAGTGACGTGGGATAACCTGTTACTGAGTGACGTTGGATAGCCTGGTACTGAAGGACGTGGAATAGCCTAGTACTGAGTCATGAGTGACGTGGGATAGCCTGGTACTGAGTGACGTGGGATAGCCTGGTACTGAGTGACGTGGGATAGCCTGGAACTGAGTGACATGGAATAGTCTGGTACTGAATGATGTGGAATAGCCTGGTACTGAATGACGTGGGGTAGCCTGGTACTAAGTGATGAGTGATAGCCTGGTACTAAATGATGTGGGATAGCCTGGTACTGAGTGACGTAGGATAGCCTGGTACTGAGTGACGTAGGATAGCCTGGTACTGAATGACGTGGGATAGCCTGGACCTGAATGACGTGGGATAGCCTGGTACTGAATGACGTGGGATAGTCTGGTACTGAGTGACGTAGCCTAGTACTGAGTGACGTGGGATAGCCTGGTACTGAATGACGTGGGATAGCCTAGTACTGAGTGACGTAGCCTAGTACTGAGTGACGTGGGATAGCCTGGTACTGAGTGACGTGGGATAGCCTGGTACTGAGTGACGTGGGATAGCCTGGTACTGAGTGACGTGGGGTAGCCTGGTACTGAGTGACGTGGGATAGCCTAGTACTGAGTGACGTGGGATAGCCTGGGACTGAGTGACGTGGGATAGCCTGGGACTGAATGACGTGGGATAGCCTAGTACTGAGTGATTAGTGACATAGGATTGCCTGGTACTGCGTGACGTGGGATATCTTGGTTCTGAATGATGTGGGATAGCCTGGTACTGAATGACGTGGCATATCCTGGTACTGAAGGAAGTGGGATAGCCTAGTACTGAGTGACGTGGGATAGCCTGGGACTGAGTGACGTGGGATAGCCTGGGACTGAATGACGTGGGGTAGCCTGGTACTGAGTGATTAGTGACATAGGATTGCCTGGTACTGCGTGACGTGGGATATCTTGGTTCTGAATGATGTGGGATAGCCTGGTACTGAATGACGTGGCATATCCTGGTACTGAAGGAAGTGGGATAGCCTGGTACTGAATGGCGTGGGATAGCCTGGTACTGCGTGTATGAGTGACGTGGGATAGCCTGGTACTGAATGATGTGGGATAGCCTGGAACTGAATGACGTGGCATATCCTGGTACTGAAGGAAGTGGGATAGCCTAGTACTGAGTGACGTGGGATAGCCTGGTACTGAGTGACGAGTGACATGGGATAGCCTGGTACTGAATGATGTGGGATAGCTTAGTACTGAATGATTCTGGATAGCCTGGTACTATAGCCTGGTACTGAGTGACGTGGGATATCCTGAGTAACGTGGGATATTCTGGTACTGAGTGACATGGGATATCCTGGTACTGAGTGACATGGGATATCCTGGTACTGAGTGACGTGGGATAGCCTGCTACTGAGTGACGTGGGATAGCCTGCTACTGAGTGACGTGGTATAGCCTAGTACTGAGTCATGAGTGACGTGGGATAGCCTGGTACTGCGTGATGAGTGACGTGGGATAGCCTGGTACTGAGTGACGTGGGGTAGCCTGGTACTGAGTGACGTGGGGTAGCCTGGTACTGAGTGACGTGGGGTAGCCTGGTACTGAGTGACGTGGGGTAGCCTGGTACTGAGTGACGTGGGATAGCCTGGTTCTGACGTGGGATAGCCTGGTTCTGAGTGACGTGGGATAACCTGGTACTGAAGGAAGTCGAATAGCCTAGTACGGAGTCATGAGTGACGTGGGATAGCCTGGTACTGCGTGTATGAGTGACGTGGGATAGCCTGGTACTGAGTGACGTGGAATAGCCTGGTACTGAGTGACGTGGAATAGCCTGGTACTGAATGACGTGGGGTAGCCTGGTACTGAATGACGTGGGGTAGCCTGGTACTAAGTGATGAGTGATAGCCTGGTACTAAGTAACGTGGGATAGGCTGGTACTGAGTGATGAGTGACGTGGGATAGCCTGGTACTGAGTGACGTGGGATAGCCTGGTACTGAGTGACGTGGGATAGCCTGGTACTGAATGACGTGGGATAGCCTAGTACTGAGTGACGTGGGATAGCCTAGTACTGAGTGACGTGGGATAGCCTGGTACTGAGTGACGTGGGATAGCCTAGTACTGAGTGACGTGGGATAGCCTGGTACTGAGTGACGTGGGATAGCCTGGTACTGAGTGACGTGGGATAGCCTAGTACTGAGTGACGTGGGATAGCCTAGTACTGAGTGATGTGGGATAGCCTAGTACTGAGTGACGTGGGATAGCCTAGTACTGAGTGACGTGGGATAGCCTGGTACTGAGTGATGAGTGACGTAGGATAGCCTGGTTCTGAATGACGTGGGATAGCTTAGTACTGAGTGACGTGGGATAGCTTAGTACTGAGCGACGTGGGATAGCCTGGTAATGAGCGACGTGGGATAGCCTGGTACTGAGCGACGTGGGATAGCCTGTTACTGAGCGACGTGGGATAGCCTGTTACTGAGCGACGTGGGATAGCCTGTTACTGAGCGACGTGGGATAGCCTGGTACTGAGCGACGTGGGATAGCCTGGTACTGAATGACATGGGATAGCCTAGTACTGAGTGATGAGTGACACTGGGATAGCCTGGTACTGAGTGACGTGGGATAGCCTGGTACTGAATGATGTGGGATAGCCTGGTACTGAGTGACGTGGGATAGCTTAGTACTGAATGATTCGGGATAGCCTGGTACTGAGTGACGTGGGATATCCTGGTACTGAGTGACGTGGGATATCCTGGTACTGAGTGACGTGGGATATTCTGGTACTGAGTGACATGGGATAGCCTGGTACTGAATGACGTGGGATAGCCTGCTACTGAGTGACGTGGTATAGCCTAGTACTGAATGACGTGGGATATCCTGGTACTGAGTGACGTGGGATATCCTGGTACTGAGTGACGTGGGATATCCTGGTACTGAGTGACGTGGGATAACCTGTTACTGAGTGACGTGGGACAGCCTGGTACTGAGTGACGTGGTATAGCCTGGTACTGAATGACGTGGTATAGCCTGGTACTGAATGACGTGGTATAGCCTGGTACTGAATGGCGTGGTATAGCCTGGTACTGAATGGCGTGGGATAGCCTAGTACTGAGTGACATGGAATAGCCTGGTACTGAAAGACGTGGCATATCCTGGTACTGAAGGAAGTGGGATAGCCTAGTACTGAGTGACGTGGGATATCCTGGTACTGAAAGACGTGGCATATCCTGGTACTGAAGGAAGTGGGATAGCCTAGTACTGAGTGACGTGGGATATCCTAGTACTGAGTCATGAGTGACGCGGGATAGCCTGGTACTGAGTGACGCGGGATAGCCTGGTACTGAGTGACGTGGAATAGCCTGGTACTGAATGACGTGGGATAGCCTAGTACTGAGTGATGAGTGACGTGGGATAGCCTGGTACTGAGTGACGTGGGATATCCTGGTACTGAGTGACGTGGGATATCCTGGTACTGAGTGACGTGGGATAACCTGTTACTGAGTGACGTGGGATAGCCTGGTACTGAGTGACGTGGAATAGCCTGGTACTGAGTGACGTGGAATAGCCTGGTACTGAGTGACGTGGGGTAGCCTGGTACTGAGTGATGAGGGATAGCCTGGTACTGAGTGACGTGGGATAGCCTGGTACTGAGTGACGTAGGCTAGCCTGGTACTGAGTGACGTAGGCTAGCCTGGTACTGAATGACGTGGGATAGCCTGGTACTGAATGATGTGGGATAGTCTGGTACTGAGTGACGTAGCCTAGTACTGAGTGACGTGGGATAGCCTGGTACTGAATGACGTGGGATAGCCTAGTACTGAGTGACATAGCCTAGTACTGAGTGACGTGGGATAGCCTGGTACTGAGTGACGTGGGATAGCCTGGGACTGAATGACGTGGGATAGCCTAGTACTGATTGATGAGTGACATGGGATAGCCTGGTACTGAGTGACGTGGGATAGCCTGGTACTGAGTGATGTGGAATAGCCTGGTACTGATTGATGAGTGACATGGGATAGCCTGGTTCTAAGTGACGTGGGATAGCCTGGTTCTGAGTGACGTGGGATAACCTGTTACTGAGTGACATTGGATAGCCTGGTACTGAAGGACGTGGAATAGCCTAGTACTGAGTCATGAGTGACGTGGGATAGCCTGGTACTGAGTGACGTGGGATAGCCTGGAACTGAGTGACATGGAATAGTCTGGTACTGAATGACGTGGGGTAGCCTGGTACTGAATGACGTGGGGTAGCCTGGTACTAAGTGATGAGTGATAGCCTGGTACTAAATGATGTGGGATAGCCTGGTACTGAGTGACGTAGGATAGCCTGGTACTGAGTGACGTAGGATAGCCTGGTACTGAATGACGTGGGATAGCCTGGTACTGAATGACGTGGGATAGTCTGGTACTGAGTGACGTAGCCTAGTACTGAGTGACGTGGGATAGCCTGGTACTGAATGACGTGGGATAGCCTAGTACTGAGTGACGTAGCCTAGTACTGAGTGACGTGGGATAGCCTGGTACTGAGTGACGTGGGATAGCCTGGTACTGAGTGACGTGGGATAGCCTGGTACTGAGTGACGTGGGGTAGCCTGGTACTGAGTGACGTGGGATAGCCTGGTACTGAGTGACGTGGGATAGCCTGGGACTGAGTGACGTGGGATAGCCTGGGACTGAATGACGTGGGATAGCCTAGTACTGAGTGATTAGTGACATAGGATTGCCTGGTACTGCGTGACGTGGGATATCTTGGTTCTGAATGATGTGGGATAGCCTGGTACTGAATGACGTGGCATATCCTGGTACTGAAGGAAGTGGGATAGCCTAGTACTGAGTGACGTGGGATAGCCTGGGACTGAGTGACGTGGGATAGCCTGGGACTGAATGACGTGGGGTAGCCTGGTACTGAGTGATTAGTGACATAGGATTGCCTGGTACTGCGTGACGTGGGATATCTTGGTTCTGAATGATGTGGGATAGCCTGGTACTGAATGACGTGGCATATCCTGGTACTGAAGGAAGTGGGATAGCCTGGTACTGAATGGCGTGGGATAGCCTGGTACTGCGTGTATGAGTGACGTGGGATAGCCTGGTACTGAATGATGTGGGATAGCCTGGAACTGAATGACGTGGCATATCCTGGTACTGAAGGAAGTGGGATAGCCTAGTACTGAGTGACGTGGGATAGCCTGGTACTGAGTGACGAGTGACATGGGATAGCCTGGTACTGAATGATGTGGGATAGCTTAGTACTGAATGATTCTGGATAGCCTGGTACTATAGCCTGGTACTGAGTGACGTGGGATATCCTGAGTAACGTGGGATATTCTGGTACTGAGTGACATGGGATATCCTGGTACTGAGTGACGTGGGATAGCCTGCTACTGAGTGACGTGGGATAGCCTGCTACTGAGTGACGTGGTATAGCCTAGTACTGAGTCATGAGTGACGTGGGATAGCCTGGTACTGCGTGATGAGTGACGTGGGATAGCCTGGTACTGAGTGACGTGGGGTAGCCTGGTACTGAGTGACGTGGGGTAGCCTGGTACTGAGTGACGTGGGGTAGCCTGGTACTGAGTGACGTGGGATAGCCTGGTTCTGAGTGACGTGGGATAGCCTGGTTCTGAGTGACGTGGGATAGCCTGGTTCTGAGTGACGTGGGATAACCTGGTACTGAAGGAAGTCGAATAGCCTAGTACGGAGTCATGAGTGACGTGGGATAGCCTGGTACTGCGTGTATGAGTGACGTGGGATAGCCTGGTACTGAGTGACGTGGAATAGCCTGGTACTGAGTGACGTGGGGTAGCCTGGTACTGAATGACGTGGGGTAGCCTGGTACTAAGTGATGAGTGATAGCCTGGTACTAAGTAACGTGGGATAGGCTGGTACTGAGTGATGAGTGACGTGGGATAGCCTGGTACTGAGTGACGTGGGATAGCCTGGTACTGAGTGACGTGGGATAGCCTGGTACTGAATGACGTGGGATAGCCTAGTACTGAGTGACGTGGGATAGCCTAGTACTGAGTGACGTGGGATAGCCTGGTACTGAGTGACGTGGGATAGCCTAGTACTGAGTGACGTGGGATAGCCTGGTACTGAGTGACGTGGGATATTCTGGTACTGAGTGACATGGGATAGCCTGGTACTGAATGACGTGGGATAGCCTGCTACTGAGTGACGTGGTATAGCCTAGTACTGAATGACGTGGGATATCCTGGTACTGAGTGACGTGGGATATCCTGGTACTGAGTGACGTGGGATATCCTGGTACTGAGTGACGTGGGATAACCTGGTACTGAGTGACGTGGGACAGCCTGGTACTGAGTGACGTGGGATAGCCTGGTACTGAATGACGTGGTATAGCCTGGTACTGAATGACGTGGTATAGCCTGGTACTGAATGACGTGGTATAGCCTGGTACTGAATGGCGTGGTATAGCCTGGTACTGAATGACGTGGGATAGCCTAGTACTGAGTGACATGGAATAGCCTGGTACTGAAAGACGTGGCATATCCTGGTACTGAAGGAAGTGGGATAGCCTAGTACTGAGTGACGTGGGATATCCTGGTACTGAAAGACGTGGCATATCCTGGTACTGAAGGAAGTGGGATAGCCTAGTACTGAGTGACGTGGGATATCCTAGTACTGAGTCATGAGTGACGCGGGATAGCCTGGTACTGAGTGACGCGGGATAGCCTGGTACTGAGTGACGTGGAATAGCCTGGTACTGAATGACGTGGGATAGCCTAGTACTGAGTGATGAGTGACGTGGGATAGCCTGGTACTGAGTGACGTGGGATATCCTGGTACTGAGTGACGTGGGATAGCCTGGTACTGAGTGACGTGGGATAGCCTGGTACTGAGTGACGTGGGATAGCCTGGTACTGAATGACGTGGGATAGCCTGGTACTGAATGACGTGGGATAGCCTGGTACTGAGTGGCATGATATATTCAGTTACTGAGTGATATGGGATAGCCTGGCGTCTGGCATGTATAAGTGAGGTAACAGGTGGAGGGTTCCTCGTAGGCGAAGCAGGCTGACCTCCAACTACAGTAACCAATGATCTTTCTTTACATAAAGGTAACAGGAGATTGGCTGGGAGTTTCCATATTGGCCATTTCCTTGTTTCTGTGTTAAAGGACCACTATAGTGCCAGGAAAACACTCATTTTCCTGGCACTATAGTGCCCTGAGGGTGCCCCCACCCTCAGGGTCCCACTCCCGTGGCACTGAGGGGGGAGGAAGGGGTTAAATTTACCTCTTTCTCCAGCGCCGGGCGGGGAACTCTCCTCCTCCTCTCCTCCTCTTCGGCTGAATGCGCATGCGCGGCAGGGGCTGCGCGCGCATTCAGCCAGTCTCATAGGTAAGCATTTACAATGCTTTCCTATGGACGCTGGCGTCTTCTCACTGTGATTTTCACAGTGAGAAGCACACAAGCGCTGTCAAGAGACAGCCACTAGAGGCTGGATTAATCCTAACATAAACATAGCAGTTTCTTTGCAACTGCTATGTTTATAAAAAAATAGGGTAAACCCTAGCTGGACCTGGCACCCAGACCACTTCATTAAGCTGAAGTGGTCTGGGTGCCTATAGTGGTCCTTTAATTCTGCGATTAGGCCTACTTCATATCTACTAGCATGTCATTCATTTGAGGATACATCTGTGTGTGCAGATTTTACTCCAGATGTGCCATGTATATATGCTCCATTCTGCTTTACAAAAACCAACATGTGTTTTAATAGAGCAGCAGGAAATGCTAGCAGAATGCTTGGTTGTATAGGGAGAGGTATTAGCAGTACAGTGTTTCCCCGAAAATAAACCCTACCCCGAAAATAAGCCCTAGTCGGATTTTCGGGGTGGGCT
>OW240917.1:254706676-254791568 GCA_933207985.1 Pelobates cultripes | reverse complement strand
GCAATATAAGTCCTACCCCGAAAATAAGACCTAGGCATTGTACCTTTGCGGCGAGACTTCCTTCTTCTACTGTAGGAGGAGCGTTGCGGGCCGCGGCATCGCGCAACGTGATGACGACACTTCGCAGCGCCGTCAGCCTGCCTTCACGGATCTTCAGCGGAAGGATCCATTTCCGGGCGGTGAGGCTCCCAGTGGTCGGACTCGGCAAGGAATCTTTGAAATGTGAGTACCGCTAGATATTTTATGTCTGGGACTGAATTAATTAAAGGGGGCGGGGGGTGAATTAATTAAAGGGGGGGTGAGTTAATTAAAGGGGTGGTGAATTAATTAAAGGGTGGGCTGGATTAATTAGAGGGGGGTGAATTAATTAAAGGGGTGGTGAATTAATTAAAGGGGTGGTGAATTAATTAAAGGGTGGGCTGGATTAATTAAAGGGTGGACTGGATTAATTAGAGGGGGTGAATTAATTAAAGGGGGGTGAATTAATTAAAGGGTGGACTGGATTAATTAGAGGGGGTGAATTAATTAAAGGGGTGGTGAATTAATTAAAGGGTGGGCTGGATTAATTAGAGGGGGGTGAATTAATTAAAGGGGGTGAATTAATTAAAGGGTGGGCTGGATTAATTAGAGGGGGGTGAATTAATTAAAGGGGTGGTGAATTAATTAAAGGGTGGGCTGGATTAATTAGAGGGGGTGAATTAATTAAAGGGTGGACTGGATTAATTAGAGGGGGTGAATTAATTAAAGGGTGGGCTGGATTAATTAGAGGGGGTGAATTAATTAAAGGGGTGGTGAATTAATTAAAGGGTGGGCTGGATTAATTAGAGGGGGTGAATTAATTAAAGGGGTGGTGAATTAATTAAAGGGTGGGCTGGATTAATTAGAGGGGGTGAATTAATTAAAGGGGTGGTGAATTAATTAAAGGGTGGGCTGGATTAATTAGATGGAGGTGAATTAATTAAAGGGGTGGTGAATTAATTAAAGGGTGGGCTGGATTAATTAGAGGGGGTGAATTAATTAAAGGGGTGGTGAATTAATTAAAGGGTGGGCTGGATTAATTAGAGGGGGTGAATTAATTAAAGGGGTGGTGAATTAATTAAAGGGTGGGCTGGATTAATTAGAGGGGGTGAATTAATTAAAGGGGTGGTGAATTAATTAAAGAGTGGGCTGGATTAATTAGAGGGGGTGAATTAATTAAAGGGTGGACTGGATTAATTAGAGGGGGTGAATTAATTAAAGGGTGGGCTGGATTAATTAGAGGGGGTGGATTAATTAGAGGGGGGTGGATTTATTAAAGAGGGGGGTGCATTAATTAAAGGGGGGTTCAATGTACATACCGGTACCGTAAATAAATAAGCCCTACCCTGAAAATAAGCCCTAGTGTGTTTTTTGTGACTAAAATTAATATAAGACCCGGTCTTATTTTCGGAGAAACACGGTAGAAAGAGGGAAGTGCTCATGCCATTGTACAGAACACTGGTGAGACCTCACTTGGAGTATTGTACACAGTACTGGAGACCGTATCTTCAGAAGGATATTGATACCTTAGAGAGGGTTCAGAGAAGGGCTACTAAGCTGCTTCATGGATTGCGGGATAAAACTTACCAGGAAAGGTTAAAGGATCTTAACATGTATAGCTTGGAGGAAAGACGAGACAGGGGGGATATGATAGAAACATTTAAATACATAAAGGGAATCAACACAGTAAAGGAAGAGACTATATTTAAAATAAGAAAAACTACCACAGCAAGAGGTCTTAAATTAGAGGGACAAATGTTTAAAAATAATATCAGGAAGTATTACTTTACTGAGAGGGTAGTGGATGCATGGAATAGCCTTCCAGCTGAAGTTACATAGTTACAT
This sequence comes from Pelobates cultripes, assembly GCA_933207985.1. NCBI lineage: Eukaryota > Metazoa > Chordata > Amphibia > Anura > Pelobatidae > Pelobates > Pelobates cultripes. The sequence continues at coordinate 254,789,705 of OW240917.1, read as the reverse complement.
AGCTGAAAAGAGACTTGCGTCCATCAAGTTCAGCCAACCTCACATTTGTTTTTTGCTGTTGATCCAAAAGAAGGCAAAAAACCCCAGTTTGAAGCACAATTTTGCAACAAGCTAGGAAAAAAATTCCTTCTTGACCCCAGAATGGCAGTCAGATTTATCCTTGGATCAAGCAGTTATTACCCTACATTGAAAGATTATATCCTTGAATATTCTGTTCTTGCAAGTATGCATCTAGCAGCCGTTTGAACATCTGTATGGACTCTGATAAAACCACTTCTTCAGGCAGAGAATTCCACATCCTGATTGTTCTTACAGTAAAAAAACTTTCCTTTGCCTTAGATGAAATCTTCTTTCTTCCAGTCTAAACGCATGGCCTTGTGTCCTATGTAAAGTCCGGTTTGTGAATAGATTTCCACACAATGGTTTGTATTGGCCCCTAATATATTTGTATAATGTTATCATATCCCCTCTCAGGCGACGTTTTTCTAAACTAAATAGGTTTAAATTTGTTAACCTTTCTTCATAGCCGATATGTTCCATTCCTTTTATTAATTTTGTAGCCCGCCTCTGCACTTTTTCTAGTGCCATAATATCCTTCTTTAGAACAGGTGCCCAAAATTGCACAGTATATTCAATATGGGGTCTTACCAGTGATTTATAAAGAGGCAAAATGATATTCTTGTCCCGAGAATGAATGCCCTTTTTCATGCATGACAATACCTTACTGGCCTTGGCCACTGCTGATTGACACTGCACATTGTTGCATAGTTTGTTGTCTATAACAATTCCCACCTCCTTTTCATGTGTTATCCCTAATTCGCTTCCATTTAGGGTATACGTTGCTTGTGTATTCTTTACGCCGAAGTGCATAACTTTGCATTTTTCAACATTAAATTTCATCTGCCATTTGAGTGCCCAGTACCCCAGTCTATCTAAATCCCTCTGCAGCAAAGTAATATCTTGCTCACATTGTATTGTTTCACAAAGTTTTGTGTCATCTGCAAACACTGAAACATGACTTTCAATGCTGTCTTCAAGATCATTTATAAACATGTTAAATAGAAGGGGTCCCAGAACAGACCTCTGAGGGACACCACTTGCCACCTCTGTCCAGCTTGAAAATTTACCATTAATGACAACTCTTTGTACTCGGTTTTTAAGCCAATGTTCTACCCAAGAACAAGCATTTTCATCTAGACCGATGTCCTTGAGTTTGAACACTAATCTATTGTGTGGAACTGTATCAAATGCCTTGGCAAAATCCAAATAGATCACATCCACGGCAACACCCTGATCTATACTTCTACTTACTTCTTCGTAGAACGAAGTGGTAGAGGTTAACACAGTAAAGGAGTTTAAGCATGCGTGGGATAGGCATAAGGCTATACTATAACTATAAGATAAGGCTAGAGACTAATGAAAGTATTTAGAAAATTGGGCAGACTAGATGGGCCGAATGGTTCTTATCTGCCGTCACATTCTATGTTTCTATGTTTTATTTGTAAATTAACCCACGTATTTTCAGAAAGAGGCCTATTCAATAAAAACACTGAATTTTAGCGTGTTGAAAATGTAGCTGCAAAATCCAACGTTAGCAAAGTTGTAGAATTATTTCAAAATGTTGTAGTTTGGTTTACAATTAGGTACTTTGCAAATAAACCATAATGTTGTTATTATTGTCCTGGTAGGAGCTGTCTATCCGCGGAGTTTACAAAGTTCAAATGTGACACATTTTCAGCCACGTTTTGCTTGTAATAAAATAGTGCCCATTTTGCATTCCTGCCCGCCATAATACCCCATGTACGATTATACTCACCATCTGCCCAAGTCTGATACAGCATAAAAAGCAAAAGTCATTTAAACACACCTTGGGGATGATTCACTAAACTCTAAATTGTAGCTATTTAAATAGGATGCCACAACTACAGAGCTACATTTTCAGACCGGAATTATGTTTGTTTGTTTTTTTAACAGTATTTTACAATCTTTCTTGAAATAGTTAAAATAAAATTCCATCTCTGACATGTCCTTGTAATTAGGTCACTAAGTTGTGTTTTTTTGGGGGGAGGGAGTTCTTCTCATTTAGAGAATCTTGTCATTTCCCTCCTTTCTGTGTTTAGTCTTCTGCTGCTTATTTGCATGTGTTACACCATTGCTGCCGCAGCCTGTAATATCAGCTATAAATAGCGTGCCCCCCCTCGATTGTGCGATACACAGAGTTGACAATCTCCCGCTTTGTGACTTATTAATAGAAGGCATTTAGAAGCGGACAATAGACTTTACATAAGTGTGCAGTGAGAGAGAGGATGCGCCAAGCACAGGCCTCGGAGCCTGAGCACTTAAAACGCGCCGATGTGTTAATGAAATATGCTGGGTACAGCGGCACTGTGATACGATGTTACAGAGGGTAAGCAATCTGTGTTATTCAGGTGGGCCAAAATTCAGAGTAGGGTTTGAGGAGTCAATATCTTTTTATTAATGAACCAATCTCAATGATATTACATACAGTGAGTGCTATGCAGATTTGTTTGACTAGGTACGCAAGGTGACATCTTTTAAATAATCCATTTGCCGTCTCGCATAGTTAGGCTCTCTCACATTGTTCAAAACATTAGTTAATGTTTCAGGCTCGAGCGCTCTAATTTCTGCACGAATATTATCCTCGAGCTGTTCAAGTATATGCGGTTTGTTCACGTACATCCACTACTCCTGATCACAGGAAGTAATCGTGAGCTGAAAAGTCGGGCAAACGTGGCGGCCAATTCATCTGTGTTCACCCATACAGCCCTGATAATAGTCCAGTTTGGCCGGTAAGTAAGGATTATGGCAGACGATGTCCAATTCCCCTTCCAATCCTCACATTTGTAAACAAGACGTAAATAAAACAGTCATCCGTTTACATTTGCATTACTAGTAGAGTGTTCAGTAAAGTGGATCTTTCTAATACTAATGTCCTGATCCCTTTTCTCAGTGCAAATGGTGGATTCTGATAGACTGAATGTACTGTAATTTTCTTCATAAGATTGTAATGGAGAATATGGAAGAAGGATAATGGGCTTGGCCTCAGATATTGAGGTAGGGTGTTTGACATGGGTGAAGTATGGCATTTTATATGGATTTAGGGCTTGTGACTTTTACTACGCCATGGATATAAAATTTCCAACCATTCATTGTCCTCTTAAATAAATATATGGTTTGTGATATGAATCATGTTATTTTTTTTTACATGGTTACAGTGTCTGTGACATTGATACAGATCCTGTGACATGGATATGGTGCTTTGCGATGTGGATATAGATCTTGAGATGTGGTTATTGTGCTCACAATGTGAATAAAGATACCATGATATCGATATGGGGCCTGTGACATGGTTATGAAACCCACGATGTGAATAAAGGGTCTGTGACGTGGATACGGTGCTCACAATGTGAATAAAGATACCATGATATCGATATGGGCCTGTGACATGGTTATGAAACCCATGATGTGAATAAAGGGTCTGTGACGTGGATACGGTGCTCACAATGTGAATAAAGATACCATGATGTGGATATAGTGGCAGCGATGTGGATAAAGATCCTATGATGTAGTTATGGTGCTTGTGAAGTGCATATGAAGCCCACAATGTGGATATTGTGCCTGTGATGTGGATAATGGATCCTTGACATGGATATAGGGCTAGTGAATTGGATTTCAGGGCCCTGACCTGGATTTAGATCCTGTGGCATTAAACCTACAGCCAGGTTGTCTATTTCTTTTGTGGTGATGTACGTATACTGCATCCTTGACATTTGTCCAAGCCTATGCTATAAGTGATTGGGTTATTTTGTTGTCTGTCTCTGTCAGACTCTTGGAATCCTGTGATTAAAGTGCCAGTTACTCAGTATGGAGCCCTGGGGGAGGCGGGGGCTGCAGCCCGGCAGTTATTTGGATAATGAAGCTATTCCCAGGCAGAGCGTAGCAGAATAAAGACGGCGATGAATCATCTGTAGATAGAAAGCAAAGTACAGATTGGGCATTGGGAGGCGTCGTTTTGGATGAGGTTCTCTCCATACGGGATCTTGCTGCAATGAACTGTCTGTTCACTTCAAAACAAACGATGCTGAAAAAAAGGGGTGAGCAACCCGTGTCTATTGCCACTAGTCATACAGAGCCTGGAGGGGGACGCCGGGCTGATCAGGAGCAGATGTAGTGTGTTGCTGCTTGTAGTTCTACACCGTACGGAGCACAGGAACACAAGCTGTGCTGGCCTCAGCTGTGAACGATTCCCTGGTTGCTGGCAAAAATGTGGTGCAGGAATGCTGGACATTGTACTCGTGATCACTGCTTCATACCGGACTATATGTCAGGTTAGTAAAGGGGGGAAGAAAAGTCTGTCCGGTTATTAATGGGGGGGGGGGAGGATGAGTCTGCCAGTCTCTGCGTCATGTGAAACGTAGACGAACCCCTGTCACTGCTCTTCATTCAAGGTTTTCCCAACATCGGAGCCTGCAATAGGGGAATCTCTCTCTTTGGCCTTGTAATTGGAGATTCCCAGCTCTGTGTTTCTGGGGAATGACTTTTCAAGGTCACCAAGAGTTAATGTCAGATCCCCTGTCCCCCCACCCCATTTAACGCAGTAAATTGCCCCCCCACCCTGCAGTCATTTTGCTTCTTAGTTGCCTGCAATCATTGTTGATCGCACTCCCCCCTTTCTGTAGCTTATACACCCCCCTCCCCAATAGCCTACAGTAATTGTGCCTTGCTCCATAGCAAACATACCTTGTATCCACCTATAGCATGCCGGTATTGTGTCTCTCCATAGCATACATAACTTGTATCCACCTATAGCATGCCGGTATTGTCTCTCCATAGCAAACATACCTTGAATATACCTATAGCATGCCGGTATTGTGTCTCTCCATAGCAAACATACCTTGTATACACCTATAGCATGCCGGTATTGTGTCTCTCCATAGCAAACATACCTTGTATACACCTATAGCATGCCGGTATTGTGTCTCTCCATAGCAAACATACCTTGTATACACCTATAGCATGCCGGTATTGTGTCTCTCCATAGCAAACATACCTTGTATACACCTATAGCATGCCGGTATTGTGTCTCTCTATAGCAAACATACCTTGTATATACCTATAGCATGCCGGTATTGTGTCTCTCCATAGCAAACATACCTTGTATATACCTATAGCATGCCGGTATTGTGTCTCTCCATAGCAAACATACCTTGTATATACCTATAGCATGCCGGTATTGTGTCTCTCCATAGCATACATACCTTGTATACACCTATAGCATGCCGGTATTGTGTCTCTCCATAGCAAACATACCTTGTATATACCTATAGCATGCCGGTATTGTGTCTCTCCATAGCAAACATACCTTGTATAAACCTATAGCATGCCGGTATTGTGTCTCTCCATAGCATACATAACTTGTATACACCTATAGCATGCCGGTATTGTGTCTCTCCATAGCAAACATACCTTGTATATACCTATAGCATGCCGGTATTGTGTCTCTCCATAGCAAACATACCTTGTATATATCTATAGCATGCCGGTATTGTGTCTCTCCATAGCAAACATACCTTGTATACACCTATAGCATGCCGTTATTGTGTCTCTCCATAGCAAACATACCTTGTATACACCTATAGCATGCCGGTATTGTGTCTCTCCATAGCAAACATACCTTGTATATACCTATAGCATGCCGGTATTGTGTCTCTCCATAGCAAACATACCTTGTATACACCTATAGCATGCCGGTATTGTGTCTCTCCATAGCATACATAACTTGTATACACCTATAGCATGCCGGTATTGTGTCTCTCCATAGCAAACATACCTTGTATATACCTATAGCATGCCGGTATTGTGTCTCTCCATAGCAAACATACCTTGTATATATCTATAGCATGCCGGTATTGTGTCTCTCCATAGCATACATACCTTGTATACACCTATAGCATGCCGGTATTGTGTCTCTCCATAGCAAACATACCTTGTATATACCTATAGCATGCCGGTATTGTGTCTCTCCATAGCAAACATACCTTGTATAACCTATAGCATGCCGGTATTGTGTCTCTCCATAGCAAACATACCTTGTATACACCTAAAGCATGCCGGTATTGTGTCTCTCCATAGCATACATACCTTGTATATACTATAGCATGCCGGTATTGTGTCTCTCCATAGCAAACATACCTTGTATATATCTATAGCATGCCGGTATTGTGTCTCTCCATAGCAAACATACCTTGTATACACCTATAGCATGCCGGTATTGTGTCTCTCCATAGCAAACATACCTTGTATATACCTATAGCATGCCGGTATTGTGTCTCTCCATAGCAAACATACCTTGTATATATCTATAGCATGCCGGTATTGTGTCTCTCCATAGCAAACATACCTTGTATACACCTATAGCATGCCGGTATTGTGTCTCTCCATAGCAAACATACCTTGTATACACCTATAGCATGCCGGTATTGTGTCTCTCCATAGCAAACATACCTTGTATATACCTATAGCATGCCGGTATTGTGTCTCTCCATAGCAAACATACCTTGTATATATCTATAGCATGCCGGTATTGTGTCTCTCCATAGTAAACTTACCTTGTATACACCTATAGCATGCCGGTATTGTGTCTCTCCATAGCAAACATACCTTGTATATACCTATAGCATGCTGGTATTGTGTCTCTCCATAGCAAACATACCTTGTATATACCTATAGCATGCCGGTATTGTGTCTCTCCATAGCAAACATACCTTGTATATACCTATAGCATGCCGGTATCGTGTCTCTCCATAGCAAACATACCTTGTATACACCTATAGCATGCAGGTATTGTGTCTCTCCATAGCATACATAACTTGTATACACCTATAGCATGCTGGTATTGTGTCTCTCCATAGCAAACATACCTTGTATCCACCTATAGCATGCCGGATGTCAGGATTACAGAATGAGGACTGATAGGTAATGTATACCGGACCTTAGAATGGCCGGACTAACGTACCAAAGAATAGTCAGGAATAGCCGAAGTCAAGGGATACAGAAAGAGACACAACGATAAGGAAAAGCCAGGAGTCAGGGATGCCAGAAAACAGGGAAGTCAAAAACAATGCCAAAGTCAAATAACCAGAATAACCAGAATCAATAACACGCTCACGGACAACCACAAGGGAAACCAAGACAGGGCACTGAGCAGGATGAGAACTCTAGACCCTCTATATCTGATAGGCTGTAAACGACCTTTGACCCCAAAGGCAGTTACCAGGTTCCATTTGCATAATTGCTGCTCAGCATTAATCCTTCTGTGGATTTGGTTGCTGCTCGGCACAACTTTTCCTGTGTGGACAGTAAATGCCATTAACCACATTTTTATAAGCAGATGAATATGTGACACCGGAATTGTCTCTCCATAGCAAACATACCTTGTATACATCTATTGTGTCTCACCATAGCAAACAGATCTCATACCCCTGCCCTCTTCATGGACATTGTTACGGGGGCTGACTTGGCCTGGAGCCTCAAATGGCATAATTGTAATTGTAATGCACTGTATTTGGAGGTAATTATACAGCACAGTGTGGGAGTATTGCTGTGATACAAGGTTTTAGTGCTGCCAATTTGGGATTAATGTTGAGGGTGCAGGGTAAATACAGCATGACGTGGGGATCGAATAGCATGACGTGGATATAACAATGGTGGCTTAATACAATATGATACAGAGTTAATACAGTAGTTGTGGGGTTACAGGGACACTGCAGTCACCAGAACAACTACAGCTTATTGTATTTGTTCTGGTGAGTATAATCATTCCCTTCAAGCTTTTTGCAATAAACACTGCTTTTTTCAGAGAAAAAATGCAATGTTTACATTACAGCCTAGGGATATCTCCACTGGCCACTCCTCAGATGGCTGCTAGAGGTGCTTCCTGGGGCAGTTCTGCACCGGATGACTGACATTCAGTGTCTCCGCCCTGTGCATGGAGACAGTGAATGTTCCTCATAGAGATGCATTGATATAATGGATCTCTGTCAGGAGATGCTGATTGACCAGGGCTGTGTTTGACTTGTGCTCAGGGTCAGAAGCAGCAGCATCAGACTGGAATAAAAGTAAGATTTTACTATATTTAGGGTCAGGAATATATATGTTTGTGCTCCTGACCATACAGTGTTGCTTTAATTCATAAGGTGTGCCATTTATGAATATAAAACATTTTTGACACCTAAGCGAGGATTTACTGAAAGGCAAGCTACAGAGTTTCTCTGAGCTTCTGTCGGTTCTCAGAATGGTCATATTCTGTTTTTGTTGAAATGCATTAACTTAGAGAGAGTCTAAGTTTTAAGGGTAATCCAGATGTGGACCCTGTGCTCGCTGTGCCTAGAGGGGTATTAACTACACCTCACTGATGACCCCCAAGGAAGGCTGGAACGATCATCCTTGAAGAGAGAACTTGTTGGCATTTCGGTTCTAGACTGCCCTTATGAATGGGATCAGTCTGATATGCAAATAGTGTGTGTGGGTTCTCTTTGGAATGGCACAAGTGAGCAAAAACTAGTTTGAGACCTGAGTGGGGACTAACCAAAACTAATTTCTGTTTATTCTCAAAGTTCTCATATTCTCTGTATTTGCGTCATACGTTTATATAATACGCTGATTTCATTTCAAGATTTGAGAATTATCAAGGTAAAAATGGGTACCAGCAAAGTACTAAATAACCAATGCAAAACCTCTTAACATTTTGAACCCAAAACAGCTCCTGATTTTCCTTCGCAAATTCCCTTTTTGTTGTCATAATGTGAATCATAAACCATGTTCAGGTTTAGGGCGTAAGTTATTGTATTGTGTGGGGTTCTGGGAGGAGCTTAAAGGAATGTTCCCCACCATAACCATTTCATGATATCAATGTTATGGTGCATGGAGTTCCCAGGTTCCGTCTTAACATTAAACCAATTTTGAACAGTTTAACAACAAAGTTCTGTCCCCTCCTTAGTCGCTTAGTTAACTGGGAATCATTTGCTTGGGAAGCCACTGATATGACCTATAAGAACTCAATTGCCATTTCAGTCATATACTGTATATGGGACGGGCCATAGAAAACCTTTTGGACCTTGAGGCCAGTTAGTATATTATTGGGAGAGTTCTGATATCACATGGTCATGAAAAAAGGGATTTAGACCTGTCTGTCTGATACGGAGCACAGAGACCAGTCAATATATTTAAGAGAGACCGTGAGAGTTTGTAGGCAACGAAGAAAGAAAAAGGTTTAGGCCATAAGGCTTAGATTGACATTTTATTGAACTACAGTGTCCAGCAGCAACCCGTCTCTTTTTTTCAGTGACTACAAACTACTTATTGGGTCTTGATGCTGGCCCCAGGTTTGGTTGCACCCAGGCTTTATTTATGGATTGGGTGCAGTTCCACTTTTTTTGGTAGCAGGAATATACAGACCTGTCTGTCTGATACCGGAATGAGTACAGTTAAAGATGGCAAAGCTTTGCCTGAGGTAGGCGGACCGCGAAATATAGCAAAAGGTACAGAAGACACAACTGGATTATCCTTTTTAGAGGTTTATTTTCAATATGACACACAATGAGCCTTTGGTAAACCTAGATCACAGTTACTGGTTCTTAAATACCATTGCAAATACATCTGGCAAGGAATAGAAACGACTCATTTAATAAATTAAAACGACCATGGCAACATATGACTTGAGAGTACAGAGTGCAACAAAGTGTTTGTGCATATGATTCCAATAAAGAAACATTGCAATACACAACTGATACATCTGGGTTTAACCACAACAAAACCCGTTTTAGTAAAATGCTTGATATATGTACATCTAATAACGTGAAGCTATTTCATTTTATATAGATTTTATCTGGAAAATGTTGGAGATAATTGGAAAAGAGATAAATATTGTTATGTGCAATTAAACCATACTAAATAAAACCTAAATCAAATCAGACCAATATTGAAATGTATCAAGGTAGAACCCATTATCCAAAAACCAGAAACAAAGGAAGGATGGGGGAATAAGAAAATAATAATAGTGGGAAGTGAAAAGTATATTAGTGAAAAAAATAGATTGGTCCTATCCTGGGCAGATAAGTGATAACATGACACTTTCAATTGTGAAAAGAATAACCTACAAGGTACTCAAACATTGGTCTCTATGTCATAAACATATATCATATTCCACGTCTTGGCTTTAGACCGTTGTAGTCTATTATCCAAAATGTTTTCTGTTTTTAGTCCATTTTATCATCTCCCCAGCCCTATTATACGCTGGAAAACATAGAATAATTTGTCATTTCAGTTCATCTAAAATTTCACAAACTGACAATCTTTGCAATATGGTACAGCTTGTCAGTATGGATCCAGAAGGGCCCTCAAGAATAGAGACGACAAACCAAGCATATCAAGGGTAACAATGTTATTTATGACATACAGTTTACTATTGTGAAGATATCTCTCCATGAATCATAGAATTACAAGACACACCGCTAAGAGGGATTGATTACAGGAAGATCTGCATTTACCAGCTTATCACACTAATTAGCACATTTTGCAAGCGTGAATAGTAGAATCTTTAAAGTCCTGAATATTGGAGTAAGTTTGTGATAATGATATGTTGTACGTTTTAAATAAAATTCCTACTCCCTGCTGTGCCTTGATGTTATGCTGTGTACCAGCTGCTGACCAACGAGAGGCATAAAGGAACCAGACACAAATTCCAGTCGTTACATGCTTTATCATCTTTGATAAATATCTCCCAGGTTGTGTGCTAATACAATTGGCATTTCATGTGCTTCCTTACATGTCACTTCAGTGGCATTGTAAGGGTTAAACCGTGCCTTCCTGTGCCTGAAATTCTGCAGTGAATTGGCTCCGTTGTATCTCTCTTTTGTACCATACAAATACTTTGGACAGAGAATCGGGAAGTGAAACTCTAATTATTTTGTTTCCTGTGTTGGGGATTGTAACTGAGCCCAGTACTCAGGCTAATTACCTCCATTAATAGTGGAGAATATTGCGCTGTAGTGGTTATAGCTCATCCCCAAACATTAGGCGACACATAGTGAATAGTACAACAACAACATTTATCATCAAACAGCCATATTTATAGGGTCAATAACAACAGGGGGTCATCAACTGGGACAATAGGTTTCTGCGCAGGCGCTACTATTTCTGGGAGATAATTCAATTATTTATTGCTGACTTTATTAATCTCCAGCCATCAGGGTGCCGGATAACAAAATATTACAAATGGGGTAGCTGCCCCGGGCCCAGTTACTCCTTGGGGGCTCAAAGCAGCTGCCCCATGGGCCCCCTGCCAGAGACCAAACCCGGTGGGCTGCAGCACCTGATGTAATCAGGGGCCTCGGCCCTTTAAGAATGCTTCAAAGGGCCCCTTTCATGTTGCCTGCTGGGAGGAAGTGAGGTGAGGTCACTTCCTCCGAAGTAACACAGCGCCGCAGGGGCGGTGGAGGAGGTGAAGGAGGCATACACAGAAGGGGAGAGGGACTAAGAAAGTGGGACTCCCATCAGTCAAAAGGTAAAGAGACAGGATGGTGGCTAAAATATTATATAAATTGATTTATGTGTGTGTACATGGGTTTGAGTCAGTGCATCGGCTATATGTGTGTGCGTGTGTATCTGGCTGTGGTGTGTGAATTTGGCTGTGTGTGTATCTGGCTGTGTTTGTGTCAGTGTGTGTATCTGTCTATTTGTGTCCATCTGTGTGTCTGTGTGAATGTATACCTGTGTATGTGTACTTGTGTGTCAATGTGTGTGTGTGTGCGTGTGTATATATGTGTCAGTATGTGTGTGTATCTATGCGTGTGGTGATGCATTCATCCTAGCATTCCAATTCCAACACTGCACACACATACGCTAACAGTGCAGACAAATACACTCCTGCCTTCCAACAACATTGCACACTAATACACCACTGCATGTGTGTCTGTGTTCCTGTATGTATCTCAGTGTTTGTGTACGTGTTCTTCTGTTTGTATGTGGCAATGCATACATCCCAGCATTTCAACGCCAACACTGCACACAAATACACCGCTGCATGTGTGTCTGTGTGTGGATTTCCAGTGTGTGTATCTGTGTGTGTGTGCGCCAGTGTCTGTATTAAAGTTTGTGTATCTGTGTGTCAAAGTGTGCATCTGAGTGTGTATGTGCTAGTGTGTGTGTATATGCCTAAATCTAGTGTTGAAAAAAAAGAGGATAAATTGAGCCTTATGGGCTGAATGTACGAGTCTACACCTTTTTTGGGAAGGAAGGGTTACAGGGACAGAGATTCTACACCTATTTTATTAAAAAAATTAAAACACAAAAAAGCTTAAAATATATGTAAATAATAAATATAATAATGTGTGTGTGTGTGTGTGTGTGTGTGTGTATATATATATATATATATATATATATATATATATATATATATATATATATACACACACAATAGGCTTGGCACTCACCTCTAGATGGAAAAGAGGCAAAATTATATACAAACACCAACTCTACATACAAAAGCACACCTGCATTTAACAGCCAACACTACATACAAACACACAGCCCTGCATTCAAACGCAAACACTTCAGACAAGTACACCGCTGCATTCCAATGGTAACAGGACATACAAATACACCCCTACAAGCACACACATAATCTGTAACAAAATATGCATACATTCAAATGTACAAACACTGCTCACAAATACAACCCTACAAGAATGGCCAAATGGTAGATCCCCAGCTGGTACAGCATTGTGGAAGTTGTACAACAGATGGGTATCTATCTTTTCTCCACTCTTGCACTAGAGGGGAGACCCCCAAAAATTCTTGCACCAGGACCACTCTACATTAGTTCCATTACTAGGTTGGGGTGGAGGCCGTGATTGCATGCCAGGGAGCCTGTGGTTCGGAGTGGGGGGAGGGCAGCATCCAGGGGGCCCAAGCAAATGCTTGCCCAGGGCCAATCAATATTAAATACGGCCCTGATTACAATCATACTTTTTATTGCCTGTATCAATACAATTATGCACCCACAAACAGGGCTAACTCTCCCAAGCATGTCCAAAAAGCATCAGGATTGGATGTACCCAGCCTGAGAAATCATTGAGTGAAATTTGACCAGGCTGTGGCTACTTCCTGATCCGGTACAGAGTTCCAGGCCTCTGCAGCTAAATGCCAGTCTTTGAAAACAAGTCTCTTTGGGTAAGGGGGCTTTTTTTGTCATATGAATCATATACAATTTGACAAAATATGGACGGATGGCATCTATTGGCCTGAGTGCTTGAGGTCTCCCCTTTATATTGTTACTCAATATTTTTACTTTTTCAAAGTAACAACTTAGAGTTACATTCAATACTTTGACATTTCAGGTATAAAGAAATACATTGTCAACAAGTGAATTTCATCAATTTAAAGGGACACTAAAGTCATCAAAACAACTTTAGCTTAATGAGACAGTTTTGGTGTATAGATCATGCCCCTGCAGTGTCACTGCTCAATTCTCGTCCATTTAGGAGTTAAATATCAGCCTTCCTAAACACTTCCTGTAAAGAGAGATCCAAAGTTTAAACTTCCTTCATTGCAAATTCTGTTATAATAATTTAGAATGAATCTCCTGCTCTTTTAATAGCTTGCTAGACATTGCAGGAGCCTCCGGTATGTAATTAAAGTTCAATTTACAGGACAGGAGATAAAAGCGTTTAAATTAAGTTACGTCTGATTATGAAACAATTTTTGTTTTGTGCAGGCGGTGTCAGTCACAGCCAGGGGAGGTGTCGCCAGGGCTGCATAAAGAGAACTGCTTCATTAAACTAAAGTTATTTTGGTGACCCTTTAATATTTTGTTTAACAATGTATTCAAGCTGTCTACTGCGAGTGGCTTCAAGAACAGGAGATGTGTCGCCTCAGCAGCAAATAGAACCGATAAAAACATTTGGTCTCTGTTACGGTTGCCTCCAGGCTAGCTGAAAGTTGGACCGTAGAAAGTTACAGGGGCCATAGTCATAGGGCTGGAGGCTGGCACTCAGGCTCCTCCAAAAGCCAGTGGCAAAGGGCAGTTTGTCACAGTATCATAATCCTAAAATATTTTACTGTGCTTATGGTCTTATTTTAGAGACTTTTTGGGTTTAACCAATTGTATTCAAGTACAAAGAAATGCTTAGAGCTCGTTTTCAAATATCCTGCATGTGTAGGACCAATACATGGTCAGATTGTCCTCCTAGTCACCTCCTTATGTCTCCAGTGGTAATTTATACAAGTTTAGATTTTTTAATCTTGTTTGTTATATTGTTTCATCTTGTTTGTACCTATTTTTTTTAAATCCATGTTTTTTTGTGTGTTTTAAATAAAGTTTAGATGGTAATTGACTTTTTTTTCAGATTCAAAATTAAAAATAATAAAATTTCAGTTTCTAATTGTATCCAGAACTTTAGAATATTATAGCACAAATTACAGCTGTGATGAGCTGGGGTCCCTGAGCTCCGTGTTACTGGTCATTGTCCCCAGATAGTTGACTGGCCATTGAGTCTTGTTGGTTAACCAACCATTGTTTCCCTCTTTTTCCGGTTCCCAGAGGAGATGGCTCAGTCCCTTGCCTTGCGTTCAGAGTATCTGGTCTCAGGGATGCGTACGCCCCCTGCTCGAAGAAACAGCAAGTTGGCCACACTTGGCAGGATCTTTAAACCATGGAAGTGGAGGAAAAAGAAGAACGAAAAATTAAAGCAGACATCTGCAGGTAAGAAATTTAGGAAATGCAGCCTGTTGCCCAAAAACGGTTGGCTGACCAGAATCTCCGTATTGTTTTATTTAGTAAATGAAAGGAAATATTACATCATAATGGCAATATTTCTCATGTATTATCTCTCCTGTGGAAATATATGCTGATGTATGTACTAACATATTTACACCTGTAGAAACAGGTAGATAATTAGTGATCAATGTATCCAGTAAGGAATTCCCTCTTACAGTAATAACAGACTGGTTTGAAGAAGTGCCCGTCATCCTGTTCTATACAGAGGGGTCACAATCAGAGAACGTAGGTCTAAATGGGTGATATCACTGTATAGCTGATTATCAGCAGATTGCCACGAGATGCAGGGCTGTGATCACTGACATACATGTACGAATATAAAATTGGATAATTATCGAGGTATTCTGAAAAATGATTGTTAAATCCATCATTATTTTAATCGTATTTAGTAATATGTTCTAAAAGTGATCTAAAAAGTGATAATTTTCAAAATTACGCCAGTATTTCGGAGAAATATCCATTTCAGAAGACAGACAAATTTATAGTGTTAAAAAAAAAAAAAAAAGAAACAGAATATATTACAAAAAAAAATGGTGCACATGAAGTAACAAGAAAAAACACAAAAAAACAAACAGATTTAGTAAATTGAACAAAATCTTCACAGAAAATTAGACGTAAAAGTGTTGGCGACACATTGCTAAATCTCCCCCAGAATTTCTATAGACAGCGTGGCCTGCTTCAGATATTTCGGTTTGGAGGTATGCCATCCTGAAAGGAGGAGGACACAGATGCTGTGAATTCTGGGAAAGCATCAGCATGTTAATGATTTTTCTGAAATACCCGAGAGAACCATTTGCTTGTGTTGCTTGATGTCTGCTCAGTTAACAATGACAAGCCATTTAAATGATAAATGAATATTGATCGCTAAGCACAATCGACAAAAGTGATGGGTCAATCATCTTGTTAACCCGTTCTGGGTCATGAGAGCTTAAGGAGCATGTTGAGGGTGAAACACAAACATGTGAACTGAGATCAACCTAGAATATGAGGAGGAGAGTATTTCAAGGTACCCATGATTCATCTGTACTGCACAGTGAGATCTAAGTTGCTCTGATATACCTCTTTCTTTCCCTCCAGCTCTTGAAAAGAAGATATCTTCAAGGCAGAGCCGTGACGAGCTCATAAAGAAGGGTTTGTTGGAGATCATGGACAGAGGCAAGTTCTGTGAAACTGTGGGGCTTATTCACTAAATTGGGAGTTGCAGAGGGATTGCAAATGTCATAATTACTGAATCTAAAAAAAATCACCAATTTGGCTGTCTTATCAGTTGCAATTTCATTGATTCCCCAAAATTCCTGCTTCAGATGCAGTGAAACACACGGTTATTCTGCCAATGCTGGGTGCTTGCTTTTGCTTTTTGCGGTTTCATAGACATTTTTTGGGGAACATTTAATATGGAAGCCTAGCTGTTTCTTTATTGGTGGCAGTTTAAATCTAAAATATAATCTACATTCATTTTATACTAGACTTGAGCATGGTGGAAATTTGTGTTTTGTCCGAATGAATTTTGCCGAAAACAATTTCTTCCATTGGGAGATTCGTTTCGGCCGAAATTCAGCCATTATTTTTGTTTCGTTATTTCCATTAGGACGAATGGAATGCTGCGATTCCTGGCAAGTCTTTCAGTGGCTTAGATAAGTAGATAACTCCTGAAGTTAGTATGTGGAATTGCCATATTTAAGGTACCAAATTATGGAGGTAGCCCAGACAGCAACTAGAGACACTGGATTCTAATGGAGTTTGAATCCTTGAAAGGATGCTGGACATCCTTGTGCTTTGCAAGTCGACTCTAATATCTTCAAAATCCCCTGAATCAAAGCTTTCCTACAGGGAAGTGTTAATGCTCGTTCAGCACTAGCCGCTGATGTGCTTTAGATTCCCCCATTGGCTTGACGTCACTGGAGGGAGAGATCGATTCAGAAACAGGTAAGTATAAAAAGGGTTTTTAAACCTTCAATTGCCAGGTGTGGGGGGACCTACAGCCCACTAGGAATGTAGTTTTGTATTCCTAATGTTATAGTGTTTCTTTAAGGGTATCAAATTAGCAGATTCAAATGGAGTTTGACTGCATCAATGGACGTTGTAAGTCCTGATGTTTTGCAAGAGGACGTCTAATGTCTTCAAAATCCCCATGGTCAATGCTTTCCTGTGGGGAAGCTTTAATGTGCGTGCAGCGCTCATCACTGGAAACGGGTAAGTGTAAATAGGGTTTTTAGCCCTTTAATTGCTGGCTGATTAGGGGAGAGGACCTACAGAAATAGACAGAACAACACTATGGCATTTGGAATACAGTTTGGTATTCCTAACATTATAGTGTTCATTTAAGGGTACCAAATTAGGGATCTATCTAGTAAACACAGCAGCTCCCTAATTTCGTAGTGGTACCCGTATATATGGTAATCACACATAAGGATACCAATTTATTGAATTTAAAAGCACAAATTGCACATGGCAGAATATAGTTAATTGCACAATTAGTCCCTTAGTTCATTCTTCCATTGTGCCCTTCAGAGATCCATTACTCAGACAAATGATCTGATTTAAGTCCGAAATGTTATTCTTCTTGGCTTTGGGGATAAACTGTTTCAAGTTATATTGAAAAAAAGAAACAAAATAGAAACTTTGCACTTTTTATTTTATCACTTGTGCACTTTCACAGTGCTGTAAAATACAGCAGACTGTAGGCTGGGTGTAGGACACAGTGCTGTAAAATACAGCAGACTGGAGGCTGGGTGTGGGACACAGTGCTGTAAAATACAGCAGACTGGAGGCTGCTGAGCATATGTTGGTCATTCACATGTTGTAAATAAATCTGCAATGTGTAAAGGGGAACCGTCAGTTTTCTGGAGATTATGCAATTGAATAAAACATTGAAAATGATCTATAACTCGTGTTAATCATTGTTTCATTTTTTTTTTTACATTAATTTTTCAGACTTCACAAACATGTATTTGGTAAATGTAATTCATAAATAAACATGATCTTAAAAATCCCCGGATATGATGGTTCCCCTTTAATTTACATAATTCCACATATAAGAAAGAAATCGAGAAACACTTGTGATTCAGGTTGAATATAGAATACTGATTTTGCTACAGTCTAGGTTAAGCATGAAACATGTACATACCGCTTCTGCTGGGATGCTGTGCAATGAAAGTACCAGTATTCAATTTGACTAAGTTCTTACATTGTGTCTGTATCTTTAATATGATCTCATTGCTACGGTACAGAGATGGCTTGTTTATACACCAAAAATCATTATGTACAGGTGAAGCCAAAAATCTATTACATATTCAAACTCATCTTTAACCTCAAGTGTGCAGGTAAAGCCACAGGCAAAACGATTCTAAATAGATCTCACATGTAATGGTAAAGCCACAGGTAAAATGATTCTAAATCCTATATCTCACCTGTACAGATACAACCACAAGTAAAATGGTTCTGAATCAACCTCACCTGTACAAGTAAAACCACAGGTAAAAGGATTCTGACTTGACCGTACAGGTAAAATGATTCTAAATCAATCTCACTTGTGGAGGTAAAAACTATTCTAAATCAATCTAACCTGTACAGATTAGTTCTGAATAGATTAGTTAAATAATTACAAGGAATTTTAATTGGACAAATTGGCTCAAACTATTTTTTGCACTGGTCTAATCTATTTTTTGCACTGGTCTAAATCTAGTGTTGGAAAAAAAATTGGATAAGTTGAGCCTTATGGGCTGAATGTACGAGTCTACACCTTTTTTGGGAAGGAAGGGTTACAGGGACAGAGATTCTACACCTATTTTATTAAAAAAATTAAAACACAAAAAAGCTTAAAATATATGTAAATAATAAATATAATAATGTGTGTGTGTGTGTGTGTGTGTATATATATATACAATAGGCTTGGCACTCAACTCTAAGTGGAAAAGAGGCAATAGGTACCCTGGTGCAAACCGCGTACTGTAGATAGTTGAAGGAATGAGGGTGCACTCAGAGGGATTTTCAAATGGTACATTTTTACTTAAGTGTCTCATAACAAAGTGACAACATTCCCAATCGACGTTTTGACCCTAATAGGGTCTTTCTCAGAAAAACACCCTATTAGGGTCGGAACGTTGATCTTGACTGTTGTCACTTTGTTATGAAGACACTTAAGTAAAAATTTAGAGTGCACCCTCATTCCGTCAACTATATATCTATATATGGCATGCACATTTGAAGTTTGCAGCTGTGTAACCTAGGCAGGGAAGTAATTTACATCGGCTAGCCAATCCTACCTTACCCATTGTGTTCAGTGAGAGCTGAATCCTCTGCATTGAATATGGGATGTGTAGTTAAGCATTTAGCTGCAATTACATTATCAGAAAGTGTGAATGGAACTGCTGCCCTAGCTGATAGCAGCTACACTGCCTGACGAGGTGGGACTCGTACAGTGTGCACTGTAAATGGAGACAAAGCAACTCACCTTCATAAACTGCCTGACAAGGACAGCCATTAAAACCATGACGGGATCATCAAACATTTTATCATCTCTGTCGCACACACTCAATGGATGGGGGAGTCTGCACATTGTGAGCTCTAGATGTCAAGGAGCACCGGGAAACCACCACCGATGTAGACGCTAGCTGATGAATTTAACTGAAAGATGTGGAGTTTCTGCAGGGTTTTCTGTGTAAATATGGAGTATTGCTTGATGTCAACTGCCGTTGTACAGCGCTGCTGAATATGCTGGCAGTTTACACAGAGTAGTAATAATTTGCAGTATTAAGTGCTATACAAAATCAACCTTAGCCGGATTAAACGTACCCCTACTGCTCGTATGTTTTAATGGGCGTGCAAATTCAAGTGGAAAAATGTAAGCCAAAGTGGCTGATCTGGAAAAATTCTCCAGTTTGCCAGTTGGGAGTTTAGTGAATCACCCTCATAGTTTCTCTTCATCCCTGCATCCAGTTGGTGAAAAATAAAACACATAAAGCAGTAATAATGGCGCCCCAGGAAAAATATATTGCAATGGGGTACAATGATATTGATGTAAAAATGTTACAACGTGTCTGCTTGGTTCTCTCAATACTGACAGTAAATGGCGTGAAGTGACGGGTAATTTGTGATGTCAAAGAGGAACAGCCAATGAAAATACTACATGCTCAATGTGTCAACAGGATTCATGGAAATGAATGAAAAACGAACCGTAATCCTGCAATTGGTTTTAACATTAATATGTTCAGTGGGTATTGAATGTTATTTTCACACTGAGCAGAACTCATATTCTAACACACAGTTTCACTATTCACTATTCTACTCTAATAAATTGGGGAGGTGTTAAGTGGAGGTGGAGAGAGGGTAGGATAGACCCTTCTAATGCATGAATCGTATTAATGTTTGTTATAAATTTAGCAAATTAACAAAAACTTAAGTCTCTTCGAGCTTGCCTGAATTTTGTTTGAGTAAGGCTTTCTGAAGAGGGTCTATATGTACATAGACATTGTGCAGTACCACTGTATGGACACAAGGTGGCGTTGTTACAGAGAAAAGGCTAATGATTTACACTGAGTTTTATGGATATGATTTATAGAATGAGGGGTCTCATTACAGCTGCATATAAATGTGTTGGGTAATTAACATACATGTATAAGTAATCCGCACACTCTGAACCAACTCTAAAGCATATACAGATTATAGAAGTACCTCTGTGGGGTAAAATAATTAGGTTAGAGTTAGATTCGGAGGAAGGATTATACATCGTCTGATCCTATTTCATAGCAAGCCCCCCCAATTATTTTACCTGGGCATTGGTGTTTTTATAAACTTTCTGAGCTGGAAGGCTAGTTTAGAATGGAGTGCATGGATTTTTTACATTGGGATGCTGGGCGCAGTAGCAACTTATGATGTATATATTCAGGTGAAAGTGGCCTATCTGTCCTGTGTGTATATACTATGTATTATATAATATTACTATATATACAATTAGTAATTCTACACACTATACAGAGGGAATATGTCTGATGATAGATAGTGCCCTGTTCCAGCAGTGAGAGAGTTAATAGTTCATTACTGACACAGATTACATGTGTTTCAGATTTGGAGCCGGCCGTATGTCCAGCTGGAGACAATGTGACACAGGGCCATAGTGACCTTTTACCCCCCATGAGCCCGACCTCTGAAGACACCTCACAGGAAATCCCTGTGGTAGCCACAGTGAATGTCAGCTCCCTGGGCGAGGATCAGAACCTTGAGCATGGGGAGGAGGAAACAGGTATGATGCAACAGGTGCCAATATTTGGGGGGATTCTCCTCTCTATCATTTTCCCAGAACTGGATTTTTGGGGCGTTATTTACTAAACAGTGACTTCATCCAACTCACAAAACTTAAACCAAGCTAGCAGAGTTTGAACATGATGGCTAATTTGGCCTAAATGTTGTATGTTGGTTACACTGTGAACACAGTTCTCAGTTTAGTGAATACATGCCTTATATATATCGGCCACTTGTGATTGAGTTTCAGAACCTGACCTTTAAATATTTACTAAGCTAGTGCAGTAACCGTGCATGATTCTGCATATGGATTCTGTCATGTGTGAAATTCATGGATGTCCCCTGAATCTGACACACTTTAAAGGGTAGAAAGCAAATAGATTGTGATCATTTGAAACTCTAATCCAAAAGAACTAAATCGACCCAGACCCAGTTCACTGCACGCATAGATGGCCACCCAATCACATACTATCAGTAGCCCTTGTTCACCTCCATTGTTGAGGAGGAGGGATAAGGGGTGAAAACTAGTATCTGAAGCGCAGTAGAGTCTCTGGTTATCTAAAAGGGAAGCGGGAGAGTTGGGACAAAGCAGCACCGGTCTCCTTCCTCTTCGGCATGTTCTGCTTTTATGGGCAGAAGTCGCTAGGAACTCACAGAGGGGGAGATGACAAGACCTGAACTGTTTACTACACCGCCCTCCTGCTCCCCTCAAGACGCCTGGGACAGAACGGGTACCAGAGGACAGAGGCTGCACCCCCTGGTCACTGCTTGTCACAGATTCCCTTAATTATAACCATGTTAAAAAAATGCCTCATTTGTCAAAATTCTTGCACACTGCTATATGCTGTGTAAATTTCCAGAGTTAATTTATGTGTCCTGTTCCTCTCCCCTGCATGTTTATTGGTTGAATTCTCCCAGGGCTGATGCTGTGTCTTGGCTCAAACTGTATAATTCCTGCTGTCTGGTCCCCTGTTTTTTCAGGTAGAGGTCAGTTACTGGTGGCAGATGACCTTGAAGACTCCATTTTTCCCTCCGTGGAGAAAACATTACAAGCCTTACTGCTGGCCGAGTCCATGGACTCCCCACTACTAGAGAAAGATACCGATCAAATCCCAAGTCCTCCTCTGCTTCCAATGTCTCAGCCAAAGGCAACCTCTTGGGTCAGCCAGACCGTGACAGGTAGAATATCATGGAGCCCGATCTCCTCATACTGAATTATTTTCGTAGACAGAGGGGTGTGTAAATCCAACACCAAAACAGGCTACAGGTCGAATCCCAGAGCTGATTATTGTGTACCACAAATACGGTTCTTAATCAGGATGACATTTTTTTTTCTTCTGGTATACTAATGATTATACTCCCTTCCTTTCCTCTATCCTTTATTTCTATTCATAATCATTACTTGTTTTTGCTCGACCTCAGTACCTGCGTGCAGCCATTTTGTTCTCCTCTGCCCTCCGTCTGCTGTTTGCCTTCTGTGGCATGTATTTTACTGATGGATTGTGGGTAAATGTAAAACTGAAACAGAACCTTGTTCTAAGCTGCGCCCATTGTCACATTTTGTCAGGTTGACTGCCGACATAGTTAAAAGTTGTCCCAATTTTCCTTATGTATTTTGAAAATCCAAGCACTCCCCCTCCCCCACCCAAAAAAATAAATAATTAAAAATAGATACAGAAAAAGAAAGCTTTATAGAAGCAGATAAGATATTTAATGACAGAGCACCTTTAAGAACATTATATAAACATAGACAGATTATACAGAAACTTTCTTGTTACTTGATTATTAACAGTACTGTACAAGGGACCTAGTCTTAAGGAAAGGAGGATTTGGCTAGAGTAGTTGACAGGGTTTGTAATGCATGCCTCCATTCCTGGGGCTCGTAGGTCAGCCTCCTCTCCAGAGACTGTGGACCTTGTCACAGAACCCTCTAAAAATATCAGTGGGCTATTGTCACGGTGGGGAGGGGCTATGGGTGCTTATTCTACCCCCTAGCTGGAGATGGTCGAACTGTGGGGATTGCCTGGATCCATTGTCACATAGAGCGCCTGACTTGGAGATATCCTGAATCATTGTGGAACTGTTCAACATATCAGAACTGTACCGCGATTTGGTGATTGGGTGTCGCTCGGTCCCCCCAACCAACAAACATGGTGCTATTTGGAGGGGATGTTGGGGAGGTGATGAGGCAGAGGCATCTAGGGATAACCCAGCGCTTGAGTACTCCTTCCCCAGAGCTCCAGCAACAAGTTTTGGAAGACAGGGACCAACCAGCCTCACTTATGGAACAGATCGGGGGATGGCTGCGACCCGGTCAAATTTTAAAGTACTACTGTTTGTGATGGGTACCTCCAATCCAGATGTTCTTTGGACAGCTGATAGCAAAGTTTGAGAGCTATCCAGGGGTATATAAAGTTTGGGGATTACACATTGGGAAAAGGGACTTTTAGGGCTCAGATTCCTTGGCATCCGTGTCTGGGGAGGACACAGCAAGAGGGTAATGTCATTAACCTGAACTCATCTAATTAACTGTTATCAGCCCAAATTTGGTGGCATGGGAAGGGAACTGTCTTTGTTGTGTGATTCGCCCCTTGCAGGGTGAATACACATTCAACCCTGTATAAATGTGTATGTTTAATAAACCAGTGCTTGTTTTACTCTCACTAAGTCTCGAATAGTGTTTAAGGCCTATAAACAGTCTGTTTCACCCTTCATCAAGGTTCGGCTGATGTTTGGATGAGCTGCTATTACTGCTTTGTAGATCCTGTGGTAAAGGGAGGCAGGTTGACATAGATACTTGAGCTGAGTGCTGAGCTCCTTGCAGTAAGAAAAATAAGTATGCCTAGTGAGACTGTTTAATCAGAGTCAGTAGTTATACCTTTAAAATGATCAGGAGTTTTTTGTTTTTTTTGGATAAAGTAGGATAGTCCCCTATTTGAAAGCTAATATGGTATTGGTAGCTTGTTGATGCAGGGTGAAGTCAGGTCAAGAAGGAATTTTTTTGAAAATCACTATAAATTGTTTTTGTTCTTTGCCTTTTTTGAAATCCGCAGCCGCAGCAGTACGGGTGTGTGAAAGGCTGAACTTGACAGACATGTTGTCCTTAACAACAGAGAGTGACTATGTAACTTCTCCCCAGGGGTCGAAATGGAAGAGGTCATATTGAAATCTCCGCCTGCCAACATACTGAAGAATTCTGTTACTCATGGTTCCTCTCATACCTCAGGACACACCAATATCTTCCATTCCCAGAAAGTCCCGGAACCCCAGGGGCAAGCAGTAAGGGGGCAGCACTCCAGCCCAGCCGGTTCCCCACGCCTCTCACATATGCCTTTACCTTCTAGCAGAGTCATCGAAGAACTCCATCGAGCATTAGCCACAAAACACCGCCAAGATAGGTAAATATCCACATGGAACCGGGTACCATAGAAAATTCTAAGTGGTTACTGCTCTGCCATCTTAACTGCCCTGCTTCTCCCTAGAAGTAGCTTTACTGCCCTTCCCACTGCACTCAGATTGGTCCCCTGGCAGTAAACTAGAACAGAGCCATTGATGGCACATGACAGCATGTGTCATTTACCTCTATGCATTTAGCTTAGCAAGATCGCAAAATTGTGGTTTTTTTATGTCTTTCAGTTTTCATGGTAGAGAAATTAAAGCCTCTCCCAAAAAGAGGGTGGATTTCCGAACATCTCGGCCCTCCAGCATGGAAAAGAGCAAAGATGGCATTAATTATCACGATGGAGACACAGAGAATAAAACCATCTCAGTAAAAGAGTCAGAGGAAAATAAAGAAAACTTGATCAGGGATTCCGGCCATAAAGACGATATGCTGCACTACCAGGATGAAGATGCTCTAAACAGTTCCATTATTTCTGGTAAGGAGATCAGCTGCCAGGAGTCACCGGGTGGGGTAGAATGGTCTATTAATTTAGGATGAGTAGAAAGCTGATTGAATGTCCTTCACTCCCGTATGAGGCAAAATATATACATAAAATCATATTATGTATACAGTATAGCCGTACACCGATAGGAACATTTTCCAGCCATTTAGTTCAAAGTGAGAAAAAGTAACCAAAAGAGGGAAAAAACAGGAGGAGCAGTAAACACATTAAATAAATAAATATATACTATATCAATATATGTATTTTATACTGCTTTTCAATTCCCCCCTATTGGTCATTTAGTGACTGTCTTCTAGCCATCATTTATCTTTTTTCCCATATATCATCTTTTATTTTATTTTTTTGCACATGGGCGGAATTCAGAATCACTAATCAAAACAAACATATTTGTCCATTGCGCATTTCATTTGGTTTGTGATTTGGCTACATTGACCAATCAACCAAATTTGGACAAATTGGGGTTTGTAATGAAACTAATCTCTGAGTCTACTTACCACAACCCCAACATCTCTGTGAACAGAACCCCAACTTTACAGTGACCACAACTGCAACACAATTTAACATAACTACTACCCTAACACCACAATGAGAACTCTACAATACATTTTAATTAAAATAAATGTTAATGACTTATTTCTTACTAACACTTATTGTGCTTATCCTTGTTACTACACAAAGTGTCCGTGACTGCTAACCTGTACTCTGTGTCTTCGGAACCTAGGGACATTACCGAGAAAATGTAAGAAGGAAATTCTTGCTGTAAAGCTAAGGAACAGGCCGAGTAAGCAGGAGTTAGAAGACAGAAACATCTTCCCCCAGAGAACGGATGAAGAGAGACAGGAGATAAGACAGGAAATAGAAATCAAGCTTTCAAAGTAAGTGAATATTGGAGGCTCCAATAATGAGCAAAATTTGTTAATAGGCTGAAACCAGTTGGTAATTGGAGAGGATGGGTAGGATAGCGATAAGTATTGCTGTGTATGTTGGTAGAAAACAATGCTAAGGACAAAGTCCTCATTCCCAGTCAATGGCAAAAACTGACATCATGCAATGGAAGTTTGTCAGACAAAGAAATGTTGTCAGAATTCAACAATGTATGTTGAGCTTTGGGGGTTTTGTGAATGGGTTCTGAGGACAAAGTATGGAGAATTTCTTCTCATGCAATAATGGGGAAGATCACATAGATTTACTTATATTATCCATGGTG
The DNA here is from genome assembly GCA_933207985.1 of Pelobates cultripes. Taxonomy (NCBI): domain Eukaryota; kingdom Metazoa; phylum Chordata; class Amphibia; order Anura; family Pelobatidae; genus Pelobates; species Pelobates cultripes. The sequence goes on along the minus strand of OW240917.1, from coordinate 254,763,496 downwards.
ACAGTTTGCCTGAATGTATCTGATTGTGCCTACATAGATTCATATGGTGAGAACCCTGATGACAGCAAGGGGTGTGAGGTCCGATGGGACATTAAACACATACCTCTCCTGTTGTAGGTACTGTGGTTTGCTGCGGTGGAATACTATATAGACTATGGTGAGATGTTTGATGGATGCTCGATATTTGGTGTAGAGCTGGTGGCATTTCCTGAGCTTGCCTTAGATAAGAGATGTTATTAAAGGACCACTATAGTGCCAGGAAAACATACTCGTTTTCCTGGCACTATAGTGCCCTGAGGGTGCCCCCACCCTCAGGGTCCCCCTCCCGCCCGGCTCTGGAAGGGGAAAGGGGTAAAAACTTACCTTTTTCCAGCGCTGGGCGGAGAGCTCTCCTCCTCCGATCCTCCTCTTCCTCCCCGCCGGCTGAATGCGCACGCGCAGCAAGAGCTGCGCGCGCATTCAGCCCGTCGCATAGGAAAGCATTACAATGCTTTCCTATGGACGCTGGGTGCTGTCACTGTGAAAATCACAGTGAGAAGCGCAAGCGCCTCTAGTGGCTGTCAATGAGACAGCCACTAGAGGGGGGGAAGGCTTAACCCATTCATAAACATAGCAGTTTCTCTGAAACTGCTATGTTTATTAAAAAATGGGTTAACCCTAGCTGGACCTGGCACCCAGACCACTTCATTAAGCTGAAGTGGTCTGGGTGCCTAGAGTGGTCCTTTAAAGTACTGAGGTCCTTGGGTTCCAAGAGATGTACTATACAGCTTTTCATCCAGAGGCCCCATACTTATTTAGTTAAAGTGCTAGTCACACAGTTATCATTTTTATTTAAAATGAGAAGTTTCAGCTTCAGTTAAACATGCTACATACATAACTATTACTTATTATGAATAGTAATGTGTAAATAACACCATATCAAATACAATAATTTGATATTCCTGATATTATGCATCTCAAATAAATGCAAGTTGTCTGTCAGTTCTCGGGCCATTAAAATGTTATTGGTGGCCATGAATTAAGATCCACATTATGGGTGTTTTGTGTGTAAATGAAATTCTAAGGTTAAGTCATACAGTCACCTTGGAAGCCAACAGACTGTTTTTTTTCTAATCCAATTTTCTCCCCAGAACGGCTGTTTGTAAAAAAAAAAAAAAAAAGAAAAGTGTATTTCTTGTAAAACTGGCTTTTGCAATATGCCTTTGTTAAGAACGTCAGTAGTTATGGTACTGAGTTCTTCTATTCCTTTCCCAATAGCTGAGCATAAGTGATTATAGCTGCAGTTAGGGTGTAGAGGAATAGTAGAGATGAAAGGTTACCCCAAGCATGAGCCTAGACTTCATGAAGAGTACAACAGGGATGATCTTTATTGACGCCACACTGGCTTTTATGGAAATCCTCCTGCAAGAGGACCTCCCACTGTAAACAAAAGTGACAACCAATCATAATACAGATTTACAGTAAAACCCTCCCTTCCTCTGCCTGGGAGATAATGAGATAAGTTAAGGAATAACCCAATTATCTCCAGGCAAGGGAACACATTTTCCCCAAAACTTAGAACACCCTTTTACACACAAGGTATCCCCACAAATGACATGTCCCCTGATAGCCCCGATCTGGGTGACCAACATATTCAAATTTCACCCAGATCGGTTCAGGGGTTCTCAAAAAGCATGGAAGTCTTAGTTTACCGACGTCAATTTCAAAAAAGCCAAAGAAACAAATAAACACACTAACAGAGCCTCCTGGCTCATAGGAGCGATTGTTCCCCATGTTCGTGGGAACCAAACTACCAAACGGTGCTCTCCTAGCTGTTCGGCAACAAAAGGAAGCAGGAAATTCGTATATATTCAGCGGTGTTCAGGAAGTCGAGTGTCCGATTTTAGTTCCAGGCACTCGACAACCAAGTCGCGCTGCCTCCTTTCGTGCAAACAAGATGGCCGCCATTTTCTCTTCCACGTGGCGTTCGTATATGCCGCCCAGAGAGCGCTTAATGGACGGTTCCCTTTGAAGTTAATGAGCCAAGAGGGTGGTCGGTGTTCGGTAGTTTAATCTACCAAACCAATAAACGGAAAATACAGAAGAAAAGAAGAAAATGCCGAAAGTTCGTCTATTTTCTTCACAGCCTTAACTCCATTCACTCTGCTGTCTTTTGTGGTAGTGCAGCAGAAGCTGACCTGGTGTGATCTTGTACATTGAACCTGGCAGCATCATGCCATGTTCATGCGGGTACCATGACCTGACAGGCAGGGAAGGTCAATAACTGGGGCAGGCAGTGAAGGTCCATAACTGGAAGGTGTGGTGTTAGATTATTTCTGATGCGGTGTTAGATTAGTTATGGTGGATGATGTGGTGTTAGTTCTGGTGTAAGGTGCAGCGGATTAGTTTTGGTGAAGGAATATGGAGCTAGATTTGTTTCTGTGCAAGGTGAAGCGTTGGATTAATTTTAGTATAAGGCATGGTGTTGGATTCGTTTCTTTAGAAGGTGCAGGGTTGGATTACTTTCATTGTAAGGTGCAGTGTTTGATTCATTTTTGTAGAAGGTGTAACACTGAATCAGGTGCAGTGTTGGATTAGTTTCAGTGGAAGGTACAGTGTTGGATTAGTTTCAGTGGAAGGTGCAGCGTTGGATTAGATTCAGTGGAAGGTACAGCGTTGGATTAGTTTCAGTGGAAGGTACAGCGTTGGATTAGTTTCAGTGGAAGGTGCAGCGTTGGATTAGTTTCAGTGGAAGGTGTAGTGTTGGATTCGTTTCAGTGGAAGGTACAGCGTTGGATTAGTTTAAATGGAAGGTACAGCGTTGGATTCGTTTCCATGGAAGGTACAGCGTTGGATTAGTTTAAGTGGAAGGTACAGCGTTGGATTAGTGTCAGTGGAAGGTGCAGCGTTGTATTAGTTTCAGTGGAAGGTGCAGCATTGGATTAGTTTCAGTGTAAAGTGCAGTGTTGGATTAGTTCTGGTGGATGGTGTGATGTTGGATTAGTTCTGGTGGATGGTGCGGTGTTGGATTAGTTTCGATGGAACATGCGGCATTGGATTCATTTCGGTGTAAATTGCAGTGTTTGATTCATTTTTGTAGAAGGTGTAACACTGAATCAGGTGCAGTGTTGGATTAGTTTTAGTGGAAGTTGCAGCGTTGGATTAGTTTCAGTGGAAGGTACAGCGTTGGATTAGTTTCAGTGGAAGGTGCAGCGTTGGATTAGTTTCAGTGGAAGGTGCAGCGTTGGATTAGTTTCAGTGGAAGGTGTAGTGTTGGATTCGTTTCAGTGGAAGGTACAGCGTTGGATTAGTTTAAATGGAAGGTACAGCGTTGGATTCGTTTCCGTGGAAGGTACAGCGTTGGATTAGTTTCAGTGGAAGGTACAGCGTTGGATTAGTGTCAGTGGAAGGTGCAGCATTGGATTAGTTTCAGTGTAAAGTGCAGTGTTGGATTAGTTCTGGTGGATGGTGTGATGTTGGATTAGTTCTGGTGGATGGTGCAGTGTTGGATTAGTTTCGATGGAACATGCGGCATTGGATTCATTTCGGTGTAAATTGCAGTGTTTGATTCATTTTTGTAGAAGGTGTAACAATGAATCAGGTGCAGTGTTGGATTAGTTTCAGTGGAAGGTGCAGCGTTGGATTAGTATCAGTGGAAGATGCAGCGTTGGATTAGATTCAGTGGAAGGTATAGCGTTGGATTAGTTTCAGTGGAAGGTGCAGCGTTGGATTAGTTTTAGTGGAAGTTGCAGCGTTGGATTAGTTTCAGTGGAAGGTACAGCGTTGGATTAGTTTCAGTGGAAGGTACAGCGTTGGATTAGTTTCATTGGAAGGTGCAGCGTTGGATTAGTTTTAGTGGAAGTTGCAGCGTTGGATTAGTTTCAGTGGAAGGTACAGCGTTGGATTAGTTTCAGTGGAAGGTACAGCGTTGGATTAGTTTCATTGGAAGGTGCAGCGTTGGATTAGTTTTAGTGGAAGTTGCAGCGTTGGATTAGTTTCAGTGGAAGGTACAGCGTTGGATTAGTTTCAGTGGAAGGTACAGCGTTGGATTAGTTTCAGGAAGGTGCAGCGTTGGATTAGGTGTTGCAGCGTTGGATTAGGTGCAGCGTTGGATTAGTTTCGTTTCAGTGGAAGGTACAGCGTTGGATTAGTTTAGTTGGAAGGTGGACAGCGTTGGATTAGTTTAAATGGAAGGTACAGCGTTGGATTCGTTTCAGTGGAAGGTACAGCGTTGGATTCGTTTCAGTGGAAGGTACAGCGTTGGATTAGTGTCAGTGGAAGGTGCAGCGTTGTATTAGTTTCAGTGGAAGGTGCAGCATTGGATTAGTTTCAGTGGAAGGTGCAGTGTTGGATTAGTTCTGGTGGATGGCGTGATGTTGGATTAGTTCTGGTGGATGGTGCGATGTTGGATTAGTTCTGGTGGATGGTGCGATGTTGGATTAGTTCTGGTGGATGGTGCGGTGTTAGATTAGTATCAGTGTAAGGTGCAGCGTTGGATTAGTTTTGGTGGAAGGTGCAGTATTGAATTCGTTCTGATAGACGGTGCAGTGTTGGATTGATTTCTGTGGTATATGTGGGATTGGCTTAGTTTCGATGGTATATTATTTATTTTATTTATTTATAAAATATTTTACCAGCAAAGATACATTGAGATTTCTCTTGTTTTCAAGTATGTCCTGGGTCCACAAAACATTGCATTGATACAAGATGGTACAATAAAATACAAAAACAATATTAATACACAACAAATACAAAATTTTATATAGAACAGATAAATATTTAATCAACCATGACAGGTACATTCTGTTTTGAGTTATGTAGAGAGGGATCTCTTAAAGGACTTTAGGCTTGGGGAAGATTTTAAAGTGTGCGGGAGATCGTTCCATAATTGCGGTCTTCTGTAGGAAAAGGAGGATCGGGCTGCTTTCTTTTTGTATTGAGGTAGACTAAATAAAGTGCTGGTACTGGATCGGAGGTTATAGGAGGTGGGAACAGCCAGGGAGAGCATTCTGCTCAGGTAGGGAGGGAGCTTCCCAGAAAAGCTCTTAAACACAAGGCTGGAAAGATGAAGGGTGCGTCTGGATTCCAGCGACAACCAGTTAAGTTATTTTAAAACGTCACAATGGTGGGTCATGTAATTACATTGTAGCACAAGTTGGCAGAACGAGTTATATAATGTATTGAGTTTATTAAGGTGGATTTGCGGTGCAGGTGCATATACTACATCCCCATAATCAATGATTGGCATCAGCATTTGCTGTACAATATTTTCCTTTACTGTAGGGCTTAGGCAGGATTTGTTTCTGTACAGGGCACCTAGTTTGGGATAAATTTTAGATGCAAGTTTTTCTAAGTGGAGGCCAAAAGATAGATGGTGGTCTAATGAAAGAGTGGACTGTGGTCAGTGTACTATTTTTTTTTTTTTGATGGATAGGTAGGAATTGTGTAATTTAGGTACTGTTCCAAAGATCATTGTGACATATTTGTCATTGTTTAGGAAGAGTTTGTTTTTTGCGATCCACTTTTCTACCTCTGTGAATTGATCATGGAGCACAGCCTCAAACTGCGGTAGATTGGATTTGCTTGCATAGATTACTGTGTTGTCTGCGTACATGTGTACATTTGATCATTTGCAGACATTAGGCAGATCATTTATAAATAATGTGAACAGTAGCGGAGCCAAGATTGGAACCTTGGGGAACACCACACATGACTGGGAGAGGGAGGGAGTCACCGTCAGAAATGGACATACATTGTGAGCAATCCGATACATATGATCGAAAACCAGGTTAGTGAACAATCACCAATACCTGAGTTTTTGAGTTTGTGCAGTAGAATATCGTGGTCTACTGTGTCAAAGGCCTTTGCAAAATCAAGGAAAATAGCTCCAGCTAGGTCTCCTCATTCCATGCCAGTTTGGATGTCATTACAAACTTTTAAGAGGGCTGTTGTAGTGGAGTGATTCGGGCGAAAACCCGATTGATCAGGGGTCAGATAGTAAGATTGTTGGTAATACTCACATAGCTGCGTGTGGACGCATTTTTCTAAGATTTTTGACAATACTGGGAGTAATGATATTGGGCGATAGTTGGAAACCAAAGTAGTGTCACCACATTTATGGATAGGCACTACACTTGCGGTATTCCCAAGTTTGGGTATGTATCCAGACACCAAGGATTCATTAATTAGAGTTGTGACGGGTTTAGCAATTGCCGGCGCACTGAGCTTCAACAGCATTGCTGGGATTTGATCAGGTCCAGACTGGTTTTTCATTTTTAGATTATTAAGGTGTTTCTTAATGACACTAATAGGCACAGGTCTAAAAATTAACTTGTCTATATTGGCTCTTTGCAAATTTAGTAGGGCCTGATCCACATTTCAGGATGTGTGTCATTTATTAGCTTGGCAATCAGGGTGGTGGAGCATCCGACAAAATAATTGTTAAAGGCATTTGCTACATCTAAGGGAAGTTGCAGGGCTTGGTTATCCACTTTGACAGTGGAGGGTTGGGAGTGGATTTGTCTATATGCACAGTGATCATTCATAGAGCCAGTACGCTTGAACTTTGACCACAATGAATCCTAAAACTGGTACATTTGGATGAGGTCAGCTGTGATCCAATTCATATGTGCTCCTTTTACTCTCACCTTACGCAGCGGGGCATGCAAATTCCAAACTTGTAGGAGTTCAGACTGAAAGAATTCAGATATGGGATTATGTTTAATCTGGAGGTTCTTGATGTCATTAAGAAAGGATTCAAGGTTACATTTTTTGAAGGACCTGGTGATTTTAACCTTGGGAGAGGATTTAGTAGCCTTTATTTTGCGCACGCAGTACACTAAACCGTGATCATTAGGTTGCGAAGCAGTCACAAAAATACTTGAATTAGAAAAGAAAATACCACAATCCCAGATTGATTTTATCATATTTTAAAAAATTACTTTTTTTGGTTTTTAGACTCTTTTTATGTTCAAAAGAGAGGCACGGCTATGGGGACCAGGTTTGCCCCCAGCTATGCTAATTTATTCATGGCAGACTGGGAAACGGAAGCAGTCTGGGGTGACCATGCTTGGAGAGCAAACCTGGTCTCATATTTCCGTTACATTGATGATTTATTTTTTATTTGGAAAGGCACTGATAACTCACTAAAACTTTTTTTAAACCACCTAAACAAAAATGACAAAGGTATTGTTTTAACCTCAGAATTTAGCAAAGAAGAAATCCGCTTTTTAGATCTAAAAATTTTAATTAAATGACGGAAAACTAAACACGAAAACTTTTTTTTAAAAAGTGTGCACTAACACAGTCATCGACCAAAATAGCTGTCACTATACTCCTTGGTTAGACAGCGCTCCAAAAAGGCAATTTTTAAGACTTAAAAGAAATTGCACACTTAATGAAGATTTTAACGAACAGAGCAACATTTTAAAATTTTTTTTTTAGAAAAACACTACTCAGAAGACAAACTTGAAACCATAATCACTAAAATTAAGTCCGATGAAAGGAGTAGTTTGTTAAAATACAAAAATAAAAATCTTAACACTACCCCTTCCCTTCCCATCATCTTTGACTACAATAACAAAAATAAAGACATAAGGAAAACTATCCACAAACATTGGCACATTTTATCCGAAGACCCTGTTCTCAACAAAATCATTCCTGAAAAACCTAATATTATCTTCAGAGGTGCCCCCAATTTCAAAACCCTTTTAACAAAAAATTTTACAAAGACTAAGTCAAACAAATTATCCACCTTGTCTAACGCTAAAGGCTTTTTTAAATGCAGAAAATTTATTGTTTGTAAAACCACCCAATTGTCAGTTCCAAACAAAACTACAACATTCAAATCAAACATTACTAACAAAAATTATAACATTAAACAGTTTATTACATGCTGTACTAAAAATGTCATATACCTACTGGAGTGCCCTTGTGGTCTCCAGTATGTGGGTATGACGTCAAGATGCCTAAAAATTAGGATATCAGAACACTGTCGAAACATTAAGAATGGATTTGAAAATCACACAGTGTCTAAACATTTCCTAATACACCACCAAAAAAACCCCAACGTTCTCAAGTTTACCCCTATCCAAGTATGCAAGCTTCCATGGAGAGGTGGCGATATAAGAAATATTTTGGGAAAAGCCGAAATGGAATGGGTCTTTAACCTTAAGACATTAACCCCAGAAGGCTTAAATGCAGAATTTGATCTCTTTAATTTCTTGTGATATTTTATAACAAGTGTAATTTTATGAAAATATTAATATTAGCATTTTTCCCTATATCTAACAAAAAGCACTGTTATTTCCCATTACTCATGTTTTATTCTTATCTTTATTATAATTTATTCTGCTGTCTATTATACATTCACTTTTTATTCCTTTTTAATATATGTATAATGTATATTCTTTATGTATTTTATGTTTTCTATGCTCTCATCTTACTCTGCCTTTTTAAATATATTTCCCTTTGTTCCACTTTCCCTTCACCAATATGGCTGTTCTAAATTTTCTAATTAAAGCTCCCATATTCCCCATCTCGCTCTATTTTCCGTCCAGATCACGTCATATTTTTAGACCTGATCTGGACTACATCTCCCTTCATGCCCAGCGCCACCGCACGGCACTATGCCGTCCCCGCCCACCCGCCCGTTTCATTGGCTCTCTATGGCCGCGCCCACGCGACCTTTTAACCTGCCTTCCTCCCAACTACATTTCCCTTTATGCCCAGCGATACCGCACGGCACTATGCCGTCCCCGCCCACCCGCTTGTTCCCATTGGCTCGTAACGGCCGCGCCCTCGCGACCTTTAACCTGCCCTTTCCCCCTCAATTTCTTTCCTTCCCCTTCATTCAAAATTTATTTCTTTTTGTCCCCTATAGGCCTATAGTGGGTTAGAAATAACCCCATAATACACAAATCGAAAAACGATCCTTTTTAACTGTTTTAACATACCAACCTATTCAAAGCTTTCATTTAAGTCATGTGACCGCGGTCACATGGTAATGACGCCATTTTGGCGCCAATTTTTTGTAATTTATATATAGCTGCCTATATAATGTGAACAGCCAGGATTATTTGCTCTACACTTGAAAAAGCCTATTGTTTGGCGAAACGCGTTGTGTATTTTACTTTTGTTTTATATTAAAGTATTTTGAGACTACCTTTTACCTTGGGTTAGTTCATTTACTTTATATGTTGCTGTTTTATCCTGGCTGATTTCCTTTTTTAACAAGACCCAGTACTTCAAAAGAAATCCTTGGTGGGGATTATTCCACCTACGCCTGGTTCATAGAGCAGTGCGCCTGCTCTGAACACTGTAAGTACGTTTCTTTTTATTTTTCTGTTATTTTATATATGGAAAACACTATGGGCCCTCTCTTGTGATTTTACTTTCATAAGTCCGGCACTGCAAGCATCACTAGAGGAATATCCTACACGTGGGGAGTTCAAATACCACTGTATGCTGTTTAACTCAGAGCTGGTCATAGCTCTAAAAATTGTAAGTTGGCACTCCTAGGACCTCAGTGTTGTCTGTCGTTGCAATATTACCTTAGTTATTGCACCATTGGATTTTCCTTCTTTTATATATTTTATATGCTGACGTTTGTCTGAGAAGGTGTAAAGAATCGTGTGGAGTCACCTCCAATTTGCCCAGTAATATCCTACATGTGGGGAGTATTAAATACCACTGTATGCTGTTTTACCTAGAGCTGGACGTAGCTCTAAAAATTGTAAGTTGGCATTTCTCCACGTCTGTGTTGTTCGTGATCCTCCTAGTATTACGGTTTTGCACTATTCGGTCTCCCCCCTCTCTGCTTTTGTATTCCATATCTGACTACGGAGATTCCAAAGCAAGAATAGAAGAACAGTCACTCAAGACCTACACCATACCTATAGAGACTCTTTCATTTTCTCTAGCGCACCCTGTATCTGTTGTCTGTTGTTCTACTGTGTCAAAGGCCTTTGCAAAATCAAGGAAAATAGCTCCAGCTAGGTCTCCTCATTCCATGCCAGTTTGGATGTCATTACAAACTTTTAAGAGGGGAGTTGTAGTGGAGTGATTCGGGCAAAAACCCGATTGATCAGGGGTCAGATAGTAAGATTGTTGGTAATACTCACATAGCTGCGTGTGGACGCATTTTTCTAAGATTTTTGACAATACTGGGAGTAATGATATTGGGCGATAGTTAGAAACCAAAGTAGTGTCACCACATTTATGGATAGGCACTACACTTGCGGTATTCCCAAGTTTGGGTATGTATCCAGACACCAAGGATTCATTAATTAGAGTTGTGACGGGTTTAGCAATTGCCGGCGCACTGAGCTTCAACAGCATTGCTGGGATTTGATCAGGTCCAGACTGGTTTTTCATTTTTAGATTATTAAGGTGTTTCTTAATGACACTAATAGGCACAGGTCTAAAAATTAACTTGTCTATATTGGCTCTTTGCAAATTTAGTAGGGCCTGATCCACATTTCAGGATGTGTGTCATTTATTAGCTTGGCAATCAGGGTGGTGGAGCATCCGACAAAATAATTGTTAAAGGCATTTGCTACATCTAAGGGAAGTTGCAGGGCTTGGTTATCCACTTTGACAGTGGAGGGTTGGGAGTGGATTTGTCTATATGCACAGTGATCATTCATAGAGCCAGTACGCTTGAACTTTGACCACAATGAATCCTAAAACTGGTACATTTGGATGAGGTCAGCTGTGATCCAATTCATATGTGCTCCTTTTACTCTCACCTTACGCAGCGGGGCATGCAAATTCCAAACTTGTAGGAGTTCAGACTGAAAGAATTCAGATATGGGATTATGTTTAATCTGGAGGTTCTTGATGTCATTAAGAAAGGATTCAAGGTTAAATTTTTTTGAAGGACCTGGTGATTTTAACCTTGGGAGAGGATTTAGTAGCCTTTATTTTGCGCACGCAGTACACTAAACCGTGATCACTGAAACAGTTAGGGAGAACAACTGTCTCCTGGATTCTAAAAGGAGAAGTGGAGAGAATCCAATTGAGCAGAGTATGGTTATGGCTTTTAATGTTTATGCGAGATGGGGAGGAGATTAATTGTGTTATGCAGCATTGTATTAGTTTCGGTGGAAGATGCAGTGTTGGATTAGTTCTGGTGGATGGTGTGATAGAAACATAGAATGTGACGGCAGATAAGAACCATTCGGCCCATCTAGTCTGCCCAATTTTTAAAATACTTTCATTAGTCCCTGGCCTTATCTTATAGTTAGGATACCCTTATGCATATCCCACGCATGCTTAAAGGGACACTATAGTCATGCAGACCACTTCAGCTCAATGAAGTGGTCTGGGTGTCAGGTCCCTCTAGGGTTAACCCTGCCTGATGTAAACATAGCAGTTTCAAAGAAACTGCTATGTTTACATCTGGGGTTAAGCCAGCCTCTAGAGGCGCATCAGCAGTGATTGAGGCATATTATGCCTCAATCACGCAGAGCGTCCATAGGAACGCATTGAAAAATGCTTTCCTACGGACATTTTGAATGCATGCGGCGCCGGTGAAGTCAGACAAGGATGCTGACATCGGCAGGGCAGGAGAGGTAAGGGAGCCTGGCATGGGAAAAGGGTGAGTAGCTGAAGTGGTTTTAACCCCTTCAGCGCCATGGGAGGGGGACCCTGAGGGTAGGGGCACCCTCAAGGTACTATAGTGTCAGGAAAACCAAGTGGTTTTCCTGACACCATAGTGTCCCTTTAAATGCCTTTACTGTGTTCACCTCTACCACTTCAGCTGGAAGGCTATTTGTGGCGGAACCAAGCTCGTCACTGGGCACTGGAGAAGCCTGGTTGCTTGCCTGCTCCCTCTGGAATAAATTGAATCTACCGAACCAACGCACGAATGGGGGGACCACCTGGGCAAGGAGTGTGCCATTGATTTACCTCCCAGAAGCTGCGGTTAACTTTGGTGAACACTGGGTGACCGCTGTTCGTATAACCGAACACGTGGCAGCAGCCATCTTAAACTCCCGAACGGCCAGCGGTGTTCAGCTCCAAATCTATGGAACTCAAAACAGACACTTATTTGCACGAACACCGCTGAGCCGCCGACCTCCCTTCTCCTGCAATTTATACAAACACCGTCCGTTTGGTACTTTCCCTATGTGAGCAGTGTTACCCAAGATAGCTATGCCAGGAAGCCCAATCATGTAACGTAAAGACTATGTGAAAGACTTTGGCTCCATGGCGATTGAACTGTATGTACGTGATCTGAGCGCCATTCGGTCATAATATGCGCTCAGATCTAAGCTATCTGGGGATATGTTGAATGTATATGTTTTATGTAGTAATTGTAACACTGTGTAATTGTATGTCTTTTTTACTAACATGTGGCTAATGGAGTTTTGCCTCTGTCCTTGGAGATAATTGGATTACTTCCCAATTATCTCCAGGACAGAGAGGAGGGATTATAATGCATTGTAGGAGTATTTAAATGTGTAAGCTTGTGATTGGTCAATGTCCACAAGTAGCCCTCAATAAACCAGACCTACTTGCACCTTTCTTGAAGCCTTGGATCCTGCTTGGGGGAAGGGATACCTACACTCTGGGGATTGCTATAATCACTCACTCCCCAGAGTAAGCTCTTGTAAGCTTGATTTGTTCCTGCTACGCTTTTAGGAGAGGTTCACCCACTGGGAGCTGGATCCTGGTCGTGGATGCAGGGTGGGTGAGAGACGGCGAGCCCCCGGCGCAGCTGCATCGCTGGAAGTGGGGTCCGCAGTGCTGATGGTGTCGGTTGGAGTGCTCGGAGTCCTCGGCAAGTTCTAGGAGCATCGATTGGCGGAGTGCCAGCGGTTCGTCACATCCACTATGTATCCCAGTTTTTCATCTTGTCCCCCTAGTGTCCACCAGGTGGAAGACCTGCATAAAAGCCGGGCAGGTAGCCCCATTAAATCAGTTCTGCTTGACCCTCAAACAAAGTGTCGTCTCGTTCTTGGAGGGAATTGGATTGTATGCAGTTACAGTGCGACTGCCAGGAGTGTAAACTGTTCGTATGGTTTTTGCTGTTCGGCTGTTTACGGCATTCGTGTGTTTCCTGTTCGGGAGTTGGAGTATTCATGTGTTTGCAGTAACTGCTCGTCTATCTGGAAGGGGAATATCGTCTAAACGGATTTTAACCCCTTGTGTGCTTAACAGTCCGTTACACTATTCCATGCATCCACTACCCTCTCCTGATATTATTTTTAAACCTTTGCCCCTCTAATTTAAGACCATGTCCTCTTGTTGTGGTAGTTTGTCTTCTTTTAAATATAGTCTCCTTCTTTACTATGTTGATTCCCTTTATGTATTTAAATGTTTCTATCATATCCCCCATGTCTCGTCTTTCCTCCAAGCTATACATGTTAAGTGATGTTGGATTATTTATGGTGGATGGTGCGGTGTTAGATTAGTTCTGGTGGATTGTGTGATGTTAGATTAGTTTCAGTGTAAGGTGCGGTGTTTGATTAGTTCTGGTGTATGGTGTGATGTTAGATTAGTCCTGGTGGATGATGCGGTGAATTAGATTCAGTGGAAGATAAGGTGTTGGATAAATTTCTGTAGAAAGTGAGACGCTGAATTAGTTTCGTAGAAGGAAAGGTGTTGAATTAATTTCAGTGTAAGGTGCAGTGTTGGATTAATTTCTATAGAAGGTGTTGCATTGGATTAGTTTTAGTTTTAGTGTAAAGTGCGGTATTGGATTAGGATCTGTAGAAGGTACAGTGTTAGGTTAATTGCAGAAAAGACGTGGTGTTTAAATCATTCTGGTGGATGGTGCGATTTTGAATTAGTTGTGATGGAAGGTGCAGTGTTGGATTAGTTCTGGTGGAAGGTGTAGTGTTGGGTTAGTTCTGATGGAACGTGTGGTGTTCTATTAGTTCTGGTGGAAGGTGCTGCTTTGGGTAAATTTCAGTGGAAAACGTGGCGTTGTATTAGTTCTGGTGGAAGGTGCAGCAATGGCTTCATTTTCAGAGGATTAGTTCTGGTGGAAGATGCGTTTTGTTAATTTCAGTGGAAGACGTTGCTGTGTTGGGTACATTTCAGTGGATTAGTTCTGGTGGAAGATGCTACGTTTGGTTAATTTCAGTGGAAGACGTGTTGTTGGAATAATTCTGGTGAAAAGTGCTGTGTTGGGTAAATTTCAGTCAAAAACGTGGCGTTGGAATAATTCTGGTGGAAGGTGCGGCGATAGATTAATTTCAGTGGAAGACATGTCGTTAGATTAGTTCTGGTGGAAGGTTCTGCGTTGGGTAAATTTCAGTGGAAGACATGTCGTTGGATTAGTTCTGGTGGAAGGTGTGGCGATGGATTAATTTCAGTGGAAGACGTGGCTTTGTATTAGTTCTGGTGGAAGGTTCTGCGTTGGGTAAATTTCAGTCGAAAAAGTGGAGTTGGAATAATTGTGGTGAAAGGTGCGGCGATGGAATCATTTTGGTGGAAGACACGTCGTTAGATTAGTTCTGGTGGAAATTGCTGTGCCGGATCAATTTCAGTGGAATACGTGGCATTGGAATAATTCTGGTGGAAGGTCCTGCGTTTGGTAAATTTCAGTGGAAGACGTGGCGTTGAAATAATTCTGGTGAAAGGTGCTGCGTTGGGTAGATTTCAGTGGATTAGTTCTGGTGGAAGATGCTGCGTTTGGTTAATTTCAGTGGAAGACATGTTGTTGGAATAATTCTGGTGGAAAATGCTGCGTTTTGTTAATTTCGGTGGAAGACGTGGCGTTGGATTATTTCTATTGGAAGGTGTGGTGTTCGATTATTTGCTGTGGAAGGTGCGACGTTGGGTTAATTTCAGTGGAAGACGTGTTGTTGCATTATTTATTGTGGTATTTATGGTGCAGTGTTGGATTAAAGCTGGTGAAAGGTGCGTCCTTGGATTATTTCTGGTGGAAGACCTGTTGTTGGATTAGTACTGGTGGAAAGTGTAGTGTTGGGTTAGTTCTGGTGGAAAGTGTGTTGTTGGATTATTTCTTGTGGAAGGTGTGGTGTTGGGTAAATTTCAGTGGAAGACGTGTTGTTGGATTATTTCTGGTGGAAGACGTGTCTTTGTATTAGTTCTTGTGAAAGGTGCGGTTTTGGATTAAAGCTGGTGAAAGGTGTGGCTTTGGATTAGCGCCAGAAAAAGCTGCAGTGCTGGATGCGTTCCAGTAGACTTGGCAATGTTAGGCAACGTTTATCGTTTATCTTTGACAGTAACCATCAAGCAGACTGTAGAGCAAATAGATATTTTTTTGGTCAAACATTCACTTAACCTTTTGCTGCTGGAGTCTCAGGATGTTCTCAGGCAGCTGCGGCACAGAGAGCATGTGGAGTATATTTCTTATTGTCCGGTGCCTTACTGACACTAAGCAATAAAGTGATTATTATCATGACTTTCTCTGTTTCCATTTCAAGCTAATTACCCCAGTGAGGCATCTGTGCCACGATCACGCTTAATGTTCAGATCGTGAATTCCTGTAACTAAGCAACGGTTACCTGGAAACGCTGCTAGTTTCAGAAACCTGTCATTTTCTCCTCTTTACTATTCAGAAACAGTTTCAGTTCAAGGAGGTCCCTAGAAAAACGTGTCAGTGGGTCAGATGAGAGAGACAGGATTGAGGTTACTTGTGGCATTTTAGCTGCAGATAGCAATGCTGTTTAGTTAATAAATGCGACAGAATAGCTTTTTAAAACAATGCGTTATCCCATCGGGGGAGTAGGGAGGTCATGCAAAATGCTGCTTTATTAATATACCGTTAAAGCTGGTGCCAGGAGGAAACTGGTTTATTGTCTCATATAGAGCAAAATTAGGCATCTTGCGGGACAATTTCCACACAAAAGCTGGTATGTGTTTAGCTGAGGAGATGTGTGGATTTTAGCAAGCTTTCACATTTCCTGGTATCAAAGGGGTCTCTTGGTGGAGGGAGTCTGTAAAAGCCATGGACCAAAATCCTCCATCGCAAAACAAAGCAATACAGTAAAATAATCCCATTGTACGTCCCAACATTTCAAATGGGCAAAGATGGGGATACTTTGATTTTAGGTAGAGTAGGGGTGTAGCCAGGGTGGGAGCCATTCTGAGAAATTTTAGGTGACTTACTAAAAACTATTTATAAAACTAAAATGTCACTTATAACAAGAACAATGTATCTTATTTACACAGACTGATTTGTAAACACATTCATTGTAGTTTAAATACACATTGTTTAGAGTATAACTGTTGTGGAGCTCTGTTATACACTCAGACACACCAACATTATGGAGCTCTTAGAAAAGAGGGACATTGGGATTATAACACAAAATAGGAGAGGAGCAATCCCTTAACTCCTACCAGCCCCAGCCAGCAGAAGCCACTCTTCTGCTCCCTTAAGGTAGGATACTACAGGGTGGCTGAAATGTTTACCTGCATGTGTGTTTTTGTGTATTGGTATGTGTTTTGTTTGTGTTGCTGTTTGTGTGTCATTGTATCTGTATGTGTGAGTGTGTTATCTGTATCTCTGTGTATATCTCTGTGCGTCAATTTATCGGTATGTGTGTCAGTGTGTGGATATGTATGTCTGCGTATCTGTGTGTGTCATTATTATTATCATTTATATAGCACCAACAGATTCCGTAGTGCTTTACAATATTATAAGAGAGGGGTTTTAGCTATAAATAGGACACTTACAAGAAAACTTACAGAAACGATAGGTTGAAGAGGACCCTGCTCAAACGAGCTTACAGTCTATAGGAGATGGGGTGTAAAACACATTAGGACAGAGAATAGCAATCACAGTAGGCTTTTTTCCTAAAAAGATGGGTTTTAAGGCACTTCTTAAATGATTGAAGACTAGGGGAGAGTCTGATGGCAGTAGCAGGCTGTTCCATAGGAAGGGAGCCGCCCGCGAGAAGTCCATCAGTTGGCTGTATGGGTGCGAGTAGCGGACAGGAGAAGGTCACGGGCAGAGCGGAGAGACCGAGAAGGGGCATACCTATGGATCTGTGAAGAGAAATAAGAGGGGCTAGAATTGGTCAATGCTTTATAGGTATGGATTAGCATTTTGAATTGACTCCTATAGGATACAGGAAGCCAATGTAAGGACTGACAAAGGGGTGAGGTGTGAGAGGACCGACTAGAGAGGAAAATCAGTCTGGCGGCAGCATTCATTACAGACTGTAGCGGGGTAATATGGTTTTTGCAAAGACCAATTGGGATAGGATTAAAATAATCCATGTGGGAAATTACTAGATCATGGACAAGCTCTTTGGTACCATCTTGCGTAAGAAAGGGGCAGATGCAGGCTATGTTTTTAAGATGGAATCTACAGGATTTGGTAAGATGCTGGATGTGAGGCTCAAAGGTGAGGCTAGAATCAAATATGACACCAAGACAGCGCGCTTGCAAGGATGGACTGATGTGGAAACCACTGACTTGAAGGGAGAGCGATAGAGGAGGATTAGTAATAGGAGGAGGAAAGACAAGAAGCTCAATTTTAGAGAGATTGAGTTTTAGAAAGCGGGAGGGCATCCAATCAGAGATGGAAGAAAGGCAAGCAGTGACACGTTGCAGGACGGCAGGGGAGAGGTCCGGGGAGGAGAAATATAACTGGGTGTCATCAGCGTACAGGTGGTAGTGGAATCCAAAAGAGGTAATAAGTTTGCTAAGAGAGGCAGTATAAAGAGAAAATAGAAAGGGACCAAGGACAGAGCCTTGGGGGACTCCAACCGAGACAGGACAAGGGGAGGAGGTATCATTAGAAAAAGAGACACTGAATGAGCGCTGGGAGAGATAGGGTGAAAACCACGAGAAGACAGTATCACAGAGACCGAGTGATTGAAGAGTTTGAAGGAGAGCATGATCAAAGGTGTCAAAGGCTGCAGAGAGGTCAAGAAGAATTAGTATGGAGTAGTGGCCTTTGGATTTAGCTGCGATTAGGTCATTAGTAACTTTTCTAAGAGCAGTCTCAGTAGAGTGTAGGGGGTGGAAGCCAGATTGAAGAGGGTCAAGGAGAGAGTTGGAATTGAGACATATGGGTAAAGACAAGTCTTTCCAGAAGCTTTGAAGAAAAGGGGAGCAGGGATATGGGACGATAGTTAGAGGGGGAGGACGGGTCAAGAGATGTTTTTTTCAGGATAGGTACTAGAGTAGCATGTTTAAGGTCAGCAGAGACAATGACAGAAGAGAGAGAGCAGTTGACGATGTGTGTTAAGGAAGGAAGGGGAGAGAGATCTGGTAAGGTGAGATGGGACAGGATCAAGTGGCCAAGTGGTGGGGCGAGAGGAAAGGAGAAGCACAGCCACCTCTTGTTCAGTAGCCAGGAAGAAAGTCTGAAGGGTAGGAAATGTATGATCTTCGTGTGGTTGAGAAAGAGAAAGGCAGGGTGGGGAGAATTCTTTCCTTAACTCTTCAATCTTATCGGTAAAGTAGCATGCAAAGCTCTCGGCTTATTTGTATCTATGTATTTGTATATGTGTCAGTTTCTGTATCTATACGTGTGTCAGTGTTTGTATCTGTTTATCTACATGTGTATCAGTGTTACTGTGCAACTGTATGTGTGTCAGTGTTTGTATTTGTGCATCTGCACTTGTCAGTGAATGTATCAGTGTGCCTGTGCAACTGCATGTTTCAGTGCTTGTATCTGTGTATGTGCATTTGTGTCAGTGTTTGTATCTGTGTGTCTGTTTATCTACATTTGTAGCAGTGTTGTATCTGTATCAGTGTATCTGTGCAACTGTGAGTCAGTGTTTATATCTCTATGCACCTGTTTGTGTCATTGTTTGTATCTTTATATGTGTCAGCGTGTTTATGTATATCTACCAATGTGTCATTGTATGTGTCAGTGTGTATGTATGTCTGAGTGTGTCCGTGTGTGCATCTGTACGTGGCAGTGATTGTATCTGTGTATCTCCATATGTGGCAGTGTGTGTTCCAGTGTGTCTGTGCATCTGCGTCATTGTTTGTTTCTGTGTCAGTGTTTGTGTAATTTTGTGTGTGTCCGTATGTATATCAGTGTTTGTATCTGTGTGCCTGTGCATCCATGTGTGTCAGTGTTTGCACCGGTGTGTCTGTAACTGTATGTGGGTCCATATTTGTATCTGCATGTGTGTCAGTGAGTTTATTTGTGTCTGTGCATTGGCATGTGTGTCAGTGTATGAATCTGCACTGTATATAGTACATCTTGGGCAGACGAGAAGCAGGGGGGGCCTGGGGCAAAGGTAGAGCAGGTGAGACAGGTGAATCTAGGGCAGAGGAGAAGCAGGAAAGTCTAGGGCAGAGAAAAAGAAAAGTTGGGGACAAATAAAAATAAAATAAAAAAAAGGTTTGGAATTACTGGTCTAGGGAATCCCTCATCACAATGCCCAAATACAAGTACCCTTTACTAACAGGTAAATGGATGCCCAATACTGACTTATTTTTCAATTCCAAAATAATGTGATCAGGTGGTCGTATATAAATGGGATTATTAGATGACCCATATTTTTAAGGTATGAGTTGCAGATAACGTAGTCATTGGGGTAAGTAATTCTCCTGGTCTCACCTTTCCTTGGCTAAGACTGGTTCTTTCATTAGCTTCTTCTTATCTGCAGGGGTTCCTCTGTGTGGTTACAGTCCATAGTCATGACATTTTGCCAGCCTTTGATGGTATCAGCACTCCAGAGGAGATTTAATAACACATGTTGTGGAACACCCTGTAGGACTTTGTAGGATCTCCATGTGCAGGTCCCTCGAAAACGTGACCTGTGGGCGAAGCTTTGAGCAGATCAGACTGGCTCTGTGAAATGCAACGTGGTACCCGTGAAATTCTGCTCACTGCTGGTCTTCAGGCATTGACTGATCAATACCACTGGAGAGATGCCAGCTGAGAATCCATAATATGAAACAATCTTCAAACACTGAACAGAAATGTTTCATATTCCGCACATCATACAGTTTCACGTGATTCCCTTCTTCACTGTAAGGATGCACATGGACCACAGGAGATGCCACCACGTGAGAAAACATAATTTTTAAATGGCTAACGATTCATTTATTCAGATTAATTTGGGTTAGGAAGAAGAACAGGGGAAGATATGTATATTCTAATGTAACGAGACAAGTCTACCTGTAAAATAACCTGCTTCTATCATAGCTAAAACTTGCTGACTGTTACCTTATCTAAAGCTCATCTTCTGCCTTTTAAATGGGCAGCCAGGAAAAAAACAAACAAACAAGAAACGTGATGCAACTTTAAAACCTAAAAAGAGAAACTGAGCACACATCACAATACATCCAACGAGCAAACAGTTAACTGAATATACCACTGCCTACAGGTCCTGGCAGAGAGTCTGCATTGAGTGACATTATGGGTTATTTATCAGTGTTCTGTTCCTGAAAAGTGCTTGATTAATTCTCAGCATTATTTTGATTGTATTTATCAAAAGGATTTAAAGAGGGACTGTTTCTTCATAGTAAATTCTGCTAGTTTCTACAGAAATTTCCATTTTTATCAGAATGAAGTTGTTATGGCGCACTTAGGTCCTCAATCTGGCTTCCCTCAGGGGGTTAACCCCTTAAGGACACATGACGTGTGACATGTCATGATTCCCTTTTATTCCAGAAGTTTGGTCCTTAATGGGTTCAACAGTTAATAAATGGTTTATTACCAAAATCTTCAATACAGCGCTTGTCAGCTCTTTCCACAACATGCAGGAAGTTTCAGAAAGGAACTGTCAGCTGTTGCTCTCCGTCTTTCAGTAGCTCCCCATTCACAAATCAAATTGAGAAAAATACATACATTTGTTACTCTATTTTGTGAATCGTACTGATACTCTCAGCCTACGAGCAGCTCCCAGTCCAAGGCTTCCTGATTCAAGATCTCGGAGTGCAACAGAAATTCATGGGAAGAACTGACAGGCACCAAATTCAAGACTTTGGGGTTAAACCATTGAACATGTAACCATTTTAGATAAACTGGTAACTGGGGACCAACTCACACTATAACAACTTATTTCAGATGAAGCTGTTATGGTGCCTTGAGTGTTCCTTAAAGCAGAACTTGGTCTGTTTCCTAAGGCCTTAAAGATCAGTAGTTTGAAATATGTACCCGTGACTTTATTTTTAATACTTTGTATTTTTATAAAACACACAGAGGAAACTGTTAATATCTTTGTAAGAATGTGTGGGATGTTTATATATTTATATCAGTCATTATTACGCAATGCTATTTTACTAGTATCAGTATTTTTGTTCCTACATTGTTTGACGTCCAAAGCCAGGGTTATGGGGTACTGGGTGAAGGAATTTCTGGATATGGAGGATGACAGAGGTTAAAGGTTAGAGGACAAAAGTGTTTTTGGAAAATGGCAATGGTGGCTGGGGCTGTAGGGACAAGGAATATTAGGCAGTAGAGGGTGATGGAGGCTTTGGGGAAAGGGTTGAGGAGACTGGTGGTGGTGCATTAGGTGGGATAGTAGGGGTTGGATGAAGTTTTAGGGAGAGGGCAGAGGAGAATTGTGGTGGTGGATTTGGAATCATGGTAGGGATTAGAGAACAAGGGATGTTTTGGGGAGAGGGTAAAGGAGGTTGGGGTGAAGGAAGGTGTTTTAACGAGGACATACAGGCTGTTTTGACTTTTACTGATGTTTCATGGGTGCCGTAATTTGAATGAAATATTCCCTTTCTTAGTGTGAAGATAAAATATTAACATCTGATGTTTTTATATTTTCAAGAAGGTCTATATGTAGAAAAGCTAACTGTCCTAAGTTGCTGGTAACCTATTATGACTTATTTATTTCACTGATACATTTTCTGAAAGATTGTTGCTTTTTAATTCTCAACACATTGAAAGTTTAAGCAAAGAGTGCATTTGACAATATGTTCAGGGATTTTAAAGCATTTGTACTGCTGGAAGTTATTAGGTCAGGTTATATGGAGTGGATGAAAGCAGGTATTATATAGTAACAAAGTGAAACGCGTTTGCACACTCCTTGAACAGTTTTACTGTCATGAATAAACTACTTTATATGTGTTTTAAGTGACTTTGATTGTTCTTTAGAGTCCATGATTATACAGCTTAACCCAGAAAGCTACAGCGCAGCTATGTAAAGAGTGTGTAGGTGCACACGGCATATTCTGCAATTTTCCCAGCTTGCGACACTTGACAGACAAATACGCAGTAGTTGGGCCTTGCCACCACTGGGCTGGCTGGTCTACGACGCAGCTTTTAACCTGTCTTAAAAAAAACAAACGCTTGAAATTCATCATCTAGTGACGTAAGAGTGTTCATTTTCTCAGTAATGCATCAGCCTCTAAATCCTCAAACTAATGAAACATTACAGTGCGCCAGTCATCAGAATGGTATTAAAATTATTTCTGTTTACAGAGGACAATATGTAAATTGCAGTAATATTAAACCTAATAACATTTTATTGCATCCTGTGTCATTTAAAAAAAATAAATTTGTATTTTATTAAGTTGTTCATAATGTCATACAACTTTTCCATTTTATGTAATAAATATATTCATGGACATAACAATAACACAGATGGGTGCATATATGGAACATAGAAGTATTATTGCCTTATCAAACGTCTCAGTGTTGTTCACTTGTCTCATAGGGCTAAGTATCCGCATACCTTTTGCAGGTTTGAGTTAACAGCATCCTGTATAAAGTGAGCAGTCCCAGAACTTTGTGGTCGAGGGGTTTGAGCTCCAAGGCGCGACTATGGCTTTTTGGTACCACTATGTGGTATGATTCTATAATTGCTTTTGGCGACGGCCCCACAATCAACAGCTCTCTGTGTAGGTCCTGGGTCTTGGTCTTCTGGCAGCGGCTGGGGTGACAGGCCTAATTTCTGCAGGAATGTCTTGGGGTCTTCATGGGAGGTTAATGTGATGCTCTCTCCTCCCATATCAGCTAAGAGGGATCCCTCCAAACCCCAGCGGTACCTGATATAGACGCATCCCGCAGTCTCCTGGCTGTTGGTGTCAGCTTTTTCTTCACTGTTGGGACAGAGAAAGGGATATCGCCACTCTGCAGCCTTTCCAGGGTATTGACTCCATCTCCCTGGAACGTTGCATTATCTCTGCCCTCACGGACATGTCCCTGGTCACTGCTATAACCTCTTTGGGTGCCCCACTCGGTGCCGCAGCTGACTTCCGCACTCTGAACGTCGAGGTGATCAGTGGAGAGTCTGAGCTGCTTTTCATGTTAATGGAGGATAACATATTGTGAACCCACATATGGAGCCTCGTTGTCTCGACTGTCTTGGGGATGCCCCTGAGACGCAGGTTTCGTCGCCTGTGGCGGACCTCCAGCGTGGTTACCACTCTGCTCAAGTGCTGCACCTGCTAACAGTTAAGTGTCGGTGGCTTGAGACTTCACTTCTCTGGATGCCTCCCTTGCTTCCAGCTCCCGGACTTTCTGGTGGACCACTTCTACTTCAGTCTGGACCTCCCGGAGGTCTTCCTTCCATACCTTCCGGAGGTCCACCAGGAGATGCTTTGTGTCCCCTTTTCTTGAGGGTGACTCGTCCTCCCCAGAAGCTTCATCAGATCTAGGTTAGGGTAAGGCCTCTCCATCCTCCTGTGAGGCCTCGGACGCCTCTGTGTCATACTGGGTCTCAGGCGCAATCTTTGATGGCTGGTGTATTGCCGGTCACTCAAAAGAAAGCCGTATATCGGGCTGTTTAGGCGTTTCAGAGCGGTAGGGCTTCTTGTGTTTGCGCCCCATTGTCTCTGTTTGAGGGGTGCGTCCGTTTTTGGCTGGAAATATTTTGATCTTTGTTTTGCGGAGCCCCGTGGAAAGAAGTCTGTTCAGTATGGTTGTCAGCCACACCCCTCCTGTGTCATTTTTTTTATAACCACGATTTATAAAATACAGACAACTTGAGTGATGGACAGGAAGGGACCCCAGATTGACTCAAATATCAATCTTCCAATTTGATAAATCTGTCTGTAAACCTGGAGAGAGGAGGTGTCCATCTCATGTCCTTGGCTCAGTCTCTTCTGTGCTCTTGTTATATCTTAACTTTTCTTACAGCATCACACTTTCCATCCATATCAGATGCTTTCCCCCTCTATATACAGATTTTCTGTATAAGCTCTCCCTCTGTGTCACAACTGATTCCACCATCCTCCTGTCTCTGCCCCCGCTCTCTTCATCCCTCTACCTCTTTCCCTTTAAATATCTCTTCCAGGTCCTACCAGTTCTGTTTAAATCCTCACACTATACTCTGTGTTAATACACTTTCTTACTTATGGATACACTTCATTCAGTAACCTTCTCCACTACATCAGTTTGCCACCTCCGCCATA
The DNA here is from genome assembly GCA_933207985.1 of Pelobates cultripes. Lineage (NCBI taxonomy): Eukaryota > Metazoa > Chordata > Amphibia > Anura > Pelobatidae > Pelobates > Pelobates cultripes. The sequence goes on along the minus strand of OW240917.1, from coordinate 254,739,256 downwards.
TCTGTTCTTCCCCATCTTATCAGTCGGCTCCTACCGCCTTATCTGTTCTTCCCCATCTTATCAGTCGGCTCCCCCCGCCATATCTGTTCTCTTCTCCCCCACCCTATCAGTCTGCTTCCCCAACAGATCAATCGATTTCCCTCCACCATATGTTCTTTTCTCCCCCACTATATCAGTCTGCTCCCCATGTCAGTCACGCCCCTACCCACCATATCAGTCTCCTTCTCCACCATATCTGTTATCTTCTTCCCCATTATATCAGTCTACTTCCCCCAGCCATATCAGTCTGCTCCCCCCACCATATGTTCTCTTCTCCCCCAACATATTAGTATGATTCATCCACCATATTGGTTTCCTTTCCCTCTTCGTGAAGATACATGGTGCAATGTGCTTTATGGAAAAATCATGTGATGGTAAGGTGCTGAAGATGGCTTATTAAATCAACACTTTTTTCTTAAAGTGAATTAATGGTGGCATTTGCTATTCGCAGCTACTGCCATGAACTCGCACTACTCTTCGGCAAGGATATTTACATATAATTGTATAAAATGTGTATGTTCAGCTTAGTATTAGGACTGGCTTCCTTTGAGAATGAGAAATGATTGACTGTTGCCAGGAATATCCTTTTCTAAATAAAGATGAGCATCTGTAATGGGACACTACAAATAACTTTGATGGTGTCTTCTAATTGCACAGTGTGCATGCTCATTCACTGCTGATAATGAGGTGGAAATCGATAAATTTAGGGGTGGGGGCAATAGTTTTTTTTACAGTGAGCAGCCACAGGCTGCTCACTGTTTACCAGACATGCCCCTACTCGCGGTATAGCGAGTAGGGGCATTTAATTTACTAATACTAAGTAATTTTTACTTAGTATTAGTAAATGTGGCTGAAAGACCAATTTAGGTCTTTCAGCCTTTCAGTAGATAGCTCCCTGATACCGTGGGAATTAAGGAGTTATCTACTAAGCGGCTGCAGGATGCAGCCACAGCAGTGGATAGGATTGGAGTTTCATTCATTAGAATGAAATTCCGATCCGAATAAAATGCCGAATTGCGTTCTAAAAGAAACGAACAGACTGTTCTCATTCAGTTAGAACGCAATTCGGCAGTTTAGTGGAAAGTGACAGGAAGCATTGTGGGAACACAGAGGAAAGCTAGGGATCATGGGAAAATTGCTCTGACCAGCGGAAATGAAGCACACTTTGCTCCTCCGCTGGTCAGAGCTGGTCAAGCGGAGGAATCCTCCATAAGGCAAAGAGTCCCTACTTTGTCTTATGATTTTAAAGAAAACTAAAGAAGACAGGAAGAAAAGAATAACAGATCCTGAGAGAGGGGGAGAAGAGGAAGAGATTGAGGAAAGGTAAGTTCGGCATGACAGTGCCGCTTTAAAGTCAAGGTGCCACATGGCTAGGACCTATGTGCTACCATTTTGTAGGGCTTAGATTATCATATGCTTGTCTTCTTTAATCAGCGATTAGTTTATTTCTAACTTTTGGGGCAGGGAATGGATAGGTGATATTTATAGAAAGTTTCGTAGCGAAAGCGTACCTCTGTCCTATACCCGCAACACAGAATTATCATTACCCTGTTACTATTTAATTAATAATACGGATTTTGTTTGTGTCAATGTGTCGCTGAGTCCCCCTTTTCAGAATCAAACCAAAATATCTTAAAACTATCTTTTTCTCCCAGCCAGTAGATATTAACATCTCCCCATGATTAATGACATTAGATGAGCCATATCTTCTCACCATCCAACCCATAAGACGTCAGTATCGTTGCAATCGTATAAAGAGATCGCCCATCTAATACAGAATGAGTGAGGTTTATAATAGTGATGGCAAAACTCACGCAAATCATCTTCAATCCACGTAGTAAATTTTTCATATTGGGCGTTGTACGGAGTGATGCGCACAACTCGCACGGAGACATCTGTGTCTTGATGCCATCCTTTCTGATCTAGAACATATTCTCATGGTGTGAAAACGAGCACAATCCAGATGGATGTCCTCATCTTTCGAGCAGTTTTCTTAAATTATCTGCTAATTTATTGCTGAAGAAATTCTCACCCTCGTTATGTGATGATTAAACTAGGAATTATTTTCAGCATTCCCTATATGGAAATAGTGGGGCTCCCTGATGTATCAATGGATTTAGGGTGTGTATGCGAACTTTCAGGTTTATTTATAAGCTTCTACAAATGTGTGATGCTTAACGAAGTGTGACGTGACAGAGTACATATAACATGCATGCTCACTACTTTCACTTCTAAAATGGGTAAAACATGTGGCATAGCCGTATGGCAGGAGAAAGCACAACATGTAGTATAGCCTGTATGGTGGGAGAAGGTACAATGTGCGTGTGATGAAAGCAACTTCGCCACTGGTTCTTGGAGGGGCCTGCTGGCCAGCCTCTTGCCCCAGGGAATGGGCCCTGCAATATACCTTGCCCAATGCACTTTAAAAGGCACTGTTCTCATGTGAAGTATGTACTTTGTACTCCAGACAGAGAGACCGACTGTTGGCCCTAATTCTCTGGAACTGTTTTGGTCATGGGACCATGTGCACGGTGGGTCAAAAAGAGACTGCCATGGAATTTCTGAACCCCTGCTCTGATCTGGGTGATTTTTGGATATGTTGTTCATCCGGATCAGGGCTATCAGGGGATGTGTGGTGGGGATATGTGGTGTTTTCCAGACTTTGTAAAAATGTGTGTTTTTTTCTGCTTAAAATTGAATTAGCCCATTGTCTTCGTTAATTGTATCACAGGCAGAGGTGAGGGTTTGTGTTCACTGTATGGGAGTGTCTGAATGTAAATCTCTGTTTTTACTGGTTTGTATGTTTTGTATTCGGTGCCCAACTAGGTCCACCTGGACGTCACCCTCAACTAGCAGCCTCGTCTCGTGTTGTAGGGAACTGCTATAACCACACTGGGGATTGCTATACTCTGTATACTCCCCTGGTTTCCAATCACTAGTTCTTCTAAGAGATGTTCCTGCTTCGCTCTCTGAAGGAAGAGAGATTCACCCACTGGATCCTGGAGCCTTGTCGTAGGTTTAGGGTGGGTAGGAGACGGTGAGACCCCAACCAAACTGCGGCGGTTTGTGGGGTCTGCAGTGCTTATGGTCCTTGGTAAGCACCGATTAACGGGTGATCTGTTACAGCGCTGTATAGCTGTATGGTGGGAGAAGGTACAAAACGCGGTATAGCTTTATTGTTGGGAGAAGGCACAACGTGCGGTATAGCTGTATGTTGAAAGAAGGTACAAAACGCTGTATGGTGGGAGAAGGCACAACGCGCGGTATAGCTGTATGGTGGGAGAAGGCACAACGCGCGGTATAGCTCTATGGTGGGAGAAAGTACAACACGCAGTATAGCTGTATGGTGGGAGAAGGTACAACGCCCTATATAGCCTGTATGGTGAGAGAAGGTACAACGCGCGGTATAGCTGTATGGTGGAGAAGGTACAACACCCTATATAGCCTGTAGGGTGGGAGAAGGTACAACGTGCAGTATAGCCTCTATGGTGGGAGAAGGTACAAGCGCGGGATAGTCTGTATGGTGGGAGAAGGTACAACGCGCAGTATAGCTGTATGGTGGGAGAAGGTACAACGCGCAGTATAGCTGTATGGTGGGAGAAGGTACAACGCACGGTATAGCCTGTATGGTGGGAGAAGGTACAACGCGCGGTATAGCCTGTATGGTGGGAGAAGGTACAACGCGCGGTATAGCCTGTATGGTGGGAGAAGTTACAACGCGCGGTATAGCCTGTATGGTGGGAGAAGGTACAACGCGCGGTATATTGAACTGTCTAAATCTGTTAGAACTACAGAGAAGAGGTTTCCGGAAGTGACGTTACAGTTGAGAGACCGGAAGTGACGAAACGGCAATCAGAGCCGCAACAGAGATCAGCTGCTATCCCCACCTCTCCGATGAGCGATTGGAGGAATAGAGAAGAGGCGGGAAAACACATTATCTTAAAAACCGGACAGTAAGAAAATAACAGAATGCCAACTGAAAAAGCCGACATCGAAGGCGAAACGCGTCTTGGTACAGCAGGAGAGGAAGAGACTCGACATATACTGTATTTATTTACTTCTTTTATTAGTATTCTAAATCATTTCTATTTTAATTATCTTTAATAAATACTTTTTCAAATATACTTACCTCTGCCTTGCACCTTTGGATCCGGTTAAGGGTAGTGTCACCCCTAATAATAGACACATACAACAGTAATACTTAGAGCCAGTTATTAAAAGGCTCTTTAAAAGGTGAGCACTTTTTTTCTGTATATATATTGCACTGTGCACTAAGGGTATAACAATCTGCACCCAGAAGTTTTTTTTTCCTTTTTATCTCTTTTGGAGATCGATTTTGGTTGAAAGGAAGAGAAAAGAACAAACTACACCAATACGGTACTGCTGCCAGCCTTAAAGGCACGGATGCAAAAGTGTTTAGAGCCTATACCCATATAAATGGCGCTATAAAATGTGAGTTTACCTGTACATATTTAAATCTAAACTCAGGGTATAGTCATACAATATTACGCTATGTGCCTTTCTGTTTTTTCTTTTTTCTATATATACACCTCTTGCCTTTACCCTGAGTGGTAAGTGTATGTTTATATATTTGAGCACTTTGGAATTACACCTATAGCGCTACACTCTTACCAAGTAGTGGGAAAGTTTCTACACTGACCCACTCGTGGTTACTTGTTTGTTTTGTACAACGCGCGGTCTAGCCTGTATGGTGGGAGAAGGTACCAGGCACGGTATAGCCTGTATGGTGGGAGAAGGTACCAGGCACGGTATAGCCTGTATGGTGGGAGAAGGTACAACGCGTGGTATAGCCTGTATTGTGGGAGAAGGTACAACGCGCAGGATAGCCGTATAGTGGGAAAAGGCACAACACGTAGTATAACCTGTATTGTGGGAGAAGGTACAACGCGCGGTATAGCTGTATGGCAAGAGAAGGAACAACATGTAGTATAGCCTGCATGGTGGGAGAAGGTATAATTTGCGGTATACCTGTATGGTGGGAGAAAGTATAATTTGCGGTATACCTGTATGGTGGGAGAAGGCAAAACACGCGGTATAGCTGTATGGTGGGAGATGGTATAATGCGCGGTATAGGTATATGGCAGCAGTAGGTACAACGCGCAGTGTATGTATATATGGCAGCAGTAGGTACAACGTGTGGTATATGCTAAATGGCGGGAGATGGAACAAAAGGCAGTGCAGCGATATGGCAGCAGTAGATATAATGCGGTATAGCTATGTGGCTTACAGTGTACCTGTTACGGGAATAGGGATTATGTCACTGTCAAAATGTTAATTTTTAATATTTAGTGTCATTGAAGTGATATCCTTTATCATTACAGACAATGCTAAGATTTGCACAATTACAACGGTCCCCAATAGTTGAAACAGACACATCATCTTCATCTGGTCCCAGGAAACTAAGTGCTTAGTTAGTGTTGTGGCCCAGCTATCCCCAGTAAAAAAGAGAACCCTCTTACTTTGGGAAGAGTTTAAAGAAAGTATTTTGTGGACCTTATTGTTATATATTAAAGACGGAGGAATAGGTGGTCACCAAGCTATTGACGTGCATAATTTGGGTTCCAGCCCACCCTCCCCACCCCCCAGTAGGTGGGTCATAACCTGTTTAGTTTTCAAGACCTAATGTCTGCCCCATGTGGTCTTGAGATGCTTGTAATAACTACTATGTACAATATTTACCAAAAACCCATTTATTAACAATATGTAAGATTGCAAGAAATGGAATTGGCTTTCCTTAGCGCACATTAAAGGGACTCTCTCATCCAGAGAGGATGGCAAAGTTCCCATCAAGTAGATCTACATGGTATATACATTTCGCGGAAAAACAACCTGCAATGTACAGATCACACACAGATGTCCTTCAATATGGCATCCAGAATTGGGAACAAGTGGCTGTATGTATAGTTGTCTGTCCCAAATGATACCCTGCCATACCACAGTGCATGGTGCCACCTTTGTGGTTTGCATTTTGCTGAAGAACGACGTAAACTTGGCACTGGGAGTTCATTCACTGGGTTTATAAAGTAAAATCACTTCCTTGCTATATACTGTTGATCTGTTTGGCTAGCACAAACCATCCATAGAATTCAAAGCATTCTCTTCCAGAACTCTGTCATGACAGCGCCTCGCTAATAAGTCTGTCAGTGTTATTTGCTGTATAAAAATTCCTACTAGAGAAAAGATCTGTTATCAGTCGTGAATCAGATTCTCCAGAGACTTAACTTCTGGCACAAACAATGATTTCTGGGCGACTGGTCTCCTGTGTATATATTGTGTCTTGCAGACAGTTTATTATCCACAGTCGATCATTCGGATGTCTGCGGCATACAGACAGCATGTTCCATGGTTTCAATCTCACTGCACAGGATAAAATATTAATAATGAACCTGAGCATCTCCTGTTAGCCTTCCCCTTATCCTCTGAATATGTATTGGCTGGATTCTGAGAAGAACGCAGTTTGAGGTGTGTGAGAACGCATTGTATTGTGTACCAGATGTATGGAAAACTGCTGATGAAACCTGGATGAGTTCTGTACAAATAAGAGATACCTCATTGCCAAGGACCGTGGTTTTAATATAAACTCCAGGGGTTGGAAAGGACTTATGCTGGTGAAATGTTCTGCTCTGTCCGTACAAGTGTATCAAAGGCCATTTCAACAGTGTATTATCACTGTGGGGTTTTACTATAGTTGAATCAGTGTGGTTTTGAGCTAGCTAATGACGCAGCTGAATTGGAGATATACATCTGGCAGCTAAGGGGATAATACATGTATGTGCAGCATTTAAAAGTGAAACACTGCACATACAGACTACAGGCACCATGACTACTTCAAATCACTGAAGTGGTCATGTTGCTTGGATCTTTAAACTCTCAGCTAACAGGTCTGCATGACTGAAAACAACTTGTGTTTTTACTTCAGGATCTCTCCATTTATAATTTGTATTTTATTGAATTTCATGCACATAGGCAAACATTCACATCAGTGTATTGGTATGGGAAAAGAAAACGTAACATAACATATGGAACATTTCAGGTTAGCTACTCTGAGTGTACTACCTCAACTCGTGTTGATTGCTGTAGGTAGTGCGTGTCAGATTTCTAGTGTCTCCTCAATCTGAGTCTTAGGGATTCTGGCCTCGCTGGTGGACAAGTGTGCGGACTCAGAATCAGGGATGGTGACAGTTGTTGGGGGTGCTGGGAGTCCCAGAGAGTGGGCCTATGGTAATGGCTTAAGTATACACTGCTCTACTCATCATACTGATATTTAAAGTCTTTGGACTCCCAGGCTGCTGCTCTTGAGATGGGTCAGCGATTTGCCTTCCCTGGCAGCCCCCACTCTCCCCCATAGTGGCTGCTCGTGCCTGCACTTGCCTGTGCATCTCTCCGGTCCATGCAGCATCGTAGTCTCTCTGGGTCCTCATCAGAGGTAAGGGTGATGATTTGGTTGCCGTAGGACACCATCAGGTCTCAGTCAGCTCTCCAGCGGTACCGCACCGAGTAGTCTCTCAATTTCTTGGTTACTGGAGCCAGCCTTCTTTTTTCAAGTAGTGCGGCAAAGGAGATGTCACTGAAGAACAGACTCGAGGTGCCTTCAAACTTTGCGCTCCCCAGCGCTCTGGAGCGTGCCATGATGGCCGATTGCACAGCTGTGTCTCTGGTGACTATGATAGTGTCTCGTGGACTGTCTCTGGAGCGGTCATCGCCTTCCTGACCCTGAACGCTTTAAGTAGCATCGTTGGGTCTGCTTCCCCCTTCTGGCCAATGGTAGCGATCAGCTGCTGGGTATATGGAAGTAGCGCGTCCCCCTTTACCTCTTCGGGTATTCCCCACAGGCGTTTATTGCGGCGCCTGTGTCTGGACTCCAGGGATGCCACCAAGCTGTTTAGCCTCTGTATCTGCTTTGGAAATCCGTCCAGGTTAGTTTAATTTGCTTGCAGCAGAGTCTCTCAGGCAGTGCCTCTCTCCTCTACCTCCTGGAGCTTGTTCTGCATTGCCCCCATATCTTGTCTCATTTCCTGGAGACCTGACTTCCAGATTTCGGCGCATTTCTAGGAGCATCTGCTTTAGGTCTCCTTTGGTTGCAGGAGACGAGTCATCATCAGATTCTGCTTCCCGATGTAAGTCACCTTGTCTTGGAGAGGTAAGTGGTTCCTCTTCCTCCTCTTGGGATTCCTCCAATGTGTGTTCTGTGCGGCTCACTGCGGGCGTCATTTTAAGAGGTGCTGGCGGCATAGGCTGCTCAAAAGAGTCTTATATCTCTTTGTTTAGGGGATTCTGGCACTTGAAATTTACGGTGCTTGCGCCCCATATTGTCTTGGGGGTGGGGGTGGAGTAGTAGAGAATCCTCTCTGGTTAAATAGGCCGGTAGAAGTTAGATAGAACTGCTGGGTTGAAGCCGAGCTCCACCAAAGCACGTCTCTTCAGTCTCTTAGCAATGCTTGCGGAAAAGGCATCCACTAATAAAATAGCAATGTAGGGGACACCCCCACCAAAAAATACATTCTCCCTGAAACAGTCATAAAATGCAATTCTATGTAAACATGTAATTCATTTAGACTTCAGTTATACTGTCAGGGAGATACTGTTATAGCAGCTTTGCTAATGGTAGGAAAGAAACATACTTATATATATAAATAAATGTTACCTTTTTACTGCAAAGTTTAATACTAGAAATCTTTAATTTTCTGTCTATTGGATTGGTTTCTATGAGGCGAAAGTGACTGTTAAATGTAAAGCTTTAACCTTAGCAATAGACTGTTCGAGCTGAAATAACATCTGCCTTGGACTCTTTCCTCTTGCAGTAGAAGCTGAATCGTGGTTTATTTGAGCCAATGGGCATTAATAACTGGTTTCAGTAAAAAGGTATAGGACTAAGAGTCACGATGTTAATGTTTTCCACTTAGCTCCAGGACATGATAAGCCATTCAGTTATTCAGTATGTGCATGTGGGGCCATTGTACAAAATATCACGGCGCACCAACCATGGCTTTTAAACAGTGTACTGTACCAGAGCAAAACGTGTTCAATGCAATGTATGTTCCTCAAGCTATTTGGAGAATATTTAAGTCCACAATGCTTGTACGTGACTTAGGTGGGAGGTGAAGCCCACCACTACTAGTGCTGGTAAGGACCCTCACCAGTAACATACAGTGCCTTGCCAAAGTATTCACCCCCCTTGACTTTTTACCTATTTTGTTACATTACAGCCTTAAGTTCAATGTTTTATAAATCTGAATTTTACGTGATGGATCAGAACACAATAGTCTAAGTTGGTGAAGTGGAAAGAGAAAAATATATACATAAAACTATTTTTTAGAAATAGAAAACATAAACTTTGCATGTGCGTATGTATTCACCCCCTTTGTTATGAAGCCCATGAAAAACTTTGGTGCAACCAATTACCTTCAGAAGTCGCATAATTAGTGCAATGAGGTCTACCTGTGTGCAATCTAAGTGTCACATGATTTGTCATTACATACAGTTGCAAGAAAAAGTATGTGAACCCTTTGGAATGATATGGATTTCTGCACAAATTGGTTATAAAATGTGATCTGATCATCATCTAAGTCACAACAATAGACAATCACAGTCTGCTTAAACTAATAACACACAAAGAATGAAATGTTGCCATGTTTTTATTGAACACACCATGTAAACATTCACAGTGCAGGTGGAAAAAGTATGTGAAACTTTGGATTTGATAACTGGTTGAACCTCAGCCAAACGTTTCCTGTAGTTGCAGATCAGATGTGCACAACGGTCAGGAGTAATTCTTGACCATTCCTCTTTACAGAACTGTTTCAGTTCAGCAATATTTTTGGGATGTCTGGTGTGAATCGCTTTCTTGAGGTCATGCCACAGCATCTCAATCGGGTTGAAGTCAGGGCTCTGACTGGGCAACTTCAGAAGGCGTATTTTCTTCTGTTTAAGCCATTTTGTTGTTGATTTACTTATATGCTTTGGGTCATTGTCCTGTTGCAACACCCATCTTCTGTTGGTCAGCTGGTAGACAGATGGCCTTACGTTCTCCTGCAAAATGTTCTCCTTCGATGCTAGAAATCCGTCCAGGCCCTGACGCAGCAAAGCAGCCCCAAACCATGATGCCCCCACCACCATACTTTACAGTTGGGATGAGGTTTTGATGTTGGTGTGCTGTGCCTTTTTTTCGCCACACATAGTGTTGTGTGTTTCTTCCAAACAACTCAACTTTGGTTTCATCTATCCACAGAATATTTTGCCAGTACTGCTGTGGAACATCCAGGTGCTCTTGTGCAAACTGTAAACGTGCAGCAATGTTTTGTTTGGACAGCAGTGGCTTCCTCTGTGGTATTCTCCCATGAAATCCATTCTTGTTTAGTGTTTTACGTATTGTAGATTCGCTAACAGGGATATTAGCATTTGCCAGTGACTTTTGTAAGTCTTTAGCTGACACTCTAGGATTCTTCTTCACCTCATTGAGCAGTCTGCGCTGTGCTCTTGCAGTCATCTTTACAGGACGGCAATGCTGAACTTTCTCCATTTATAGACAATTTGTCTTACTGTGGACTGATGAACAGCAAGGCTTTTGGAGATACTTTTATAACCCTTTCCAGCTTTATGCAAGTCAACAATTCTTAATCGTAGGTCTTCTGAGCGCTCTTTTGTGCGAGGCATCATTCACATCAGGCAATGCTTCTTGTGAAAAGCAAACCCAGAACTGGTGTGTGTTTTTTATAGGGCAGTGCAGCTGTAACCAACACCTCCAATCTCATCCCATTGATTGGACTCCAGTTGACTGACATCTCGCTCCAATTAGCTCTTGGAGATGTCATTAGTCTAGGGGTTCACATACTTTTTCCACCTGCACTGTGAATGTTTACATGTGTGTTCAATAAAAACATGGCAACATTTCATTCTTTGTATGTTATTAGTTTAAGCAGACTGTGATTGTCTATTGTTGTGACTTAGATGATGATCAGATCACATTTTATGACCAATTTGTGCAGAAATCCATATCATTCCAAAGGGTTCACATACTTTTTCTTGCAACTGTATACACACCTTTTTTGAAAGGCCCCAGAGGCTGCAACACCTAAGCAAGAGGCACTACTAACCAAACACTGCCATGAAGACCAAGGAACTCTCCAAACAAGTAAGGGACAGTGTTGTTGAGAAGTACAAGTCAAGGTTAGGTTATGAAAAAATATCCAAATCGTTGATGATCCCCAGGAACACAATCAAATCTATCATAACCAAACGGAAAGAACACGGCACAAAAGCAAACCTGCCAAGAGACGGCCACCCACCAAAACTCACGGACCGGGAAAGGAGGGCATTAATCAGAGAGGCAGCACAGAGACCTAAGGTAACCCTGGAGGAGCTGCAGAGTTCCACAGCAGAGACTGGAGTATCTGTACATAGGACAACAATATGCCGTACGCTCCATAGAGTTGGGCTTTATGGCAGAGTGGCCAGAAGAAAGCCATTACTTTCAGCAAAAAACAAAATGGCACGTTTTGAGTTTGCGAAAAGGCATGTGGGAGACTCCCAAAATGTATTGAGGAATGTGCTCTGGTCTGATGAGACTAAAATTTTCGGCCATCAAAGAAAACGCTATATCTGGCACAAACCCAACACATCACTCAAAGAACACCATCCCAAAGTGAAACACGGTGGTGGCAGCATCATGCTGTGGGGATGTTTTTCAGCAACTGGGACTGGGAAACTGGTCAGAGTTGAGGGAAAGATGGATGGTGCTAAATACAGGGATATTCTTGAGCAAAACCTGTACCACTCTGTGCTCTACAAAGTATTGACTTTAGGGGGGTGAATAGTTATGCACATTGACCTTTTCTGTTATATTGTCCTATTTGTTGTTTGTTTCACAATAAAAAAAAAAAAAACACATCTTCAAAGTTGTGGGCATGTTCTGTAAATTAAATGATGCAAATCCTCAAACAATCCATGTTAATTCCAGGTTGTGAGGCAACAAAACATGAAAAATGCCAAGGGGGGTGAATACTTTTGCAAGGCACTGTATGTGCTACCAGGAAGAGATATGAAGTAATGCCAGGGATACAAATAAAATACCAGAACACTTGATCTCCAAATACACACCAAGTCTAAGGAACCAGAGAACAGAGAAATGACTCAAGAACAGACCAGGTCAATGCCAACATTATACAAAGGAACACTATAGAAAACAATATAGGTCTGCCAAGAACCACAAGAAGTTTTCTTTATGTAAAGTTATAGGAAAAACATAACTAGCCTGTGTACAGCAAGATGTAAAGTGGAATGGATAGAAGCTGGATGTATGCATTTAATGTCAGAGTTGATGTTGGACAGTAATGGCAGGTGTCTTTCTCTAAAACTCTGCCACTCACAATCACCGTAACACTGCTACTCTCAGTCGGCTTCAGGCTGCCACTATCGATTGCTGCTGTAACACTACTACTTGCTGTCAACTTAAGACTGCCATTCTCGGTCGCTGTAATACTGCCACTCTCAGTTACCATAACGCTGTCATTCTCGGTCACTGCAACACTGCTGCTTTCTAGCTCCATAATCAAGGCTCCCTATATCTATATCATTAATTTACATGCACATTCTATACGGAGAGGGAAAGGAGGAACTAATAAGTGGATGTTGCTATTATACTGCTTAATGGGCCGCAACACAAGCCCCCACATTCATCCAAATTGCACAATCTCTGTCCATATTCCACAGCCTTATCACATACCTCAGCCCCACATTCACTAGGTAGTTGCTTAGGATGATCAAATCATAGCACATTACATGGTCATCTTGGACCTTTCTCTGTTCTGGGCATGTGGTGGACCTCATAGAGGCTAAGTAGGTGTAGTGTTTAATGTACCAGGTCTGTCCCTGGTCTACTGCATCTCACAATAAGTCATCACAAACTGGTGATTGCAGGTCTGTAAATTGGGCAGAGTATGGTTTAGGAAAAACCTGGGATCAAAGGATTTTAAGAATACATTGGGCACAGACTGGTTTAAGACAAAAATAAGCCCATGCTATTCCTAAACATGTATGTGCTCAGAAGGGTTTAGGAATAGCATAGGCACAGAGGGGTTTAGAAATAACCTGGGCACAGAGGAGTATAGGAATACCCTCGGCACTGAGGGGTTTAGGAATAGCCTGGGCACAGCGATGTTTAGGCATAAATTGGGCACAGTGAGGTTTAGGAATAAACTGGGCACAGATTGATTTAGGGATATACTGGACACAGAGGGGTTTAGAAATAGCATTGGCACAGCGAGGTTTAGGAATAAACTGGGCACAGAGGGGTTTAGGGACATACTGGGCTCAGAGGGGTTTAGGAATAGCCTGGGCACAGATTGATTTAGGGATATACTGGACACAGAGGGGTTTAGAAATATCATGGGCACAGAGAGGTTTAGGAATAACCTGGGCACAGATGGGTTTAGTGATATATTGGGCATACACTGGTTTAGCAAAATCCTGGGCACAGATGGGTTTAGACATAAACTTGGCACAGATGGGTTTAGATATAAACTTGGCACAGATGGGTTTAGTGATAAATTTGGCACTAGTTTAGCAATAGTCTGCGCACAGATGGGTTTAGAAATAAACTTGTCACAGATGGGTTTAGGGATAAATTTGGCGCAGACTGGTTTAGAGATAAACTGGGCACAGAGCAATTTAGGAATAGACTGGACACAAAGGGGTTTAGTGATAAATGGGGCACAGTTGGGTTTAGAAAATAAGTAATTAAAAAAATATTGCCTGGTAAAATATGAGTTGAGCGAGAACTTTGATTTGATTAAATGTTGAATGCCGCTCGTGACCACGGATCTGCAGTCCAGCTAGACACACTTGAAATCTAATTGTAGCAATCTATTTTATTACAGTATAAGACAACATTTCCAAAACACAGCAATCAATCATGTGACCATTTTGTCATGGTAACATACAGCAACAATGAAGTGCATTTATTATTATATTAAGGTGCTTAAGACCAAATAATATAGTCCTCATTAGTGAACATATTTTCTTTAAAAAGAGCAAACATATAACTATCTATAAGGTATACATTAGGTTAAGAATAATTCTATTCTGTGCAATACTCCGAGCTAGATCTGAATCTCAGATTTCTCCACTGGCATTGCGTACTGTCACAATGCCTGGATACAGAGCTCGGCTAAACGAAATGGAAAGAAGTGGAGCGCAAGGAACATCCATTCCTACAGCTCCTAGGAAAGCCCGTATATCCTGCCTAACAACAGCAGGTCCCAGGGAGAGCTCAGAGTGTGGCCTATCAGGAGGGATCACCCTCCTGCAGGCAAGGAAGGAGTTAACAGCTTAACCCATTCTAATACAAAGCAAAGGACGAGCATCCTTAACCATTTCTGGACCTTAAACACTTAACATTTCACCAAACATTACATTAATATATATATACTATATTAATATAAAATAATACTTAAAAAAGTAGAATATCTCTGCTGCATTAAATAATTATAGATAATGAGAGATTTCTTACTCTGATTATTAAACCATATGAGTTTCTAGAAATTAGCAACATTACCTTTTAGGGTACATCCACTCAATTTTTGTCGAAAATTATTTTAACTAAAAATCAGGACCATTTATGAGGCATAAATTCAGTGGAAGCTCACATAACTGGGGGTTATAGAACAGGAAACGGTCCATCCTTTTAGTTTCATTAAACTATACTGTGGGGATAATACAATGAATTCTGTAATCCTCACACCAATACTAAGATTTTTATCAATTTTTTGAGAAAATATATATTTTGCTGTAAATTCTGGAGGAACAATGTATAAATAAAGGTTTCTGATCTTTAATATTAAATCAGCATTACAGGTACCCTTTACCGTTTCTGTCTACCGTGTGAAACAAAAATCTAATTTACTAAATCCGGTATTATCAAACTTTAACCAAGTTACCCTCTCCTTCAGACCCTAGGAATATAATAAAAATAAACTATCGGATTACATTATTATTCAAATGGTAAAATGTATAGTAAGTAACTCTAAATATCATGACATAATAATTTTACTGACAGTGGCCCCAAATACCTTGAATCATAGCTAAAAGCCTAATGTTTTTGACTGGACCGTGCCGCCATTGATTTAACCTTCTTGCACCATATATTTGGTGAAGGCATCATTGAGTAAGTGGCACATAGTCAATAAAAGGTTACGAGACATTTTAGTTTTTATTGCTGTGGAGCTCTGTTGTACATGGACACACCAACAATATAGAGATACTAGAAAAGAGGGACAGAGGGATTTGTATCCAACATGAGGACTGTCGCTCCTGGACAGGGACAGAGGTTTTTAACTCCTGTGCTCCCAGACATAAGAAGATGGGAGCCATTACCGGCTGTCCCATGGTTAGTACAGGATTCTGGAGTGTTTAAATGTGACTTCAGTAAACATAGAAGAATTGAATGTTAATGCGTTTGGATTGCCATTGGTATTGTTAGTTGTGGCAATAAACCTGGTTCTGCTAGTAGCCCCATATGGCAATCCTTTGCTGTGATCACTGGGCCAGATGAGAGAAAAGCCCACTGTCTCTGTTTTGGCCATGTAAACATGTTCTGTTTACAGGCGTGTATCAGGGCTGCGTGCTGTGGGCTCTGGATAAGCACACTTTGTCCAAGGCCGCTGCTCAGCGTCTGTATTGTTTAGTTTTATGGCTGTTCTGACAAGCGGTGTTTGTGAGCACAATGTTCGGTGAGCTGTTTGCTGGGGAATGGCATGTCTTTGTGCTGGTTCAGTATGTCCCCCAGGAGCCTTCTCTGTTTCTTATCGATGAGATCTCCTACTGCATCTCTTTATTTCAATTTACATTTCCTTGTAAACAGCGCATTCCAGACCAGAGGACAGTGAAGAAGCTGTATATAATAAGGTCTCCACTGAGAATAACTACTACCGTGCAAGGCTTGCAGTCCCAAATCTACATTACTGTCTGGAACATAACTATAGATTAGCCCAGACAGCGTGCCATGGCTCTCGCAACAGACACAGTGTGCCGTGGCTCTGTCGCAACACGAGCAGTGCGCCGTGGCTGTCGCAGCACAAGCAGTGTGCTGTGGCTCTATCGCAGCATGAGCAGTGCGCCGTGGCTTTGTCGCAGCACAAGCAGTGCGCCATGGCTTTGTCGCAGCACGAGCAGTGCGCCGTGGCTGTCGCAGCATGAGCAGTGCGCCGTGGCTCTATCACAGCACGAGCAGTGCGCCGTGGCTTTGTCGCAGCACGAGCAGTGCGCCGTGGCTCTGTCGCAGCACAAGCAGTGTGCTGTGGCTCTATCGCAGCATGAGCAGTGCGCCGTGGCTTTGTCGCAGCACGAGCAGTGCGCCATGGCTTTGTCGCAGCACGAGCAGTGCGCCGTGGCTGTCGCAGCATGAGCAGTGCGCCGTGGCTCTATCACAGCACGAGCAGTGCGCCGTGGCTTTGTCGCAGCACGAGCAGTGCGCCGTGGCTCTGTCGCAGCACAGGCAGTGCGCTGTGGCTCTGTCGCAGCACAAGCAGTGTGCCGTGCTCTGTCGCAGCACACGCTGAATGCTGTGGATTTGTTACAGAACACGCTGTATGCTGTGGATATGTCGTGGCTTTGTCGTAGCACTCTGTATGCTGTGGATTTGCCGCAGAACATGCTGTATGTTGTTGCTCTATCGCAGCACAGTCTGTATTCTGTGGATTTGTGGCAGAACACGCTGTATGCTGTGGCTCTGTCGTAGTACACTCTGTATCCTGTGGATTTGTCGCAGAACATGCTTTATGCTGTGGCTCTGTCACAGCACACTCTGTATGCTGTGCATTTGTCGCAGAACACGCTGTATGCTATAGCTCTGTCACAGCACACTTGGTATACTGTGGATCTGTCGCAACACATGCTGTATGGCATGGATATGTTGCCAGCACATGCGGTATGCCACAGATCTGTGGCAGCACACGCTGTATGCCGTCGATATGTTGCAGCACATGCAGTTTGCCGTGGATTTGTTAAATCACATTCTGATTGCACAGCTCTGTCGCAGAATACACTGTATGACGTGGCTTTGATGCAGCACTTAATGTATGCCACAATTCTGTCTCAGCACAGCAGAAAAAGCAGTTTCAGAGAGTGTCCTCTCTGTTTCTCAAAATGCGGCTGGGGTGAATCTATGTGGTCTATGATATCTGGGTCTCACTGTGTGGTATCCCCTTTTCCACAGTGGTGACCAGCTCCTTAATTTGCATAACCTGCCCATTCAAAGTGTGGCTATGCAACCCTGAGCATGCCTGATCTCATGATCTCTGAAGCAAAGCAGGGTGGGGCCTGGTTAGTATTCGGATGAGAAATGACTTCTGTTGTTATTGTGTAGAGATTAACAGGCCTGGGCATATTCAGTTTAAGTGCAGAATGTGAATGGTGGTAGCTAATTCAATGCCATGGCTGCTTTCCCAAAAGGTTAGAGTGAAGGGAAGAGGGTTATGTGCAACCAACTTAGCTGGCCTCTCAACACGGCCTTCAGATGTGTACACATCTGGTGACTTGCATTTCATACTATTAAAGGGACACTACTTAATTTTAATAAAGTGGTTATAGTGTTTGGAGTCCACTGGCACCATCCTTCCATTCAGCGTTTAACCATCTTTAAAAAATTCACTGCTAGTTCATCCACTCTGTGCTGCTTGGGATAATGAGAAATCATTAGCTTGAGCAGACAATGGGCAGCTGTGAATGGCTGAGTGTCAGCTGAGGATGTGCACAATGTTTTTGAGATGAAAGCAACAGGATTTGGCGATTGACTGGACATGAGGGATGAAGGATAGGTTGGAGTCAAATAGAACACCTAGGCAGCAGGCCTGCGTGGTGGAGCTGATGGTAGCACCATTAATGTGGAGGGAGACAGAAACAGGAGTAGCAACACTTGATGGAGGAAAGACCAGAAGTTCGATTTTGGACAAGTTGAGCTTAAGGAAGTGGGCAGCCATCCAGTTAGAAATAGCAGAGAGGCAGTCAGAGAGACTAGTCAAGAGAGGTGAGGAAAGATCAGGAAAGAACAGATAGATTTGCGTGTCATCCTCATAGAAATGATATTGGAAGCCAAAGGAGCTGATGATTTTACCAAGGGAGGCAGTATAGATCGAGAACAGTAGGGGACGAAGGACAGAACCTTAGGGGACACCAACAGAGAGGGGTTAGGGGAAAGAGGCAGAGTCAGAAAAAGTAAACACTAAAAAAGTGGTGGGAAAGGTAGGAGGAGCACCAGGAGAGAGCAATATCCTGTATAGCGAGATTACGGAGGATGAAAAGAAGCTGATACAACAGTATCAAAAGCAGCGGAAATGTCAAGGAGAATTAGGATAAAATAGAGACCATAAGATTTTGCAGTCAGATAGTTTGATACTTTGGTCAGAGCAGTTTCCACAGACTGCTGAGTGCGGAAACTTGACTGAAGTGGGTCAAGCAGAGAGTTAGGCTCGAGGAAGTCTGTCAATCTCACATACACAAGTCTTTCAAGGATCTTGGACGCAACAGGTAGTAGCGAGACAGGGCGGTAGTTGGTCGGGGAGTTAGGGTTAAGGTTAGGCTTTTTTAGAATCGGGGTTACAGTTGCATGTTTGAAAGGTGATGGAAATATGCCAGAGGAAAGGGAGAGATTAAGAATTTTAGTGAGAGGCAAAACAAGAGAAGGAGACAGAGTACAGATGAGATGCGAGGGAATAGGATCAAGGGAGCAGTTGGTGGGGCGGGAGGACCGGAGCAGAGCTGAAACCTCTTCCGCTGTAGTGAGTGCGAGTGAACATAGAACAGCAGAGGGAGTAATGTTGGGGAAAGTATTGTAATGAGAAGGAGAGAGATGAGATATCTCTTCCTTGATTGTAGAGATCTTGTCAGTGAAGTGAGTTGCAAAGTTTGTGGCGGTCAAGCCAGTATGAGGAGGAGGAGCTACAGGGCGAAGAAGAGTTAAAAGTGTGAAAGTCATTTGGCATAGAGACAGACTGGTGATGGTAGAAAAAAACAATTATCAATTCTATCCATAATGGGAAATTTTGAATATCATAATGTATTGTTATAAGGAAAATTATATATAAAATGGATTTTTTTTTTTTTGCTTACTATGCTGGATCTCTAATGCTGTTAATTAACATCGGTCGAGTCATTGTCACTCCAGAGAAGATGTTTGGCGATAACTTGGCAGTTTGTGATTTTGTGTGCATTACACAGTGCGCAGAATGAACACAGCTCAGAAAAAGTGTCCTTGTGTTAATGGATTGCGTGGGATTTTCCATGAATAGACCCCTATTTAAAGGAAGATAACCTTCTGTCATTCTTGATAAATAGACACGGTGTACTAGTGTCTTTATCAGTTACAAATAGCTACAGAAATAGCAAAAATATATTTTTTTAATCTTAAGCTTTGTATAGTATAAAGATATACAAAAATAGCTCCAACCCATTGTTAGAACATACATACATAGTAAACAAGTCTACTTGACAAATGTGAAAATAGAGAGAGAAAGTAGGTCTGTCAGGGGGGCTTTGAAGGCCACACATTCTGTGCCCTCTATTTCACATGATGGTTGGACATTTTCTGTCTTCTGGGATGTGCCCTACCATATGTTCCCCTAGTTACGGTGGTTCTACTGGACAGAGGCCTCTTGGTCACCATTCAGTGATTAACGCCACGCACCTCCCCAGTCTAAGCTCTAAACTGGATGATGAAGCTGATGAAGAGTCATATCAGAGGGTCCAGTGAGCCTCCAGACTTGGTGTTAAAGACATTCAAGCCTCCAGACTTGGTCTTAAAGACATTCATTTGCTAAAGCCCTGCGGCCTCCTAACCTGCATGTATAGTTTTGTGGACAGTCATGTATTCTTCATCCTACTGGCATTACATCCCCTGAATCCAGAATAGTCACTCAGACTCTGCTACATTTTTTCCCAATAGGACATTTTCTCTTTGGTCAGTTGATACTTTTCAGTTTTACTTTTCTAAATACTGATCAGAATGTGGATTTTTTTCACCCTGATCTTTACTCCTTCAGTCTTGAAGAAACAGAGCTCCATCCAGCTACTTCTATAGCAAAATGTGTGGTGGCAAGGCTTATATACCAGAAAAGGAAGACTAGTCTTTATTGGGTGAGAGTTTTATCCAGCAATCATGTCTTCCCATCTCCTGATTACTTTAGCCATCGAGTACTGTAGAGCGTGAGCTTTTTTTATATTTTGAAAGCTTTTCTCAGATATCCCATCACATACAGGCACGTTAAGTGTTGGTCTAATAAAGAAAATAGTATAGGAAGGACTAGTTATGTCAGTCAGGGATTACTATTATGAACCAGACTAAAAGCATACAGAACCAGAAGGTGAAAGATTCTCCCATTAGATCCCATTATCAAACTTGATATAAACCCAACAGACCCTACTACCATCTTGTATTCTTTTCTCCAGCCAGGTATTCTGGGTCAGGTCATGACTTGAATTTTAGATCTTAGACACATTAGACTGAGTGCTCAGACACGTGTTCCCTGCCCAGCACACGTTGTAACAGAAACAGGTATCAGGCCAGCCTTTGTATAATACTGGATCCAATTAGTACAAAAAGGCTTTCCTATATTCATAATCTCAGGTTCTCATGACAACAGCACAGCCTGCAACAGATCCGTGAGATATTGATTTTCATCCTCATAAGTCTATTAATAACCTTTTTAAGAAATTTGTGAAAACAAAGCTTCATTAGACAAACAACATAACATAGAACATATTCTATATAAAGCACATGCAAGTAACTAGGAGTGTATATCTATCTGACACTCACAGTATTAATCAATTGCCTGGGTTCTAACCAATCCTCCCTAGTGCAAGCAGTATTATATCATTTCAGTATTGTGTCACTGGGTACAGATTGTATTGGGTTAGCGTGGAGGAAAGCTTTTGCCTTCTGCACACAGAGACAAGTGGTCACGATTCTCTAATCTATCCTGGCTGCCATGCTCAGTGATTGTTCCCGCTGAAGGAATACTTTGCTTTATAAAAGACACCGCAGAGTAATGGAGCTGGACATTTCTTTACCCTATTCTTCCAATTCTCGCACGATGATCTGAATGTATGTTTAATAAACCCGTTAATAAGCCTGGCATGTAATACAAAAAAACGGTTCTCTTTTGATCCTATGAAAAGAGAAACACTTTGTAGAGTGCAGCGTTGTTCTGGCCATTACATAACAAACCCGTCTCCGGCTCCTGCATCTGTGAAATTAGCTATAGTCGAGGAATAGAGTGCTTAACATTTTGGAAATATTTCTGTCAATATGTCACTCTTCTGCAAACAACGTTATTCACTATGCTCCAAATTTGCATCTGGGATTGTATTACATTATTGTGTAACATTTGTATAGAATAGTAAAAATCAAATATCTCACCCTATGAGTGTGCCCCAACCATAAATACATTTGAACAGTTAATTTACTTCTGTGGCATATATGGAGCTTGGAGAATAAATCTAAGGTTTATTAACGGAGTGCGATTTTATCACACTGAACTGTTTAGATGTTGTCAGGAAGGATTGGAAACAGCGTATTGTAAAAACGATAAGAAACATGCTCACTGTACAGGCTGTTTGCCTGTCGGATTTGCTCATCCCTTCTATTATTACTAATAATATCCCACAGTGAATGTATAGGGAATATTTAACTAGAAGGCAGAGTTCACAATAAGGAGGGGGTCAGCTGGTAGATTGCCCACATCAATAGGACACAAACAGTTGTACTGAGAGGCAGTTCGCACAGGACTAATGGATATAACGATGGGCTATACTTTGTTTCAGGTTTTTCATGGATGTATGTGGACCACACGTTCAATAAGTAGCCAGGACATTCACTTTGGGGTTTATTCACTAAACAGTGAAATGCAGAAAACAAACACGTGGACTGCAAATGTTAGGGCAGAATAGCTGGACTGGGGTCATTCTGGACATTTTCCTTATTATTTATTAGTATTAATATCAGCCAATGTTCCAGGAATCAGTTTGTATCAGAAAAAGAACTGGGAATAATTAACCCAGTGAAAGCCAGAGCAGGCATAGGATGTTCTGTTTGTATTTGCTGCTGTTTGGCTCCTGGAGTGCGTGCAGTGGGGAGGTGGGGGTTGTAGTAGTAGAGGGAAGCCTCATTTGCTATGCAGGCACAGGGAGAGCACACGGCTGCTGATTGGTGCGTGAGTAAAGCAGTGCGGATGGGAGTGAACATGTAGCTGTATACAAAGCTCTGTGCCTCAGCTGACAGGCAGATCAGCATCTTTCCAAGGATAACAGTAGCAAGTCTCTCGCACTCTGCCCACCTGTTGCATCTATCCGATCGCTTTAATCGCCAGCTTCATTGCCAAGGCAGTGGTGGCCAGCAATCTCAGTGTAGTCACGGATATCATCCTTACAACCTCAATCCTGGCCAAGCCTGAGTTTCCTGCAAACACTAGCAGACTGCTCCCAGCATGGTGCAAAATGTGATTCTGGTCTTTTTCCGCAGACGACTGAGCCAAAGGCCTGCAGTGGAAGAGCTGGAAAGAAGGAATATTCTGAAACGTGAGTATCTGATACCAAGCTCTGTGTGTTTATTTTTTGGAGATGAGAAAGTGGTGAGATGACAGGTCTCAATGCAGAAAATCCCAGGACCCCTCTCTGGAGGAGTTTATCCACTAAAAGTGGGAATTGTGGAGAATTAACGAAGGTAAGAAGCGGTTTATTGACAACTCTGAATTGTAGCAAACTGAAACACAGCTGTTCCAGATGAATTCTCTAAATCCACTATAATCACAGCTTGGCTACTTTAGTTTAAATGTTGCCATTTTGACTACAATTTGCTACACATAAGATTAAGTTGACTAAATCCAGGGAGTTGGGGAATTTTTCCAATTCGTTTGTATTGGCCTTCAGTTTGTAATTCCCCTGTCAAGTATTCTCCGTTTCCAGTTTAGTGTTGATGGTTGCGTGTGATTGGTCTAGCAATCTAATAAATAATTTTATGAAATATTTCTAGGTGTGCCACTATGTGCTCACATTTATATGTCATCATTATTGGGTTTTGTTTTATGAGCTGCATGACAGGACAGGATGTCACTAGATTCCTCTTTATAAAGAAAGGTTTCATGCTGCATTAATGCTGGGAATGTCCTCCAGAAAGACCCCAGCTTCCTACATTTAGCACATTCATATTATACCCTCAGTAAGTCATTTCCTGGCTAGCAATGCATTCCTATTTCTGCACCTGTTAGAGGGATTCTGCTCTGTGACTGCAGGGCCATTTAATTCCCAAATCAAACATACTAACAGTGTGGCCTCAGACCATTCTTGCACCTGTGAGGATGGCATGGGGTTAATATAACGGAGATACTCAATATCATACCACATTTTACCACCAAATAATTCCATTTACACAACTAAAAATTCTATGTGCGACATACAAGGGATTATATTCTTATATTTTCTCTGTACATTTAACATGTACAAACCACATCTGCAATGTAATCTGTAGTATTATATAATTTGAATAGAACATTATGACATTTAATATTAACTCCTCATTGTCACTGCCCGGTTAAGTCTTATTTATATCTAGTTTCATTTGATTTGCTTTGCTGTAATAAGTACTTTGGGTAAGCGTCAGGGCAGGTTTAGCAGTCAAGACAACCCCATGCCTCAGTTACAGTCTGTATAGAAAGGGCTTTAGCAGATCCTCACAGGCCTTCATATGCATATTCATACATAAGTCACAATAAGTTTTGGTGGCACTTTGATAAATTTCCTCCAGTGCGTTCATTTCCCATGTTTTCTCGGTAAATGGGGGGTCAATTCATTGCTAGTCTTGTCCATGAGAAACACATGCAGTTAATCTTGTGTTTTGCAACAAAGGAATGTAATTTTAGGAGACATAGATAGGACAGAACAGTCCCAGTTGAGTGCATGTTAAGTCTCTGCTTGGATATTCCTGGAAACCACCCATACACTGCAAAGCTGCTCCACCAATTTGTTAGCTATCTGCCGGGTTCCCTGCTGCACACAAATATTGTGTTGCTATCTGTTGGGTTCTCTGCTGCACACCACTCTGTGTTGCTCCCTGTATCATAGTGCTTACTCCAACCACACTGTATTGGTCCCTGTATCCTGCTACTCCGTCCAACCAGACTACATTGGTCCCTGAATCCTGGCACTCCCTCCAACCACACTGCACTTGTCCCTGTATCCTGCTGCTCCCTCCAACCACACTGCATTGGTCCCTGTATCCTGCTGCTCCCTCCAACCATACTGCATTGGTCCCTGTATCCTGGTGCTCCCTCCAACCATACTGCATTGGTCCCTGTATCCTGGAGCTCCCTCCAACCACACTGCACTTGTCCCTGAATTCTGCTGCTCCCTCCAACCACACTGCATTGGTCCCTGTATCCTGCTGCTCCTTCCAACCACACTGCATTGGTCCCTGTATCCTGGTGCTCCCTCCAACCATACTGCATTGGTCCCTGTATCCTGGAGCTCTCTCCAACCATACTGCATTGGTCCCTGTATCCTGGAGCTCCCTCCAACCAACCACGCTGCACTGGTCCCTGTATCCTGCTGCTCCCACCAAAACACCCTATGTTGCTCCCTGTATCCTGACACTCCCTCCAATATACCCTGTCTTGCTCCCCACATCCTGATGTACCTTCCAGTATATCCCCATATGTCAACATTCCCTTTAATACACCCTGTGTGGCTCCTATTATCCCAGTTCCTTTTACCACAACCTGCTTTGCAACCCCACATTCCCTGTATTGCAGGTCTCTTCCCAAGTGCCTAATCTGAAACTATTTCAGGGTCTTTCTCTAAAGAGTGAAATTGTTGTAAATTCAAATTTAACACTAAACGTGCTTGGTTCTGCTTCACCTTCTGCAGATGCTGTATTCCTGTTTATTCCCAACAAATAATCATGTACTGGCTACTATATATTATATAGAAATAAAATCTCAAAAAACCCATGCTGTGCTAATGCCACATACAGACACAATGTCTACACACTGCTCGCAGAGCTAGGCATACAGCCTTGTTACTGAAAGCACAAGTGTAGGAGCTACATCATATCTAGTGCTGTACCCAGAGTATTTAACAGGCATTGATGAGTGACAGGGAATCCCCGACAACGCTCGCTGGAACAGCAATCCCAAATATTGCGAGAATGCTTTTGTGAGGATCTAGTCCTAGTAACACTGACCTGAATCTTTATTTAGCTGACAGCGCCAAAAATAGAAATCTCATTTAGCGTTCTCCTGCAGCCGTTAATGTATTCCACCCACTCCCACTGCAGTGATGGCTATATTTAGCTGGCTGCAGAGGGGGAGTCCGTGGAATCTCTCTGCTGTTGGAATAGCAATCCTGAGCCTTTCAGGGAATCACCGTGCAGAATAATATTGGGGAAAAAAAGAAACTGTTTAGAGAGAGGGCAATTGGTATGCCGGTCAAATACACTGATATTTAGCAGGCTTCTGCTAACCCAATCCCCTTCCTTTTTTATGACATACACAGTCAGGAACATTTGTTGGCCGTAGTGATTTTTTTTAAGGAGATGTAGTAATAAGTTATAGAGAGCTGAGCATATGATAAACGTTGCAGGGAGCGCTATTGTTTTAACAAGGCAGCATGTGAAACGAAAGCTTCATTTAGATATTGCTGTATTAAGTATGGTAGTGGGCAGTAAATCCTGCAGGATATGCCTTCTGAGTTCGATCTGTATTGATGGCAAATCTGCTGCTGTATCAAAGATGTCAACATTACAGGATAAGGGACACAGCGATAGGAAGTGTCTATGCTATGAACAGGCAGCAAATGAAAAATGTTAAAGTTCTTTCTCTCATTGCTCTGCAGAAAGAAACGACCAGACTGAGCAGGAAGAACGACGAGAGATAAAACAGAGATTAACGAGGAAGGTGAGAATTCTGCATTTATTTTGATGCATGGCCTTCTGATTTTCAACATCAGTTTGATACTAGTTTTAGGCTATACATGTTTCCCACCCAATTTTTTTTCTTTCTTCTTTTTTTTTTTTTATAAATAAAATCAAGTGCAGTATGTTGAGCTTCATAACAGTGATCCTATTATGGAGATGCAGTCATAAGAGCTCAGGGACATCAATCTACCCTCCAATACTCATAGACACTGCAGATACTTGGTACTGTAAGTCCAATCACTCTTCGCATCCTCGGAACTAATGAGGATAGTCCATTTAATCCTTGAGGCAACATTAAAATGTGATAGCACGACAATACAAAGGCAAAGCCTTTACAGTGTCAAACTACAGGCTTCCTGAAAGTGATATTTGTAGTCATTACCATTTCATTTTTGTGTGGCTCTACAGAACATAAAAGCTCAGAAATTATTTTGAAAAATAATCAGATTCCTTTTATGCAGCTTAACCAACGGCCAACGGTAGATGAACTAAGAGAAAGAAAAATCCTAATCCGATTCAGCGATTATGTGGAGGTGGCGAAAGCACAGGATTATGACAGGAGAGCAGACAAGCCATGGACCCGATTATCTGCTGCAGACAAGGTAAGAGACACACAAAAAAGCACAAGGGGGGGGGGGAGACTGTATCTATAACAAGAGAGAGAAAAAATCTAACATTATTTTAGACAATGTGGGCTGGCAGCAGGAGATATATCTGCCAGTCTCCTTTGCAAATATTCTCAGGCCCTTAACACACAATTAGTTCTCTGCTTCCTCACCAGGGCTGGAGAGACCTGGATGCCACAGTGAGGCACCAGTAAATGCAATCTTTACACAGACTGGCCTGCATTTGTTCACATTCAGGATTCAAGCTTGGCTCTTGATATACTTGGCCACACAAATGAGAATTTTCATTTTAGGGTTGAAACTGTAGATGTAAACCAGGGCATTACTTACTACTAATCAATTGTTACTGAAAACAAAATGATCTTATAGTTAAACAAATTTTTTAAACATATTTACTGCCGTTTAAAGACACATTACCATGGAGCTCTGCTATCTATTGAAAATATACCAGTTCTTGTTTGATTTATAAATCAGCAGGCATTCATTTTGTAACGTGTGTTAATGTTGTGCTTTTACATTGGTATACTTATATTTTGTTGTTATCTCTCCAGGCTGCTATACGAAAGGAACTTAATGAGTATAAAAGCAATGAAATGGAAGTGCATGCTTCAAGCAAACACTTGACCAGGTTGGTGTAATGACCAGAGGGGCACAAAATATTTTGGGCAGCTAGGAGTGTCTCAGGCTGATTTTTCCTTTTCTCTTAGGACTTTTAGTAGTTATTAAGACTACAAAAAAAATAAAAAAATAAAAATAACCTTTTTCTAACACTGGCAATTATTTTTTTCAGATATCATAGGCCGTAGAAATCTTCCTGTGGGAAAGACTCCTTCATTTCGGTAAAACTGCGGAACATGTTCCACGAGGAGCAGAGATGTGCAGTTGTAAAGTTCAGCGCATGGCGCTCTGATATTTACGCGGAGAGTGGTTTGGGCAATGCACTTCCCAGCATGGGAGGGACTCCCGATGAGTCCCCCGCGTACGCCTGTGGACTGATCAGCCCCTTGGGGTGAGAGAACCTAGCTCAAGGATACACACGCAAAATAAACTGGGTGTTGTTACCAGAGACTGGATGGAAAATGCGGTCTGAAGCTGCATATTGCAGCACAACGCTGTGCATGTGTTGGTTTCACTACAGAGAGATCATCATGGACACGCAGCCAGCACTTCATACAGTATTACGTCAACCTGTCAGCCTGATCACAGTTTATTTGTTACTCTTACAGTTAATGCCTCTGCAAAATATTTTCATGTTTTATATATTTTTTTTTTTATGTCTTAAGAAAACATCTACAGCATTTTACCTGTTAAGTTTCTCTTATTAAAAAAAATGAAAATGTTGCAGAAAACAATTGGTGTGAATTTCCTAAGAATTATATTCTATAAAGTCTGGAAAATGTGTTAATACGCCTCTGATCTGTTACAGTGCTATCGGTGCTCCCACTATATCTATTTACAATCGGCACAATTGTAACACCTATCTACCTTTTTGCCAATAGTCAGTACACTCATTAACTGGATGGAATAATATCTGCACACAGTCTTTGTGGCTGGTTTAGATCAGAAATACTGTTCTGTGTCCTGTCAGTGTCTGCTTGTGAAATGAGGGGGGAAATCCCTTTACTGTGTCCTGCTGTTGCCTACTTGTGAAATGAGGGGAGAAAACCCTTTACTGTGTCTTGTCGGTGTCTGCCTGTGAAATGAGGAGGGAAATCCCTTTACTGTGTCCTGCTGGGGCCTACTTGTGAAATGAGGGGAGAAAACCCTTTACTGGGTCCTGCCAGTGCATACTTGTTAAATGAGGGGAGAAAACCATTTACTGTGTCCTGCCGGTGCCTGCTTGTGAAATTAGGGGAGGAAATCCCTTTACTGGGTCCTGCCAGTGCCTACTTGTGAAATAATGGGAGAAAACCTTTTACTGGGTCCTGCCAGTGCCTACTTGTGAAATGAGGGGGGGAATCCCTTTACTGGGTCCTGCCAGTGCCTGGTGTGAAATGAGGGGAGAAAACCCTTTACTGTGTCCTGCTGGGACCTACTTGTGAAATGAGGGGAGAAAACCCTTTACTGTGTCCTGCCAGTGCCTACTTGTGAAATGAGGGGAGAAAACCCTTTACTGGGTCCTGCCAGTGCCTACTTGTGAAATGAGGGGAGAAAACCCTTTACTGTGTCCTGCTGGGGCCTACTTGTGAAATAAGGGAAGAAAAACCCTTTACTGTGTCCTGAAAAATGAGGGGAGAAAACCCTTTACTGGGTCCTGCCAGTGCCTACTTGTGAAATGAGGGGAGAAAACCCTTTACTGTGTCCTGCTGGAGCCTACTTGTGAAATGAGGGGAGAAAACCTTTTACTGTGTCCTGCCAGTGCCTACTTGTGAAATGAGGGGAGAAAACCCTTTACTGGGTCCTGCCAGTGCCTGTTGTGAAATAAGGGGAGAAAACCCTTTACTGTGTCCTGCCAGTGCCTACTTGTGAAATGAGGGGAGAAAACCCTTTACTGTGTCCTGCTGGGACCTACTTGTGAAATGAGGGGAGAAAACCCTTTACTGTGTCCTGCCAGTGCTTACTTGTGAAATGAGGGGAGAAAACCCTTTACTGGGTCCTGCCAGTGCCTACTTGTGAAATGAGGGGAGAAAACCCTTTACTGTGTCCTGCTGGGCCTACTTGTGAAATGAGGGGAGAAAACCTTTTACTGTGTCCTGCCAGTGCCTACTTGTGAAATGAGGGGAGAAAACCCTTTACTGTGTCCTGCCAGTGCCTACTTGTGAAATGAGGGGAGAAAACCCTTTACTGTGTCCTGCTGGGCCTACTTGTGAAATGAGGGGAGAAAACCTTTTACTGTGTCCTGCCAGTGCCTACTTGTGAAATGAGGGGAGAAAACCCTTTACTGTGTCCTGCCAGTGCCTACTTGTGAAATGAGGGGAGAAAACCCTTTACTGTGTCCTGCCCTACTTGTGAAATGAGGGGAGAAAACCCTTTACTGTGTCCTGCCAGTGCCTACTTGTGAAATGAGGGGAGAAAACCCTTTACTGGGTCCTGCCAGTGCCTGTTGTGAAATAAGGGGAGAAAACCCTTTACTGTGTCCTGCCAGTGCCTACTTGTGAAATGAGGGGAGAAAACCCTTTACTGGGTCCTGCCAGTGCCTGGTGTGAAATGAGGGGAGAAAACCCTTTACTGTGTCCTGCCAGTGCCTGTTGTGAAATGAGGGGAGCAAACCCTTTACTGTGTCCTGCCAGTGCCTACTTGTGAAATGAGGGGAGAAAACCCTTCACTGTGTCCTGTTGGTGCCTGTGTGTAAAGAGGAGAAACCCTTCAGTCTTACTAGCGCCCTCATGAGGAGTGAGATCTTCATATTATACCAAAAATACACTAAAAATTCTGCGTGTGAGGAAAATGTATGTACATAAGATTTATTTAAATAAGAACATTAAAGCAATTAAGAAAAAGTTCATCGGACTTAAAATCTTCTTATGTAAGTAATTTACACAAAGCATCGGTTAGTAAAATTAGGAGTGAAATAGTTTTATAAACACACCAAATAACCATTAAAGAAACACATAAATGAGCAACTCCTTCCATATGAAATGTGATACAATATATAATAGAACAATATGTCAACATGAGAAGCTAAATACAAAGATCAATCCACAAAGATGTCAGAAATCACCTTCCTGTTGGTTTTAGTTATAAAGTCCTCGCTCCCGCCATAAAGAGAGATTGAAGTCCTCTTCGAACGCTGAGCAGTTCCTCTTCTTGCTGTTGTAAAGAGTGATTAAAGGACAAAAGAAGTCTTATTCACATGAATGGATACTATTTTACGTGTCTCTGGAAGCAATAAAGGAATTGTGTGAAGTGCTGTAAATTAGTGTCTACCTCATGGTGGTGCTACTTATAAACACATGAATCATTCCTGCTACTTAATCCCCCTGAAACCATCTTGGGTAAGGATCAAAGTTAAAATTGTAGCGAATTAAAATCCAAATGGAAAATTTCAGACTAAAGTAGTTGATCTGGCAATATGCTCCAACTCTGCTATATTCACAGCATGGTTATTTTAGTCTATAATTTGCAATATTTTGAAGTTTAGTGTTTAATCTTTGTAGGCAGAACTGTCGGTCAGCATCCCTGCTGTGCGTGACAATCGGCCTTACGTAAGTACGACCACTCTGTATAAGTTCAAATCACTGCCTTGCTACTGCACCTGCCAGAGCAGAGTTCTATTTGAAGGTATGTTAGCACAATTATGTAGGAGGTGATGTCACACACAGGTCCTTGAAATTGCTATGGAAGTTGGCATGTATAATACATACTACACAAGGCCTGGATCAAGTTCCATATATCATATTGCAAAGCTAATTAAGGTTTGGATAAGCAAAACACCAATAAATCCAATTTTCTAAGCAAATAGCAGCTTGATGTCCAAATTCACAGTAGACTGACAGAGATCAGAAAGTAATTGCCCAAAATGAGCATTTTATTTACCATCTCCTTGAGAAGATTTTCCTGCACACTCTTCATACGCTCTTTCATTAAAGTCATCTATTTAAATGAAAATATAAACAAACATTTATATAACAACAACATATATGGCAGTGCTGTACAAATCATACAATATAACGATGAATTAAAAAGCTTTTTGACCCACTTCAGAGTTGAAAATCTTTTCTTCATAGTCGATACTCTGATGTACATTCTTTTCAAGTGAGGACTGAAGGTTTTGAATACTGCAATACAAAACTCAATTACAAGACGTTAAAGTCTACAAGTACTCTTTATTGTGAACCAACATGTTAAACTTCATGTCTTTTAATTATGACCAATCTGTACTTACCGTTTTATTTCGTTTTTCCTATACATGCTAAACATTTGCATCTGTTTTGTCCAAAACGTCTGAAAAACACAAGAATGTTGTATGTCTGAGGGAGTACAAGTGACAAGTTTAGATAATGTCCCTAACAATATTCATTACGTGAAATTTGCCACCATTCCTTGAGGCTGCTGGGTGCCTGCAGAGAGGTGCAAAATTATAACCTTAGAACAGGGAGAGAGGTCAAGAGACAAGTCGAGGTCTGGGAAAACAGAAAGCAGAACATAGGAACAAGCCAAGACAGATTCCAGAGGAGAACATAGATGTGAAACAAACCAAAAGTTAATACACAGAATTAGAGATCACCATAAGCAAGCCAGAGGGATAGGAATCAACAACAGCACAATGTACACTAACATTCACGCCGTTTATATTGCAAAACAAATGGTATCAGTTTGGCTGTGCCAGAACAAGCCAGTGCACATGTTCAATTTCAGTTTGGTACGGCTGAACTGACATGGACCATTCACAGCATAAAGAGGAACTGAGATGTGAGCATTGTGGTACATGCCACTAGAACCGAAGGAGTTCTACTATAGTCTTCTGTACAGGTGGAAAGTCTCCATCACAAACTAAAAAAAGTACAAAATCAAGTACAGAGTGCAAATATCATTCAAATATATATTAGGGTATATCTTCCATTAAATTACGACGGTCCAGTCCGCAGGCCTGAATCATATATGCATGTACAGTCACACATTTAAATACTTAATGTGCACAGTGAATCAACTGATCATGTGACTGGACCATATGACCATCCCAATCATGTGACGCATACACATGACTGGTAGATCCAAAATAAGCTGTCGTGAAAATTGGTAAATATGATGAGTACGTTAGAGACAAAATTAGGAAATGGAAACATTTCTGATAGATACTTGAGACTTAAGAGACTGTTGCTGTAGAATATTTGTTCATATAACATTTGCATTAAGGTTACTGTATAATAAATTGCACTTTGGCCTATTCTTTTACCTCTTTTTTTCTGTACGTGCGGAGGGGATGCACTGTTATCATGTGAGTTTGCACTTTAAACTGAGGTTCAATAAGAAATACAATATCTAATTTAAGTGACTTTT
>OW240917.1:254692828-254706576 GCA_933207985.1 Pelobates cultripes | reverse complement strand
CATAAGCTATCTCTTCATCTTAATTTTAATGTCTTCTACCTATATGTGACTCACCCATGTATAACAGCTAGACCTAGCCTGTATCAATCGGTTCATATGTTGTCTTATGGCAGTCACAGCAACTTTAGCGAGGCTATAGTCAGTTATAACTGTTACGATAAGCTACCTTTTCATTTTCAATTTAACGTCTTCACTGTTTAGCCAAACTGATGTTTACTATAATTATACAAAAATGTGTATTCCTCTTGCCACTGTTCAACCTAAGTACATTCTTAGACACGCTGTTGTGGCGTATGTCATTGCTATGTATAACATGCACAACAAAAATAAAGAATAAAAAAAAAAAACAACCTACAAATCAGTCGCAACACCCATACATAACACAAGTTGAATACGGCAACATACACACATTAATTAAAAAACAGCACAGAGTAGTTACAAAAAATTGCCTACATCTGCCTTTGACTATATTTCTTATAAAATAACAAGCAGAGAGGGGTCTTACTCATCCCACCAGTTAGAAACATAGAATGTGACGGCAGATAAGAACCATTCGGCCCATCTAGTCTGCCCAATTTTCTAAATACTTTCATTAGTCCCTGGCCTTATCTTATAGTTAGGATAGCCTTATGCCTATCCCACGCATGCTTAAACTCCTTTACTGTGTTAACCTCTATAGTTATAAGATGGATGTCTTGTTTTAATATTTAATAGATTACTGTTTTTTTCTCTGTATCTTGAATATGAATAAATCTTACAGATGAGTGAGGGTGCAAGCAGGCCATACACTTTCATTCCACTTTAAAGGAAATTCTGAGACGCCTCCTCATCCAGGAAAAGAATTACTCTATACAGCGAATGATCTCCTGTTAGGTCCAGTAGACACTGAGTCCCACTATGTCTGGCATCTGGGACACTCCCACCCTAATAAACTGTATGCGCCACCCAGAGCCATCCACAGGAAGAAGCATGGTATAAGATAAGAATTAATTTCTACTACACTAAACTGACAGGGATTGGGATTATTCTAACAATGGGAATGCTGTCATTTTACCAGCTGTTTTATTACAACTTCCTCCACTTTTAAGAGAGGTTTCTCTTTTAATATAAAGCAAAAATCTGGTTTTAATGGAAACTCAACAGGTTTGTTTAGAATTCTGTACAAGTTGTTTCCACTAACAGTTTGTGGACATCTGGCGTGTCAGAGTTCACAGAAATAATAAAATTATGTATTACACTGCTACAGTCTGTAATTAGCGCTGCCGCCAGATTGATTTTCCTCTCTAGTCAGTCCTCTCACACCTCACCCCTCTGTCAGTCCTTACATTGACTTCCTGTATCCTATAGGAGTCAATTCAAAGGGCTAACCCATACCTATCAAGCATTGACCAATTCTAAGCCCTCTTATATCTCTGCACAGATCCATAGGTATGCCCCTCCTCGTTCCCTCCGCTCTGCCTGTGACCTTCTCCTGTCCGTCGCTCGCACCCGTTCGGCCAACTCGCGCTTGCAGGACTTCTCGCGGGCGGCTCCCTTCCTACGGAACAACCTGCCTACCGCCATCAGACTCTCCCCTAGTCTTCAATCGTTTAAAAGGTGCCTTAAAACCCATCTCTTTAGGAAAGCTTATGGCCTCCCAGATTCACCTCTAACTTACACACCTGTCTCTTGCTCTATCCTAAAGGGCAGCACTCTACTCTCTCCTCCAGCTCTGCTTCTCTCCAACCTATTTTGATTGCTATTTCTTGTCCTACTGTGTTTTACACCCCAACTCCTATAGACTGTAAGCTCTTTTGAGCAGGGTCCTCTTCAACCTAACGTTCCTGTAAGTTTTCTTGTAATTGTCCGATTTCTAGTTAAATACCCCCGCTCATAATATTGTAAAGCGCTACGAAATATGTTGGCGCTATATAAATGGCGATAATAATAATATGATGATGAGTGCATACTTGAAATAGCAATTGTTGGCAAATCTTCTAAAAGCGGAAAGATTCAGCTTGTTTTTTTTATGGTGATTGCTGCACGTTTAGCTCTTTACTACAATAATCCACACCACGTCTGCTCCTTAATAAGTATCATTGAACATATTCAGGGTTATGCCTGAGAGGACATCAGTGCTAAGATTGTACCCGTGTCAAGGACCTCCAGCAGGAACCACTTGTCTTTGTTTTCCTATCAAATCAGATAAGGTGCTGGTGGGAGACCTTCCAGTTCCCAGACTCCCAGAGAAAAAGCTTAATCTTGATAAACCTGTATCTGCTGTCAACAGCTGCTGAATTGGGCACAATTACACAGAATATAATAAGGTATTATCTTCTACCTCAATTTTTCTGCTGAACTCTTTGCTGATTTGTTGACACATTACACCAACACCCAAACTGTTGCCATCCCTTGTCTGTGCTTTTGTCATGGACAGCTCGTTTCCTGACACAGTGGACAAACTCTCTGAAACTGGAAAGAAACAGATCATTTATCCATTACTAGATTCTTTGCAGAGGATTGTGTCACTTGTGCTTGATAACAAATATAAGTAGGAGATCTCTTGGTCTTGGTCATTTTATCATGTACATCAATGTTGAATCACCTACCCCAGCGCTTAGAGCCTAAGGAACATAACCAATCATGCAGGAAAGTCATAGTTTGATTATACCGAACACCGTTTAAAAAAAAAATTTTTAAAAATCCACTAACATGTGAACAGTTACCCTCCTTAAAACTTCAATTAGATTATGCATTTAAAAAAAAAACATGCAAAAAGATGTGGAAAAATAAATCTCTGCTTTAACATCCTTGAGTTTTCGGCAAATCCCCATAATTCACAGCTGCTGCCGGGAACTCTGTCCAAGCACCACAAGAAGGGTGAAGCATGAAGGCAAAAGTGCTATTTGTGATATTCTACATTATGCAGGTGATACAAATATCTTTTTTGAGTAATATAGAAGAACATATCTACACGTTAATCACGGAAGTGTGAATACAAAGTGAATCTAACCATTTAGGGCAAAACTGAAATATTTGTAAGTCAGCTATGTTTTCACATAAGGTATATAGCCTAAAATGTTAAACATAGAATTTCTGACAATTCATACTTTAGTGAATAACTAACCGTGAGAAAGTTGGCTTACCTTTGCCAGAGAAACTGTCTTTTGCCGTGGAGGAAAAGAGTTTGCGTGGGACCAGCTTTGCCTTCCTGCGTTTTATTTGATCTGTACTTCCTCTGGGACTGACACGGTTACCATCATGTTTGCGTTTTAGGTTGGACTCTGAGGGGCCTTTCAAATATAATGTATTACTTAACAATTAAAGAGATGCTGACAACATTTAGAATAAAAAAGGTTTAACAAAATTAAGTGCCTTTGGGTACATGTTATGTTCATGGCATTGGGTTACAACATCTATACCAGCGGTAGGTAACCATCAGCACTCCAGATGTTGCGGACTATATCTCCTATAATACCCTTACAGTTATAATGCTGATAAAGCACCAGGCGAGGTGTAGTCCACCACATCTGGAGTGCCGAAGGTTGCCTACCCCTAATTTATACTCTAAAACTAGAAAGCCCAGCATTCCTTGAGTGAGATATAGTAAATACGTGCTTTACAGTGCTAGTACAGCGCTTTTCAGTTACATTCGGGTGATCAATTTGCACTACTGTAAGGTTAGCATTACACAGAGAGACATTTTTGTTTACTTTTAAATCTTTTTTGCCTAGTACTATAACCCCCTTAATATGCATGTAATGTATGATAGGGTAAATCTGTTTTACGTCTTTATATGCACTAGCGAATAAAGAAGCTTTAAAGTAGTTGCCTGGACCACATGACGCAGTATTAGCAATGTATGCCTGTATTACATTATTATAATATTGCTTTATATCCTCCCGGTATGGGCCTGCTTGAACATGGCATTAAAGGACAGACAGCTGTGAATGCAGCATTACCATTATAATGACAATAAGCATCGACAATCCGCTACTGGAAAGCAAGCAAATGGGAAAAACAGATAACAAGTCATACCTAACTTGTGCACCGTAGCGTTAGGCATTTCACAGCTCGATGGTATCCTGCTACTCTCAGTGTGACTTGATATAGGGCTGTGGGCCTGAAATAGAAGTATCACAAATTTGAAGTTATTTGGGAAGCAGAGTGGTATTCATTGTTCGTGTCATATGGAGGTCAGTAATGACTATATTTCCTTGGATAGCCTACAGTATCACACTGCCAGAGAAAAGCTCAGAGCTCTATTAATAGCCATCTTTCCCTTTAGACTGCACTGTAATTACAAGCAATGAAATGCTGACAGTATACTCGTAAAGTAAAATATTTAATGGGTGAAAATGAATATGCTACATATATATATATATATATATATATATATATATATATATAAAAATATATATATATTTATATTATAACAGTGTCCTTGTCATCCTGGAAGCATTTACGAAATAATCTAAGCTTAAGGAGGAGCATCTTCTGGAAATCTTAGTAACCGAAAACAAGCAATATCATTAAATGATTTTCCTTTAATTTAAGCCCAATGGAAAGCTCTTCTGGAGAAACCCAACATTTGTTGCAAATGTAACATGAATATTGTGTGTAGTTTGTGAACAGAATTGTGTGAACAAGGAATCATGGAAAAATGATTTCTAACACACATGCATGGATCATGTCAGGAAGATGGCGGCACCAAGCACCCAGAAAATGCACTGCGCGCTGTAGTGTTAATTTTCTCTCTACTCTTCACATTTCACTAGGATATTAGTTGTTACAGTATGTCTTTAACAGACACTATGTTATCGAGGTTCTCTCTGCACCTCACTTCTAATTGGACAGGGCACCATATATACTCCAACGATCCAACATTCAATACAAAGCATCAATTTAGAACAACCAACGATAGGTCTTGGTGCTAGTGAGAGGTCAGCAAAAATAAAGAACGACTGTGGAGCATCGGCTTTGTTTATTCGGGCATTGGAGAGGCCCTTGCAGGCACAACATGCCCATCGAGTGCCGTATCCTGCACCACAGATAGACTGAATGCCATGACACCTTGGAATAAAGGTAAAAAATTAATCTCTTTCTGTCCATATTACAAATTTCCTGCCTGCTTATTGTAGGATTATCAGCATTCAGCACTGCTGTCATGGCTCCAAAAGGATACTGGTGTGTAATTAAGAAATCCCGCAGATCTTGAAAATGGACAGAATCTACATAACTCTGTCCCGGGTTATGGTGCACATGAAGTGTCGATTTTACAGCCTGCACTAAGATATGGGGCTGACAGTCCTTAAATGAATCTATAAGGTCAGTATTAGTGGGTTTTCCTCACCTCTATTCTGCCCTGCTTGCTCCGGTCTGGTCTAGGCCTCCCTTTGTCACAGCATTGTGGAGAGGCGCTCACCACATGCTCACTGTTTCCTTCCTCTGTTCTCTTTTTATTAAAATCTCGCACTGCAGATTGACCCCAGGTTTCACTGCCTGACATGGCCTGCAGATATAGAAAATTAATTTTTTTTAAAATAACATTATTCCAATATCAAATAAAGCTAAAAATGTAACACATATAACATTAAACTAGACTTTCAGACATGAATACACTTTAGAAGAACTATCTTACAGAATTCTGCTCATTAAGAATAGGCTTGATGGCTAAGCACGTTTTTCACATTACCAGAGCCACAATGCTGGAAGCTGGGGAGCAGGATTCGTTTACATTATCATTAGACTTCGCTTTCTTGGTTGGACTGAACAGGTTGTCTCTGTTTTTTGCTTGCTGATTGTAAAATATTTTGGTGGAAATGGGCCTTGAAAGTACGGATGTTTCTTTCTCAGGGGACGATGCACACAGAGATGGAGAAGATGATCTTGCAATGGCTTGATGTATTCCTTTTAATTCTTTATTTGACACATTACCATCAGCTGAAATGTAAAACAGATTCTTTATTTTAGTTTCTCCTGCACAGAAAGGTTAATCTAAGTTCCACTTTCCTTGCTTAAGTTACATTAAGATACCAGAGGAACTGCCCACAGAGAGCAAGGGCTCTATACTCACATCTATTTTTTTCAATTGAAGGAGGACTTGGAGATAAGGTGACCATTTCTGGTCCTGGCTGCTGGCATGGTGATGCATCTAGTCTTGAATTTATTGATTTGGTCTCTGTCCTAGGATGCCTTATTTGGGATTCTGCTGAATGAGTATTTTCAGTCCTCCTTGGTAGATCTGCAGCTAGCTGTTTAGGAGATTGCACAAGTTATCCAATAAAAGAACTATTCATTTAGAATCAATGTAAGCAGTGTTTTATTGGCTTATTGCACTGTATAAATCATGCATGGAGCAGGTAGACTCTGTCCTGACTGCCTAGTCATTGCTATGAAATGTTTTATGGATGTGTACATGTTGGTGTGGAATGTATTAATTATGTTATTATTTTGATTACATAACAGCCTATTTTTGTCCCATGTTTAAGTTCTAGTTTTCAAAAGCAGAACCTTTGATAAAAATCACACAGAATTTAGAAGACAGTCTACAAAGGCTTTTTTTTTCACATTTTAAACACATGAAAAGAATGCATGATTTTCCATACCCTTTACATTGGACCACAGGATCCCAGCATGCAATTTCAGGAACATACCCTATCACATAATTATAGGACCATACCTCAGTATGTGATTATAGAACCATACCCCACATATAATTATAGGACCATACCCCAGTATGTGATTATAGAATCATACCCCACATGTAATTTTAGGACCATACCCAGTATGTGATTATAGAACCATACCCAACATGTAATTTTAGGACCATACCCAGTATGTGATTATAGAATCATACCCCACATGTAATTTTAGGACCATACTTAGTATGTGATTATAGAACCATATCTTACATGTAATTTTCGGACCGTACCCAGTATGTAATTATAGGTCCATAAACCACATGTAATATTAGGACAATACCCCAGTAAGTGATTATAGGACCATACCCCAATATGTGATTATAGGAACATACCCCACATGTAATTTTAGGACCATACCCAGTATGTGATTATAGAACCATACCCTACATGTAATTTTAGGACCATACCCAGTATGTGATTATAGAATCATACTCCACATGTAATTTTAGGACCATACCCAGTATGTGATTATAGTACCATACCCCACATGTAATTTTAGGACCATACCCAGTATGTGATTATAGAACCATACCCTACATGTAATTTTAGGACCATACCCAGTATGTGATTATAGAACCATACCCTACATGTAATTTTAGGACCATACCCAGTATGTGATTATAGAACCATACCCTACATGTAATTATAGGACCATAACCCAGTAAGTGATTATAGGACCATACCCCACATGTAATTTTAGGACCATACCCAGTATGTGATTATAGGACCATACCCCACATGTAATTTTAGGACCATACCCAGTATGTGATTATAGAACCATACCCTACATGTAATTTTAGGACCATACCCAGTATGTGATTATAGAACCATACCCTACATGTAATTTTAGGACCATACCCAGTATGTGATTATAGAACCATACCCCACATGTAATTATAGGACCATACCCCAGTAAGTGATTATAGGACCATACCCCACATGTAATTTTAGGACCATACCCAGTATGTGATTATAGGACCATACCCCACATGTAATTTTAGGACCATACCCAGTATGTGATTATAGAACCATACCCTACATGTAATTTTAGGACCATACCCAGTATGTGATTATAGAACCATACCCTACATGTAATTATAGGACCATACCCAGTATGTGATTATAGAATCATACCCCACATGTAATTTTAGGACCATACCCAGTATGTGATTATAGGACCATACCCCACATCTAATTTTAGGACCATACCCAGTATGTGATTATAGAACCATACCCCACATGTAATTTTAGGACCATACCCAGTATGTGATTATAGAACCATACCCTACATGTAATTTTAGGACCATACCCAGTATGTGATTATAGAACCATACCCCACATGTAATTTTAGGACCATACCCAGTATGTGATTATAGAACCATACCACACATGTAATTTTAGGACCATACCCAGTATGTGATTATAGAATCATACCCCACATGTAATTTTAGGACCATACCCCACATGTAACTATAGGACCGTACACCAGTATGCGATTATAGAACCATACCCCACATGTAATTTTAGGACCATACCCAGTATGTGATTATAGAATCATACCCCACATGTAATATTAGGACCATACCCAGTATGTGATTATAGGACCATACCCCACATGAAATTTTAGGATCATACCCAGTATGAAATTATAGGACCATACCCCACATGTAATTTTAGGACAATACCCCAGTAAGTGATTATAGGACCATACCCCAGTATGTGATTATAGGACCATACCCCAGTATGTGATTATAGGACCATACCCCACGTGTAACTAAGGGACCATACCCCAATATGTGATTATAGGACCATACCCCATGTGTAACTAAGGGACTATACCCCAATTTGTGATTATAGGATCAATCCCCAGAATGTGATTATAGGACCATACCCCAGTATGTAATTGTAGGATCATACCCCAATATGTAATTATAGGACCATAACCCAGTATGTGATTATAGTAACTTACCCCACATGTACTTATAGGACCATACGTGTAACTACAGAACCGTACCCCATTATGTAATTATAGCACCATACCACAGTATGTAATTATAGAACCATACTCCACATGTAACTATAGGACATTACCCCACTCGTAATTATAGGACCATACCCTAGTATGTAACTACAGAACCATAGCCAACATTTAACTATAGAAACATACCCCACATGTAAGTTTAGGACGATACCACACATGTAACTATAGGACATTATCCCACAAGTAATTATAGGACCATACCCCACATGTAATTTTAGGACCATACCCCAGTATGTAATTATGAGACCATACCCCAGTATGTAATTATGAGACCATACCCCAGTATGTAATTATAGTACCATACCCCAGTATGTAATTATAGGACCATACCCCACATGTAACTATAGGACCGTACGCCAGTATGTGATTATAGAATCATACCCCACATGTAATTTTAGGACCATACTTAGTATGTGATTATAGAACCATATCTTACATGTAATTTTCGGACCGTACCCAGTATGTAATTATAGGTCCATAAACCACATGTAATATTAGGACAATACCCCAGTAAGTGATTATAGGACCATACCCCAATATGTGATTATAGGAACATACCCCACAGGTAATTTTAGAACCATACCCAGTAGGTAATTATAGGACCATAGCCAACATTTAACTATAGAAACATACCCCACATGTAAGTTTAGGACCATACCCCACAAGTAATTTTAGGACCATACCCCAGTATGTAATTATGAGACCATACCCCAGTATGTAATTATAGTACCATACCCCAGTATGTAATTATAGGACCATACCCCACATGTTATTTTAGGACCATACCCCACATGTTATTTTAGGACCGTACGCCAGTATGTGATTATAGAATCATACCCCACATGTAATTTTAGGACCATACCTAGTATGTGATTATAGGACCATAAACCACATGTAATTTTAGGACAATACCCCAGTAAGTGATTATAGGACCATACCCCAATATGTGATTATAGGACCATACTCCACGTGTAACTAAGGGACCATACCCCAGTAAGTTATTATAGGACAATACCCCAGTATGTGATTATAGAACCATACCCCGCATGTAATTTTAGGACCATACCCAGTATGTAATTATAGGACCATATCCCACATGTAATTTTAGGACAATACCCCAGTAAGTGATTATAGGGCCATACCCCAGTAAGTGATTATAGGACCATACCCCAGTATGTGATTATAGGACCATACCCCACGTGTAACTAAGGGACTATACCCCAGTTTGTGATTATAGGATTGTTGTAGAATTATAGAATTCTTGAAATTATCTAAGCTAATGCTTTGTCAGGAAGAAATGTGCTGAATAATAAAATGTGTATTTACTAAAAGAACCTTGAAGCTAACAATACTAACTACTCAAAATGGCTGCCAAAGCACCCCTCCCGTCGAGTGAGCTCCTCATGTTAGCAAAATGGCGCTAAAACCTGGAGGAGATGATCATGACGAGGATAGTGACTTAAGATGGTACACCCCATAGGGAGGGCATTTTACTAACATCTTAGCACCTAAGCCAATTAACAATGTCTATTTGCTGTTATCTTGAATTCTTCAGTGATGTAATAATGCCTTTAAAAGGGTCTGCGCACCCATTTTCTGTCAGAAGCCATTAAACTTCTCCAAAGTTCTTTCATTAACCTGAACTTTGTGTCTCAGTGTGAATTTACTTCTGCGTGCACGCAACTTTATTATCTTTAATTTGGACAGGAACAGATAGTCATTCAAACTAATTGGTTTGCAGTAAATTATCTACAACAGGATCAATCCCCAGAATTTGATTATAGGACCATACCCCAGTATGTAATTGTAGGATCATACCCCAGTATGTAATTATAGGACCATAACCCAGTATGTGATTATAGTAACTTACCCCATATGTCATTTTAGGACTTACTGGGGTATTGTCCTAAAAGTACATGTAGGATATGGTCCTATAATTACATACTGGGTATGGTCCTAAAATTACATGTGGGGTATGGTACAGAACCATGCCCCATTATGTAATTTTAGGACCGTACACCAGTATGTGATTATAGAATCATACCCCACATGTAATTTTAGGACCATACCCAGTATGCGATTATAGGACCATACCCCACATGAAATTTTAGGATCATACCCAGTATGTAATTATAGGACCATAGCCCACATGTAATTTTAGGACAATACCCCAGTAAGTGATTATAGGACCATACCCGACATGTAACTAAGGGACCATACCCAAATATGTGATTATAGGACCATACCCCATGTGTAACTAAGGGACCATACCCCAGTATGTAATTGTAGGATCATAACCCAGTATGTAATTATAGGACCATAACCCAGTATGTGATTATAGTTACTTACCCCACATGTACTTATAGGACCATACGTGTAACTACAGAACTGTACCCCATTATGTAATTATAGGACCATACCACAGTATGTAATTATAGAACCATACTCCACATGTAACTATAGGACATTACCCCACTCGTAATTATAGGACCATACCCCAGTATGTAACTACAGAACCATAGCCAACATTTAACTATAGAAACATACCCCACATGCAAGTTTAGGACCATACCCCACATGTAACTATAGGACCGTACGCCAGTATGTGATTATAGAATCATACCCCACATGTAATTTTAGGACCATACCCCAGTATGTTATTATGAGACCATACCCCAGTATGTAATTATGA
This sequence comes from Pelobates cultripes, assembly GCA_933207985.1. Taxonomy (NCBI): domain Eukaryota; kingdom Metazoa; phylum Chordata; class Amphibia; order Anura; family Pelobatidae; genus Pelobates; species Pelobates cultripes. The sequence goes on along the minus strand of OW240917.1, from coordinate 254,695,160 downwards.
AACCATACCCCACATGTAATTATAGGACCATACCCCAGTATGCAATTATAGGACCATACCCCACATGTAATTATAGGACCATACCCCACATGTAATTATAGGACCATACCCCAGTATGTGATTCTAGGACCATACCCCAGTATGTGATTCTAGGACCATACCCCAGTATGTGATTCTAGGACCATATCCCAGTATGTAATTCTAGGACCATACCCCAGTATGTAATTCTAGGACCATAACCTCAGTATGTGATTATAGAATCATACCCCACATGTAATTATAGGACCATAACCCCAGTATGTAATTATAGGACCATAACCCCAGTATGTGATTATAGGACCATACCCCACATGTAATTATAGGACCATACCCCAGTATGTGATTATAGGACCATACCCCAGTATGTGATTATAGGACCATACCCCAGTATGCAATTATAGGACCATACCCCAGTATGCAATTATAGGACCATACCCCAGATGTAATTATAGGACCATACCCCAGTATGTAATTCTAGGACCATACCCCAGTATGTAATTCTAGGACCATACCCCAGTATGCAATTATAGGACCATACCCCACATGTAATTTTAGGACCACACCCCAGTATGTAATTCTAGGACCATACCCCAGTATGTAATTATAGGACCATAACCCCAGTATGTGATTATAGGACCATACCCCAGTATGTGATTATAGGACCATACCACAGTAATTGATTATAGGACCATGCCCCAGTAATTGATTATAGGACCATACCCAAGTAATTGATTATAGGACCATACCCCAGTATGTGATTATAGGACCATACCCCAGTAATTGATTATAGGGCCATACCCCAGTAATTGATTATAGGACCATACCCCAGTATGTGATTATAGGACCATACCCCAGTATGTGATTATAGGACCATACCCCAGTATGTGATTATAGGACCATACCCCAGTATGTGATTATAGGACCATACCCCAGTAAGTGATTATAGGACCATACCCCAATAAGCGATTATAGGACCGTATGTGATTATAGGACCATACCCCACATGTAACTATAGGACCAGATTCAGGAAGCTATAATGGAGTGATGCTCACGTGAGGCTTGGTGTGTTCTCTGCTTGCAGAACATAGTCTGGTGTCCTCCTCAGATTCTGGTTCCGAGTTGGAAAGGTCTTTGTAGATTTTCTTTTTTAGGGCGGCTCTGCGGGGACGTTTGTTCTGTGGCTTTTCAATGTCAGAGTTCACAGTCTTGTTTGCAAATCGTTCCAGAGCTTTCTTTCTCAATAAAAAGAAAAAATATATTATAAATTACAGTAACACTCATTCCAAATTACTATTCAAACCAGCTGAAATCTGGGAAAACATTTGTTACCAGAATGTTATTGCCTTGATGTTTGTTACTGTCATACAATGTTTACATACTCTCTCATTACCTGCAATTGTATTATGGTATTTTGAATACAAATGGTAGTTCTCTGTAACCCATCAAAGAAGCACTAAAAGCATGCACCACATGATGGTGGAATGGGAACCAACACTGCTGTATATATAAGTGACCTCTGAAGGAGCTGCTGTAACATTGTATCATAGACTGCTGTCAATACAAGCCAGCTGACTCATTCAGTGTTTTAAGAGGCACAATGTATTCTTGATTTTATTACATGACAGGAGGCTTCATATTTGTCACAGGTTGACTGTTATATCTGCTATTACTGCATACAGCTATATATCTGGCCCGCTTGGTCTGTGCCCATAAACTCCAGCTGTCTTATTAACTTAAGAGGATTACTTACCTGCAATATATTCTGGGAGAGCCGCAGTGTTTCGTTGCCCAACTTTCACGACTGTCGGTGTGGCTTTAACCTTACTGACTGCTAACCTAGACGCAATTATGGGTGACTCACCAGCACAAGACCAGAGTCTTCAGGCATTGATTAATGCCACAGTGACCAGCTCTGTGAAGGTGGTGTTGGCGAAAATCCTACCTTCCCACCTCAAGAGAAGGTCTATATGCCCAGGACAGTCCCAGAAATCCCACATGCAGCAAATGACTCTGTGGACTCTGATGCCCCAGGAAGAGACCCAACTAAGCCAGTTAAGCTCTGTGGGAAGGCAGATAGTCTGGGACCTCATAACCAAAAAGGTAAGGCCACAGCCAAGCGCCTTAGGAGGACATTGGAGCAGGAGACATTTACCACTTAGATTCACCTTCAGATGTCTTGTTAACTCCCCCACCGCTGTCAATCCTGAATAAGTGGCAGGCTGGACTCTCTGCCTAAGAGGAGGAAAATGGATGGCAGGGGTAACACAGGAATTCCCATAAGTCATGGAGTTGG